>LNAC01000026.1:1055963-1120773 GCA_002007465.1 Ailurus styani
CCTTTTTTTTTTTTTTGTAAAGATTTTATTTATTTATTTGAGAGAGAGAGAGAGCACAGAGGGAGCATGAGAGAGAGAAGCACAGACTCTTCCAAGATATTCTTGCAGGATGAATAAAGTTCCCCAATTTTGTTGGTCTCCCCAGACCACAAATCCCATAATTCAGTCTCTGATTTTGCAAAATTTTAGTCATTTCTCTAGTAAGGGAATGTAGAGATAATGTTTTTTATTCACTAAATGTGCTTTGAGAGTAATCTTTTTAAGTACTGGATATTTCTAGGCCACCAGTCAGACGGATAAGCTTGTAGGTCACTGTGTAACCCAGAGGCACACGTTTAGACCAAGAACAGTTAGTTAGGAAATAAGGGCTGAGCACAGATTTAACAAGGACAAGTTAAAGGGAGTCTTCTGATCCTCTTGGTCTTGTATATTTAAGGGCAGACTTAGATCACACAAAACACTACTTCTTCCCTGTAATTTTCTTTGCCTTTATTTGGATCTCACAGTTTCATGGGGCTACCCAGAAGGATCCATTTCTTGCCTTGCTTACCCCATGCCTGAAATAATCCCTTAACCTTTAAATTTCCAGTCCAAAGAAACTGACAAAGCAAAATCCAACCTGACTTGAAATGTAAATGTTGACCCAATTTTCTCTTTCATGTTACTCTCTCAGTGCTGATTTGTGTGAAACAGGAACAGATGGCAATGTATTACTTGTGGGGGGAAAATCTTTACTTCTAAAATGCTCCCCTTCACTCAATGACATATTGCCATCAATAAATGTTTCACTTGCTTCATTTAATACTCAGGCCTAGAATGCTTTGGCCACACAAGTCTAATAAAAACTCAAATAGATTATATTATTCTGGAAAGAAAGTAGAAAAATAATAATAATATAAACCATTTGATAGGGAAATATTAGAGACTAAAAGCTTTGTGTCTCAGACTGAAGGGCAGTTGAAGAGATGGTCTCAGGGGCAAATTTCAAAATAAGCTGTGGAATTAATAACATACAAGTCTGTATGTTCAGCAGCCAACACAAAGCAGGCTTGGAGCAAACCGAGGACAGGAGTGCACAAGAGAGCCTCAGTAGACAGAAGGTGTGCCAATGTTGGCTGACCCACACACATCCCAGAGGGGGTTATTATGCGGATAAAATAGTTTACTGAGAAACAAGCCTAATATTTCAAATTCTCAAATAGAACTGGAAAAAAAATGTTGAGCTGAAAAATAGGAGAGTTCTTCTGGAATAAGAGGGGAGTTCCTACAAGGATGGACTAAAGGGAACAGTCAGCTGCTTCTATTTAAAATCTCCCTTGTGTGTGTGTGTGTGTGCTTTCCCTTCAGAGGAAGGTCATGCAGAAATGCTCTAAACCCTCCAATTTGCCAGTAGTCACACCAGGGTAGGAAATAGATTCTCTTGCTTTTCTTTCGTTCCTCCCTCTCTCCCTTCTTCCCTTTCCCCTCCCTCCCTTCCTTCCTTTCCTCCCTTCTTTCCTTCCTTCCCCAAACCTTTGAGGCTTACAAATAACCCCTTGAACTCCCTTGACCGGAGTCATCACATTGAAAAGCAGTATCTCTCCCTGTATGACTGCACATAATGGACATAAGTTCTCAACGACTTACACACTGGTGTCAGTATGGATCATGGTGCAAACTAAATTCTCCCCAGATGGTTCAAATGAAGGGACTTAACACAAAAGACTACTCTTAGAGTTCCCCAGGCAGGATTTCCTGATCATGGTCCCAGGCTTGAATTTCTAAAACCATCTTGTGTCTGTGTAATGAGCTGAAATCACGGCAGGGCGACTCTAACAATCAGATCACCATCCCCTCAGTGCTCTCCTAGCATCAATTCGAATATTCTTTCTAACATGGTCTGATGATCTTATTTAGGCTGCTAAAGGAAACTTTGGGTGAATTATGACAAAAGACACTGGTAGGGTGTAGGGCAGGGTGAGATTTAGGACCTCTGAAGACCTAGGTTGGACTCCTCTACCTTCAGTAGAGACTGAACCTTGGAAAAGTCATTTACACTTCTCTGGGCGTCAGCTTCCTTATTTATAAAGTAGTGATAGCAACAGTTCCTCCAAAATATGGTAGTGTTACTATGTGTCAAATAGAGCTAGAATAAAGGCATTGATCTTCCTCTAGTGGTCGGAAGGCAGACGGTAGAGTCACAGCACCTGGTCTTTCTGAATCCTCACTCTAACACTAAACGAACTATAACCTTTGACATATTATAGGACGCTCAGTGTCCTCCTCCATAAATGGAAGGTACTGTGGAACTTAGTAAGACACTACCTTTCAAGTGACCAGAACATACTTCATTTATGGAAATTTCATATACAAAATCTACATAAAAATGATTCCTGCAAATATGCAGACATGAACTACACCTATGGTTGGATTCCTATTTTGAACGTGGGCCATAACTTTAAATTCCTTTGTTGCAAAATTGGTATTTACCAACAATTTTTTTTGTAAAATGCTCAGAGGATCTCAGAAATGTTACACCTGAGAGGTGAAATTTCAAAGCCTAGGTGCCAGCTCTGGTTGGATGCACTGAATTCAGCCGGTCTGGACATGAGCATCACGCATGAGTGTGTTGTATGTGTCTGTGTTCTTCATTCTCCAGCCTTCGTGGCTAACAAATTCTCTCCTACAGTTTTCCTCTTTCCTTTTGTTTCCAGACCCAGAACTTTCAAATTCTGTATTTTTTCCTCTGTATCATTTATTTAATATTTTTGAGAATTTGGTTCTATGATTTCTAAAGCTGGTTTCAATGTGGCTGCTTTAAAATGTCCTTATAACATTTCCTTACCTTTGTAAGATTTTAAGTTTTTTACTGGAGTCTGCCAGTTTTTTTTCAACTAACCCCTTTTTAAAACTGATGCCTTTTCTATTATCTCATTTTAACTATTTTGCTATAATCTATCATCTTCGTATTTTATCAAAAGCATATGGTGGGCGCCTGGGTGGCTCAGTGGGTTAAAGCCTCTGCTTTCGGCTCAGGTCATGATCTCAGCGTCCTGGGATCGAGGCCCGCATCGGGCTCCCTGCTCGGCAGGGAGCCTGCTTCCCCCTCTCTCTCTCTGCCTGCCTCTCTGCCTCCTTGTGATCTCTCTCCCTCTGTGAAATAAATAAATAAAATCTTTAAAAAAAAAAAAAAAAAAAAAAAAAAAAAAAAAAAAGCATATGGCAATTGTTTTCAACTCTGCCAAGAGCTCAGACACTGGAGTCAGGCTCTCTGAGTTTGAACCCTGGCTTTGCTATATACAAAGCTGGATGGCGTGAGCATGTTATTTATGTCTTGTTTGTTTCTTCATCTGTAAAATGGGAATAATCTTATAATTTCTCATGAGAATTATAAGAGGGTATATGCATTAAATATTTAGAATTCTATTGAACAATAGTTCTCAAAGCATACTATCATTTTTTTAATGGCTCTTTTCTCCATAGAAAATATTTATATCTACATCATGTATACCATATTTGTATCAACACATGCACACAATACACATATTTATGTGGCAATGTATATATGTGCACATACATATATATCCTCTTCTGCATTGAGTATCATATTTTAGTCTCTTTTATGTTGCAGATTTTCATTCTTTCTGTCTACTCCCCCTTAAAAGAAGTCTATCCAATTCTGATTTTTGCCCGTAAATAGAGAAGGTACACTCTCCCTGCTTGCCCTCATGAGTCCCCTGCTACTGTGAGAATGTTCCTCTCTATCACAATACGGGTGCTGCTTGGTGTCTCCAACCACCAGATACTTCTTGGTATTTCAGTCTTTGATGTGGGGTGTATTTGTTGGTGTCAGTGTTGGATTATCTTACTAGGAAGAATAGAATGTATCCCTGGTTAATATATAGGAACTCCCGGGCACCTGGGTGGCTCAGTGGGTTAAAGCCTCTGCCTTTGGCTCAGGTCATGATCTCAGGGTCCTGGGATTGAGGCCCACGTCGGGCTCCCTGCTCGGCAAGGAGCCTGCTTCCTCCTCTCTCTCTGCCTGCCTCTCTGCCTACTTGTGATCTCTCTCTCTGTCAAATAAATAAATAAAATCTTTAAAAAATATAGATAGGAACTCCCACACCAATAAGAATAAATTAAAATTTTAAACCTGTCACCTGGAAGAGTACGGGGTCACCATTGCTACGAGCATCTCCTGTCTAGCTCATTTCTACTGATGCGTCCCCACCCTGACCTTTTCTGATATGGACTTTAATATGGCTTTTGACAGAGAAAGTGACTATTGGTATTATCGAAGTTGGCTATTGGTTTCTAGTGATGGCGTTTCAAGATACTGTATGGTTTTAGACATTCTTCTGGGTCTTTTTAAGCTTTAAGCCAGGAAGCTTAAAAATAAAGACAGTTCCTGGGTTCTATATGTTGACAATCAATTTTTTAAAAAGTCTTTATGGTAGTAAAATACACAAAACGTAACATTTGCCATCTTAGCCATTTTTAAGTGTATGGGTCAGTGTTATTAAGTACATTCACACTGTTGTGCAAACATCACCACCATCTATTCCCATAACTCTTTTCCTTCCTTCCCTTCCTTCCCTTCCTTTCCTTCCTTCCTTTTAAATTTTTTAGAGAGAGAGGCAGGGATGGGAAAGAGGGAGAGGGAGAGAGAGAATCTTAAGCAGACTCTATGCCCGATGCAGGGCTCAAGCCCATGATCTTGAGATCAGGATCTGAGGCAAAATCAAGAGTCAGATGTTCAACCAACTGAGCCACCTAGGCACCCCTCCATAACTCTTTTCATTTAAAACTAAGTTCTGTCCTCATTAAACAACTCCCCATCCTCCTTTCCCCCTCAGCCCCTGGTCACTACCATTCTACTTTCTGTCTTTATGATTTTAACTTGTCTGAGTACCTCCTATAAGTGGAATCATACAGTATTTGTTCTTCTGTGACTGGCTTATTTCACTTAACACAATCTGCTCAAGGTTCATTCATGTTGTAGTATATTGGAAGGAATTTCCTTCCTTTTTAAGATTGAACAATATACTGTTATTTGTATATGCTGTATTTTGCTTATCCATTAATTCACTGATGGACACTTTTAGTTCTTACAAACAATGGTGTTATAAACATGGGTGTACAAATATCTCTTCAAGATCCTACTTTCAATTCTTTTGGGTATATGCCCAGATGTGGAATTGCTAGATCATATGTCAATTCTTTTTTTTTTTTATTTACTTGACAGAGAGAGAGAGAGAGAGATCACAAGTAGGCAGAGAGGCAGGCAGAGNAGGCAGGCAGAGAGAGAGGGGGAAGCAGGCTCCCTGCTGAGCAGGGAGCCTGATGTGGGGCTCAATCCCAGGACCCTGAGATCATGACCTGAGCTGAAGGCAGAGGCTTTAACCCACTGAGCCACCCAGCGGCCCCATGTCAATTCTTTTTTTAATATTTATTTTTTGAGGAACACAATTAAATTTTACATCAGATATGGGGCTATCTGAAAATGTAAAGAACAATTTTATGCTAATAAATTAAACACCAAAGTGAAATGGTCAAAGTTAAGAGACAGATACTAAAATTCATTCAGGAAAAGAATAACCTGAATAGCTCTGTATCTATTAAAGAAATTGAATTTGCAGTTAAAAACCTTCCCAAGACATTACAAGAAAACTGCAGATAGAGACCCCTCATGAAAGTATATGTTGCATTTTTATAAAATACTCAAGTAAAATCCCTATATATGTTTATATAGCTTTGTATGAGGAGGGATAGAGGAAAGAGTAGAACCA
This sequence comes from Ailurus styani, assembly GCA_002007465.1. Taxonomy (NCBI): domain Eukaryota; kingdom Metazoa; phylum Chordata; class Mammalia; order Carnivora; family Ailuridae; genus Ailurus; species Ailurus styani. Next base: position 1,061,732 of record LNAC01000026.1, read on the forward strand.
TATTGTTAACTTCAGCTAACTTGGGGAAATTAAGGATGATGAAGAACTCGTTGAGTTTTTTTTTTTTAATCTCTGTATTGCTTAAATTTTACAAGCATACATTAATTTTAATTTTTTAAAATTTATTTTTTTGAGATAGAGAAAGAGAGAGAGAAACAGAAAGAGGGGAGGGGCAGAGGAAGGGAAAAATATCTCAAAGCAGACTCTCTGCTGAGCATGGAACCCAAAGCAGGGCTCGATCCTAGGACCCTGAGATCATGACTGGAGTCAAAATCAAGAGTTGGACATTAACTGACTGAGACACCCAGGCACCTCCATTGATTTTTAAAACTTGAAAATGTAATTAAAAAAAAAAAAGAAGAAGAAGAAAAGGGAAGGGAATCCACTTCATCATTTATGGCAAGAGGAATATTTGAATTCAGCACATCTGTTTAATGCCTACTAGGTCTCAGCCCCTATGTGCAGTGCTGAGGACACAGCAATGAATAAATAAAACAGTCAGTCTCAATGATCTCTAATATAATAGACTGAGATGGACAGAAAGGACTTGAGTTCCTGTCTAAATTACAGTTATAATTAGTACGCACGGTCATTGAGAGCGTGAGCCTCCTCCCTCAGTTTGACGGCACCTAACACAGTGTCTGGCACATAGCTGATATTATTTAAGAATGAATGAATGATGTGTGTGAAACAGTAGGGCACACAGAGAAAGTGAACAATTCTATCCGTGTAGCAGGAAAGGAGAAAGAGAGAGGTGGGGGAGGGGCTTTAGTTAGCCCCTTTCAGAGTTGCAGGTGTTCATAGTGACTGCTGAGGAATAGATACAGGGAGCTCCAGGCAAGGCAAGGTGCGGATGAAAAGCTGGGAATCACAGGGCATGATCAAGGAATGGAAGTTACTCAGCACAGCTGCTGCACTGTAAACAAAGACGGTTGGTTTCGGAAATAAGTCAGGAAAAGGGATAAGGAGTAGCTTCATTTACCAAGATAAAACGTTTAGATTGGAGTTAAGAAGATCAGAAAAAGCATAGAAGTAAGGCTCCCAGAGGCAAAAGAGTATTTCTTTCTCCGACTGAATGTATGTATTTATTTGTGTGTTTAGGGACCATGATTGTTGGTCACACTTTCTATGAAACAGTGAAATAGGAGATAGGAGGTAGATCCTCTATCAATAAATAAATGTGAAGATAGCTAGGGTGTGAGAGAACGAAGAGAATTTGTAATTACTATATTCATTTGATGAGTCTTTTGAGTCTCAAACTCAAATTCAAAAGGAGTTGCTTATATTCGTATCCTGTTGTCTAGTCATGAAGGGAGTGACTCTGCTGCAACCTGACGAAGCGATGTCAAGGCTGCCTCTGCAATCCTGGGCTTTTATGAATGGCCCCAACCCTCTCATTGACTGGACGTTATTTCCTACAAAATAATAACTTTCACGAGTGAGCATGAATGCACAGATAGTAGTATTCGGAATCCATTTTTGTTTATCTCATAAAATTTCACCTATTTCTAAATACAGACATATCTGGAGATTGATAAGCTAAGTAAATAATTTATGGCTAAATTCTTTTGACTTGAGAGCCTCAAATTGAGAAATCAGAACACTAGGAAATCCTGTTGAATTATTTTCCTCTTTTCATTTCAAAGTAAACAGTTGACACAGCTCCCTCTTCATTTCTTTTGCTTGTTTATAGGTATTGAGATTCAAGAGTGGGGGGCTCTTCCCTGCTGTCAAGTTTCTGAAACAAGTCTCAATCCAAGTCCATAAGTACAAGCGTCTGAGAAATAAAATCTGATTTGTTTTCCTATAACTCAACTTAATCTCTTACACAGAACTCCCATGACACTGACGAGAACCTTCACCTCTGAAACTTTTAGGATTTCTACCTTGTGGTCATACTACAGCTTTTATTCCAGGATAATACACAGGCAAGGTAGGTGGAAGGGTAGAGAATGCAGGTGTAGGAGAGGGAAGCCATCTGCTTCTCAGTCATTTGTCCACATTGACTTTCACTGGAATATCCATTATCCCCATCTGCCTGGTTCCCTTCAGATCCAGGGATTCTCTACTGTTCTAAGCCATGATTCTGGCATGGAATTTTTTTTTTTTAACCAGACTGCATATGGGGCCATCTGCCTGATGTGCCCCACAGCTATTTCTTTCTTGGGTCTTGTGGCCTTCCCAGCAGCACTGTGGTGTACAGTTTTCCTCTGCTTTTGGGACACATAGATCTCTCTATTTAGCTTGCCATTTCTCCCCCACCCCAACTCAGAGGTCTTTTTATAAGGATATACAGTAAGGGATTGTTTTTTGTGTGTTAGTTTATTTCAAGATAATCTATCCCTTCAAATTCCTCCTTCCAAATGCTTAGACATTTTACAAACAGAAAGCCAGAAAGACTTGTGGGGAGTTATAAGAAAAGAAAAAGATAGTATCTCCAAATGTTTACCCACCATGTTTTAATATATCATAGCCATCCTTTCTGTTAGGCAACAGTAAAACTGGCAAACACAGACTTGGCCATCCATATATATCCTTTTGTTAGGGGAGGGAAAAAAAATCATATCATACACCTATAGGCTCAGACTTGGTTTTATTTAACCAATGTTTACCGAACATGTGCTGTTGGTAAAGTACGGTGCATAGCACAAAGTTGAAGAAAAACAAGATTCCTGTCCTGGAGGAATTTGCAGTCTGGTGAAGAAGGAAACCTCGAACATAAATAACAGTAATGTAAAACCTAAAATGATTAATCTGCCCACATGAGTCATAAACAAAGAGCTTTCGGAGCGCTGAGAAGGCGATTAATTTTAATCAGGGGATTGGAGAAAACTTCAGACCTAGCGCTGACTCATAGCCTACCAGTTAACAGAATGTTAACAGCTCTCTGGGCATCTGTGGCGGGAGGGGAGGATGCCGGGGAAAGCGCACTGCTTCTTCAACCCCTGGACAAGCTCAGGTCTGTGCCTTGGCGTGTCCAGAACTTAAAGGTAGTTATTGTGCTAAGGAACTCTTTCCGTACATCCCTGCTCACTGTTAGAGCCCCCTCTTTGCCATTACCTACTTGTCTAAAGCTTCCGCCTTCAGGTCAGTCATTCTCTTGCCTGCTTGACTTTCCATGGTGGTGGTTGGGGTGGGGGTGGGGGGTGTTGTTTGTTTCTCTGTCTTTTTTAATGTTTCCTTTAGCTGTCCTTTTTCTACTTCAGAGACTGATTTCAAATTCTGAACCCCTTTGTGCTTGGCATTTTCTGACTAGCTAAACTTTGTTCATAAGCCTCAAAGAATCAGAAGCTTTAGGAAAATGACATGGTCAATAAAGCAGAAGAGGAAAATGGGATTTCTCTGTCTTAAAAAAAATGCTAAATGCTTAAAAGCATATTACTAAGTGAAAAGAGCCAATCTGGAAAGGCTACCTACTATATGATTCCAACAATATGACAAAACTGGAAAAGGCAAAATTACGGAGACAGTCAAATGATCAGGGTTTGCTAGGGGTTTGGGGGCTGGGGATGAATAAGTAGAGTACAAAGGATTTTTTTTTTTTTTTGAGCAGTGAAGACACCATAAGTATGGGTGTATGTCATTATACATTTGTCAAAATCCACAGAATGTACAACACTTAGAGTGAACAAGAATATAAGCTATGGACTTTGAGTGGTAATGATGTGTCAATGTAGGGTCATCATGTGAAACAAATGTACCATTCTGGTGGGAAACCTTGATAATAGGAGAGTTTCTGAACGTATAGGGCGAGGGATATATAGGAAATCTTTCTACTTTCTACTAATTTTTTTTAATTTTATTTATTTATTTGATAGAGACACAGAGAGAGAGAGATCACAAGTAGGCAGAGAGACAGGCAGAGAGAGAGGAGGAAGCAGGCTCCCTGCTGAGCAGAGAGCCTGATTGAGGGGCTCAATCCCAGGACCCTGAGATCATGACCTGAGCCGAAGGCAGAGGCTCAACACACTGAGACACCCAGGCGCCCCTACTTTCTACTAATTTTTGCTGTGAACCTAAAACTGCTCTAAAAAATAAAGTCTACTTAAAAAAAAAAAATTCAAGTTAGTATGCATTGTTTCTTCTACTTCCCTCCACCCCCCCCCAACGAGGGACTGTTCTTACATTCATTTAACCGCAGTAGTGCCTTCAGAGTGTCTGTACTAGCCTCTGTTGTTTGTCAGCCTTGTTGAGTGAAATTGTCTTTCAGTTTAACAGAACATAAGTGTAGGTAAATCTTTCACTCTCCTGGTCCATATTTTTTATTTTAAAAGATTCACTGTATTTTTGCTTCCTGTAATAAATATTGTGCCTTGATGTATACTTCAAAGAGATATGGCCCAGATAAGAAAGGGAAAAAAAGAAAGGAAAAAATCAATATGGGAAATATCATTTCTGATTGCTGTGAAACATTTCAACACTCCCTATTTGTTTTATCACTCAAAGAAAAACTCTGACAGTATACAAGACTTATTTAGCACCACACAAAGTGTATGATGCTGAGAGAAGACAGTCTGCCTTGACCAGTCACCATGGTAACTTCTAAAAGCAAACATTATGTCTGATTAGGTTACCCTTCTTAGGAAGAATTGACCAGGAAAAGATCTTTTGAAAAGTTTAAAATGAAGGCTAGGAAGATACTGGTACTAATTCTACACAGCTGCTCTCCTCCCCAACTCTCCTAATAAGAGTGACTCAGACTATTTTTTAGAACCTTTTCCCACTCCCATAGAGAGCTTCCAATGACATCCTCCCCTTGTTGAAAATGTGCCCCAGCTCGGTTCTTTGTGGTTATTGTCTCCACAGCCCATAATCAGAATTCCAGATATCTTTGTGGTTGCTTGTAAAGAGATTAATGAATGTTCCTAAAGAAAAAAAAAATTATAAAAGAAGCGAAACATAATCGGCTCTAAAAAAAAAGAAAAGTTGTAAAAGGAAGCAAAAACTCAATCACGTCTGTCTTAAGTAATTTGGGAGGCAGACAGCAGTAAGGTGGAAACATCGAGGAAGCCAGGAGACTGCTTTATGTTAGAATTACTTTGGGGAAAGCTCCTATGCTTATTTTGTGAAAGCTTTTTCGGAAATGCTCTCTGCTTTTTAAAAAGATCCTTATAAACTAAGCTTTCCACTAAGTTTCTTCTACGAGCACTAGTGTCCATAAAGCACAATGTGTATCCATTAGCCTGTTCTTCCTATTTAATTTCCTAAATAATGTAAAAAGCAAATGACTTCACTGGAGGCTGACAAATGTAAAGAGGGTCACCAAGTAAGGACGTGATACTTTTACTCCTACTTTAACTGAGAAGGTAAAGTCTTCCTGGGCTGGTGCAATAGTCAATAACAGTGGGCTTAGAGAGAATTCATGTAAAGCCTGCAAAATATGTACAAACCTTCTGGTGCTCTGTAAACCTAAAACATTGGGCAGCATCAAAGATTACTGTCCTCACTTACAGTGGTGTGATAAGTAACGAAGGAATCAGTTATTCAACTTAACATAGGAAAAAAAATCTTTGAATTTGAGCAAAAGGTAAAACTAAGAGTCATTCTTTTTTCTCTCTTTAATGAAAGGAAACAGCTTTTGCTTTCTGATTATACATGAATATTATAACAAATCCTAGAGAGAAATTTGGTAGTATACATCAAAATTAAAAATGCACAACTCTTCTGCCTAGAGATAGAGCTCCACATGTGCAAATAAAAATGTGTGCATTCCAAGATTCTTATTAAAGCAAAAGATAGGAAGCTGTCTAAATGTATTCTGTAGGCAGGAGGTTAAAAAAGATGACGTAGTCATACAATGTAATACTATTTTGTTTTTAAAAAGAATGAGGACGTGCTATATGCACCAATAAGGAAGAATCCCCAAAGTACATTCTTACATGACAAGACAGCAAACAGATATGTCAAAAGTGCTTTTCGTATATTAACTCATTTGAACCTCACAATAATCCCCTTGCGTTGGTACTCTTATAATTCCTGTATTATAGATGAGATACAGGGCACATAAAGATTAGGTAACCTGCTCAAGGTCACAGAGCTAGTAAAGGGTAAGGTCAGGATTTGACCCCAGACTAACTTCAGAGTTTGCAGTACTAAACACTGAGAAATACTGTAAAGCAATGTTTAGAACACTGTATATAATATACTACTAATGTGTAACAAAGGATACACACACACACACATCTATGCATGCGTACACACACAATCTTCAATATTCATCAATTCATCTACTTGTTAAAATGTATTTGTGACCTCAAAATCAATACTCACCAAACTTCCTAGGTCAAACGAGGTGGCGCTTGGCCGTCTTGTTTTTGTTTCTTTACTGTGAATAAAGTGTCCGTTTTACAGTGTACTTAGTGCCCATTTTTTCTCATTTTTGTGCTTTTAGTTGGTGACTTTGCTGTTTAAAATGGTCCCAAGCATAGGGCAGAAGTGCCGTCTGGTGTTCCTAAGCCTGAGAAGGCTGTGACATTCCTCAGAGAAAATAATGCGTTATGTAAGCTCTCTTTGGGCATGAGTTATAGTGCTGTTGGGTGTTAGATCGATGTTAATGACTCATAAATAAGACATCTTTAAACAGAAACACATATAAGACAAAGTTCTATATTGATCAGTTGGCGACAACGTTGTGACCAGAAGTCACAGGAACTTAACTCTGTATTCCACCTAGAAGTAATGATGCAGGAGGTGCTAATTCAATCTGCACAGAGACTCTGAAACACAAGTACTGTGAATAACAAGAATCAATTATATACATACGTATGTGTGTGTATGTGCCTATATACGTATCATGCATAGAAAAATCTTAAGGTGTTGAAATAAACTGTTTACAGTGGTTGTTTGAGGGAGAAAAACTGCAAAACCAGATGGAGTTCAGAAGTGAAAGACTTTCTTTTCCCCTTATGAAATTTTACCACGTCTATCATCTATTTAAATATTTTCATGCAAACATTACAGGGAAAGGAAAAGTTTCCCAAAGTTTTGCATAATCCCACCTTCCTGCAAACGGATTCATAAAAAAAGTTTCTAGGCTTGTGGAATGCAAATAGAATGTACGTGATCATACTCCACTATATCTTGCTTTTTGAAACTTTATATGCTGAACTTCTGTCTAGGTCAAAACATAAAGAGATACCTGTTCCTCCTTCTCCTTCTATATCCCCCCACAAACACAGCCCCATACAGAGACAGACATCACAGGTTTCTGGCTTTCCAGACTGTCCTCCCACAACTGGCATTTCTGCAAGACTATAGCAGCCACATTTGGAAGACAAAATCATGCTTTTACTCTGAAATTTAAAGTAAGAACACAGAGGTGGGTATATCAAAAAATGAAGAGAATCTCCTGAAAAATTTTGTGGGGTTTTGTTTTTATGTTTTTACTTTTCAGCCTGAGAGAATTTTCATTACAAAAAATAGAAAAAGAAAAAGAATTTACTCTGAGTCAGTCACATACTAGATACTATATGCATGTGTATACAGATTTTTTGATCTCAGACCACTGGAGTTAGATAGAGTCATTCCCATTTTATAGATAAAGAAAACAGGCTTCCCCGGGCGCCTGGGTGGCTCAGTGGGTTAAAGCCTCTGCTTTCGGCTCAGGTCATGATCCCAGGGTCCTGGGATCGAGGCCCGCATCGGGCTCTCTGCTCAGCGGGGAGCCTGCTTCCTCCTCTCCCTGTCTCTCTGCCTGCCTCTCTGCCTACTTGTGATCTCTCTCTGTGTCAAATAAATAAATAAAATCTTTAAAAAAAAAAAAAAAAAGAAAAGAAAACAGGCTTCCCCAAATGAAACCATTCATGTCTCCAGACAGCAAAGAAGGGAACCCCTTTCTACATTCTTCTTCAGGCTAAATGCTTATGGATATTTTTGCCCTAATCCTAATATTTAACGGTCATATCTTCAGGTTATATGGCCACTTTTTATCACTATATACAACATTAATTACATGGCATCCAGTTTCCCCAAGACCACATAACAGGTACAATGTAAATTCCAGAACATAAGAACATAATAAGAACATAAGAACCAGACTATCGGAATCACAGGTGCACATGACTCACTGCATTAGACAATGAAATCCTAACCTTTTTGGTACATCCACCTTTTCTAATAAAACCAGTCTTCACCAGGAAGACTCTGGTTTTGCTAGTTAAAATAATAATAATAATAATAATAATAATAATAATAATAATTATATCCCTTAAGATACTGACATGCCAGCTTAGAGAAAAAGATGATGAAAAATTATAGCTACTTAAGATAATGGCTTCCAGGACCATAGGACCAAGTCAAGTTGAATATAAATGAAGTCAAGGAATTATTCTCATGATTGTATTTCAATTAGACCTGCTGGTATACTCGGTGTTTAAGTTTGAATTGTAATACACACTAATTTCCCCTAGAGGGAGAATGAAACAAGAACAGGCAAATAGAGTGTTAAAACGTGGATAAAGCAGAATGATCTTGGAGATCGCTCCTTAACAGAGAAAAGACTTTGCCAAAATTGTCATAAGCAAAACCAGAATGGGTAGTAGTATTATTATATATTTTCTAAGTACAGTGGAATCAATCTCTAAAATAAAAAGGATCATGTTTTTAGTTTCCCTTTAATTTTGAATAGAAAATAACTATGCACACACACAATTTCACCTACTTCACTCCTTATAAGTTGCAACACTTTCTATATTCTAAAAGAGACGATGAGCGGCTAAAAACACTTTTAAAAAAAAATTGTGCATTTAGTACTTAGTATTCATGAAATGAATACGATGCTTATCTACTTAAATATGCAAGTAAAGCAGGCTAAGTAAAGGAGGACTCCTGCAAAGCAAATTATCCAGTGCTACATAAAATAATGCATAAAATTAAGTATCAAGATGATTACCCTTCCTCGCCCCACAATCTCCTTAGGATGGTCAATGTTCTGCTAAAATGATCCAACCTTTTAAAGTTTGGAGTTCTGGAGGAAAACCACTGAAATAAGTATTTATGTGCATTGTGCAAGAACTGCAATTCAGGTAGCTTCACTGTTATTATAGAATCTGAAGAAATAAACATCAAAGGGAGATGAGATCACTGTCTCCAGAAATAAAGGTTTCCACAAGAGAAACAATGTGGAAGAAAATTATCCTCTTTGCTAACAATATGGTGATCAGCCTTTCCTGCTTTCTCCTGATGATGAGGTGATGTCAGTGGTCAGAAGCACTGGCCTATTTTCTGTTCTGCCTATGGTGGGTTGAACTGGATGAAAATAAACATCTTACATAACAGGCCGGCTGTGCACTTCATCTTTTTTTTTTTTTTCCCCAAGGAGATTTTCCCAGTGTGAATTCTGCATGTACAATTAACATTGGCATCAGCTAAAAAATCTGTTAGGTTTGTAAGCAGATTGACAATACAGCCCATGTGTGCTGCCTCCCATTCCCCGCCACCACCTTACCCCCTATGTGTGTGGGCACACACACACATCTCCACCATCATCACCTCCACCATCACCTCCACTCCTCTCGTAATCAAACCAGCTTTGTACTAAGAGACAAGGGAAAATAGGCAAGTTAAAATTGAAATTGATCTTCAAAGAGTTGTAACAAAATAGAAGATTGCAGATTAGAGCCATTGTCTTATTCCGGTGATGTAAATCAGAACTCCTCCCCCCCAACTCAGGGCTTGCTTTCTCAAAATTGAGGATGATGTAGCCCTCACGGTGATGAAAAAAGCAAACCCAGCAGAGGGAACTTTCCATTGTAATTTGTATAACACAAATTCTGGACATTTCTGTCATAAGTTGCATTTTGTATGGAGGGGTTTATGAATTTTTAGGCTCAGGCATTTATTGTGGAGGCTACATATGGAGTGAATATGTTAAACTGAGCATTCAAGTTGGTTTCCCTAACTCCTGAAGATACAATAAAATCAGAAGTGCCAAAGAGCTGAAGCAAACACACACTAGAACAGCCTGGATGGAACGCATTTGAAATCAGCAATATAATTTGCAGTGGGCTGGATGGAGCCCATCAACGAATGGACTTAGTGGTCTTACTTCCAGAGAAAATAATCACAGTCTTTACTCAGTAAAGTAAATATTTGAATACCTATCATATGCCTAACACTCGACAAATATTAAATAACCCAAATAGCATAGAGTTGAATTTAAGAGTACGATATAATATTTTTATATGCCAAGCACTAAATATAAATGTTACTAATCTATAGTTCAAGAGAGGAAAACTATTAAAAGTAAATACAAAGGAACAGATGATGAATTAAGGTTATATGATCCTTCCTAGCGCAAAAATAATCACCCGTTTTCTGTTCCAAGTAGAAGCCGATTTGGGAAGGGCCAAAATGCAACTCTCTTTTGCTAGGTGCATATACATAATGTCAAGTCAAGAAAACCAGTCCTACACCTATACGTGCATCAGTGTGTATCCATTTAGAGGTGCTGACCTATGTTCAGAGGCCACTCTTTTTTTAAATACAAGTATATAATTGACATACAATATCCTATTGGTTTCAGGTGTACATCATAGGGATTCAGAATTCTTATACATTATGAAATGATCCGTATGATAAATCCAGTTACCGTCTGTCTTCTATAATGTACACTGGTATGTTACATACCTGCTTAATACACACCAGCAATAAGGGACAGAGAATATATATATAATGTGCCATCTATGTTACTCTGGAGAGATGACTGCATTTACATTCTAAAGATTTATATTTAAATATCAACTCTTTTCCAGCCGGTAAGACCTCAAGCAATTAATTATACTTCTCTAAGCCTCAGCTTTCTCATCAATAATGTGAAGACAATGATGCTTTTAAGAAATGCTTTAGAACAAGAAAGAAAACATGCGCTAAAGGAGCTGACGGTGCACAGCAAATAACTGGATATACATATATATGATACATATATATGATTGAGTGATCAAAGTCATAGATAGTGACTCAGTAATTTTACAAAGAAACAAAACTGAATTACTTAATATATACCAAATTTTGATTTCTTAGAGCAATTATTTATTTACTTGGCTCATATTTTATATAAAGATATATAATTATTTGCACTGAATGGGTTGTATTCAAATTAATTTCTAATTGTTGAGCCAGTCAAATATATTTTCGTGTCTATTTTATGTTTAATAATAGAAAGGAATAAGAATAAATTATTTCAGTACTTTATTGTCTTTCAGGAGATGTCAACATTCTTGGGAAGGTGATAAATTAAAGAAACAATTACAAGACATTAAGTAATTATTATATAAGATACAGTATAAGTGCTCTAAGAACTAAGTGGGTATTTTATTGAATTAAAAAATTATTATTTTCATGTGCATTTTCAAGATGGTATGTTTATATGTAAAAGAAAATATTTTATGAAGGTTTAATATAATATTATGATCTTTCAAGTATTTCCATGAATTTTGGAAGAAAAATATTTCTGGACATAGGGTTTTTTGACAATGTTAAAGAACTTAAATATGGGAAAGTTTACAGCTGATAATACTTGTTTTAAAAAAGATAAACATCTAAGATAAAGATATGTGTACAAATGCATAATTTTAACAAATACATGTACAATACAAGAACTTAGGGATTTATTGAAATATTTTCATGTTTTCATGTGAGAACATAAAAAAAAACCAAAAACCTATGGAATTGCAGTCCTTAGTCATAAGCTCTGAATTACCAATGTAAAAATTGGTGGTGAAGGCTTATTGACTTAGAGTATAGGGTTTTGTTTTACTATTTCTGAGGAAATTCTAACGAAGGACATATAGGTTTCATGGATTCTGGAAAAGGAGGAAGAAACTCAGCTTTCTTTTTGTGTAAAACCTCAAGTCCAGATGCTGGCTTTTTTTTTTCTTCATGAAAATTCATAATGTATCTGTTATAGCTTCCTAATTAAAGTCACACATGTATGAATAATGTTTTGAAAATCAGTCACCATCCACTTTACATATGTTAACATATATTATGTTTCAGAGTCATTTTCTGCCAAAAAGCACCGTGTACTAGATATCTTACAATAAAGTAGTAATACAATATTAATTTTTTTACTCATTGATTGGATTCAGGGATTTTATAATATTGAAAAGTAAAAAAAAGCTAGAATTATTTATTTTCTAAAATTCAAACTTTTTGTGACTAAAAAGTGTTTTCTTGTGCTTCCAAAGAGCTGTAACTTTTAATTCATTCAACAAATAATTTTTAAACATCTACTTAATGCCAGTCGCTCTTGAAAGCATCTAGAATATATCCATGAACAAGGCAGGAAAAAAATATGTGTATCTCAACTCTAGCTCATATTCTGAATCAACAGTAAGCTAAAAACACAACTAATTCTATAACAGAAGGTAATGCGTGCTATGAAGAGCAACAGAACTGTCTTGGTGAATGGTCAGAGGAGGAAGCACAGTTTTGAATGGAGTGGGTCAGGATTGGCTTTATTGAGAAACCGACATTTGAACAAAGATGGGAAGGGTGTGGGGAGGTGAGATTTGAGGGTCTCTCTACCACTGAATACAGGATAGCACCAATTATCAGGAGTCTGGCTCTGGTATTAACTTCACTTGGTGATCCTGGCCAACTCTTTTATTTCTTTAGCTATAAAATATGAACAGTGAAAATATCTACTCAAGATTGTGATGAGAAACAATAAAACCATTTATTCCACAAATACATCGTTCAAGGCCAACTAAGGGCTAGGCACTGGAAAGGAGTAGCACAGAATCTTAAGCCCTGGAGAAACTTGCATTCTAATAATGATAACATTGTAGCAATGAACAATGGCCATGCATTTCAAGGCTTTTAGAAGACTGCCCTGTATTTGTAATTGAATAGACACTAAAAAACAGAATCCCCTTTCTCATTCATCATCCTCAGACTTCGAAATTATCAAACCTGGCTGTCTTGATCTTCCAGAAGCTTCACTGGAGCTGTTTCTTATCTCTCTACCCTTCCTCTAAAGCTTCTCTCACCTGTCAACCACCCCTTCTCCCTTGAATTCACTGACTCCTTTCCTTCAGATCCTTTAAAAACAGCATGTTGTAAGAGTACATTCTCCAGGGCACCTGGGTGGCTCAGTGGGTTAAAGCCTCTGCTTTCGGCTCAGGTCATGATCTCAGCGTCCTGGGATCGAGGCCCGCATCGGGCTCCCTGCTCAGCGGGGAGCCTGCTTCCTCCTCTCTCTCTGCCTCTCTGCCTACTTGTAATCTCTGTCTCTCGCTCTGTGTCAAATAAATAAATAAAATCTTAAAAAAAAAAAGAGTACATTCTCCATCCTCTTTGTTTTTCTCTGTTCATTCTTATCTATCAGATAATTTAAGTATTACCAATTTTAAATATCACCTTTGAAAAAAAACATCTATTTCTTCACAATACCTAAATTCTGAGCAGAGACATTAGACAAAAGCCTACAGATGAAGAAAAAAATTGACTGTTTTATTTCTAAAGGCAAAGCAGGAGGATGCAACTTTACATGGGAACCCAATGGACTGGCTAACTAAACCTCCTAATTCCTTGCCCACATAGGAAGGCAAAACTGCACCTCTACCCTCCTTAGGATCTCCTCTGAGATAATTAAATTGACATAAGACAGATGAACAAGAGAAAAGCATACCGATTTTACATGTACACTGAGCACTCCTAGGAAAATGAAGACCCAAAAAAGTGGCAAAACCTAAATGCTCACACACTATGTTGATCAAAGAGAGGTAACTGTGGGCGAGTAACTAAAATATGTAAGAAGAGAAAGGGAAGATAAAAATTATTTTAACAAGGTCTGCACAGAATTCCCTTAGCCTCAATGCCTCATCTCTGGTGATAAGAAAGTTTCTTCTCTTGTGAATTGGGGGGAAGGGGGAATCTTTCACATGGGAGTGTTATCTCCTGCTTTCACGAAGTTAGAGTATCCTTCTTGCACCTACTGTTTTTCAAGTGCCTTGAGTGTAAAACAATCCTATGCCACTCACCGCAGTTGTAGACTATGGAAGTCTTCCCACGTGGAGTTGCCCTCCTGGGACTTTTGTAGGCAGAGTAAAGTTTGATCAGAAGGCTCTGTACCTACAGCTGAAATTCTGCCCCCTTTTCTTTTTTTTTCATTCCAAACTGAATCAGCCATATTGTCCAACACAGCATGTCAGTTCTGCAATAGAATTAAAAAATAGCATTAGGATACTCATATAATAAAAATCCCCGAGCTTAAAAAAACAAAACAAAACAAAACAAAAAAAACCACAACTAATTACAACAATATGTAGATGTCCCAAATGTGAATATACTCTCCTTGGCATTATCAAATGTCAGAAAGAAGTTAAAGATTAAACGAACTTTCAAATTAAATTCTAACAATCAGTGGCACTGAATTCAAAAGAAAGTTCTACATGAATTACAAGTTCACAGAAAGAAGAGTCAGACAGTCATTCTCAACCTTTCCTAATCTTGTCCATCTTTGCCAGAGAAGTCCGCTATGGCCAGGCAGAGTTGAAGCTCTGTTAGCAGTTCTAAGCCTCAGCTATCATTTGCTAGAATGGTTACAGTCCTTTTAAACCTCAGAATTTTAATTATTTTTTTAAAGATTTTATTTATTTCACACAGAGAGAACACAAGTAGGCAGAGAGGCAGGCAGAGAGAGATGGGGAAGCAGACTCTTTGCTGAACAGAGATCCTGATGCAGGGCTCGATCCCAGGACCCCAGGATCATGACCTGAGCCAAAGGCAGAGGCCTAACCCATTGAGCCACCCAGGCAGAATTTTAATTATTTTTAAAGTAGGTTTTAGAAATTTATTTTGGGTGGCATCTGGTGGCTCAGTCACGTGGATGTCTGTCTCCTGGCTTTGGCTCAGGTCATGATCTCATGGGTCATGGGGTTGAGCCCAGTGTTGAGCCCCACACTGGGCTTCACACTCAGTGGGGAGTCTGCTTGAAGATTTTCTCCCTCTGCCCACCCCCCCACCCCCGGCACCTGTGCATGTGCTCTCTTTCTCAAATAAATCTTTTAAAAAATTATTTTTATGCTTTTTTATTTTTTTTTACTTACAAGTAGTGAAATGTGCAGATCTGAAATACACAGTTCAATTAGTCTTTACAAATATACACAGTTCCCAGTGAATTCCTATCCCTCGAGAAGCATTTATGTTAGCATACATCAGTTTTACCTGATTGAGAAATGCATATACATAGACTCACAAATACGCACTGTTTAGTGTCTGGCTTCTCTCACTCAGGATATTTTTGAAATTTACCTTTGTTGTTATGTGTATCAGTAGCCTATTCCTTTTTTATTGCTGAGTAGTATTCTTCTGTAGGAATATGCCACAGTTAAAAAAAATCCATTCTTTTGTTAAGAGATACCTGAGCTAGTTCCAATTTTTTTGATGTTATGAAGCAAGTCACTCAGGTAAGTTACTGTACAAACATTTTTGTGACTATAGTCTTTCTTTTTCTTGGATAAATACTTAGGAATAGAATTTGTTAGCCATGGGATAGAAGAATACATAATTTTATAAGAAACTACCAAACGATTTTCAAAAAAGATGTATCATTTGACACTGCCATGGGAATATTTGACAGTCCTCGCTGTTCCATGTCCCTGACGACATGCGACAGTCTTTTTCATTTTATCCATTTTAGGTGTAGTGGTATCCAACTGTAGTTTTAATTTTTGTTTGTTTGGGTTTTTTGCCTCATAGTAACAGAGTCCAAACATTTAATATTATTATAGCACTGGCCTCACAATACAATCCCTAGCTCTCAGAACAGTTTTGCTCCTAAGCAAAATTATAAATCCTATACTAAGCAATATTAAGAAAATAGCATAACCACTTTGATATTCGAGTGAAAACATAAACTCTTTGATATCTGAGTGAAAAAAGAGTAGATGGAGTAATTCTGCCTGTTTTCAACTTCATTAAGATGCCACTCAGTCTGGGGCACCTGGGTGTCTCTCAGTCGGTTAAGCATTGGCCTTTGGTTCAGGTCGTGATCCCAGGCTCCTGGGAACAAGCCCTGGGTGGGGGCTCCCTGCTCAGCGGGGAGACTGCTTCTCCCTCTCCTCTTGGCTGGTGCTGTCTGTCGCTATCTCTGTCTCTCTCTCTCAAATAAATACATAAAATCTTAAAAAAAAAAAAAGAAAGAAAGAAAAAGATGCCAGTAGAATCAACCTATCATCCATAATGGGAAAAAAAAAAAGAAAATCTTAACCTCAACTAGAAAAATTCTACCAGCAAGGGGTTAAATTGAATCTTTTTTTTTTAAGATTTTATTTTTTGGGGTGCCTGGGGGGTGGCTCAGTCATTAAGCATCTGCCTTTGGGTCAGGTCATGATCCCAGGGTCCTGGGATCGAGGCCTGTGTCAGGCTCCCTGCTCAGCGGGAAACCTGCTTCTCCCTCTCCGACTCCCCCTGCTTGTGTTCCCTCTCTCACTGTGTCTCTCTCTCTGTCAAATAAAAAAATAAAATCTTAAAAAAAAAAAAGATTTTATTTCTTTATTTGACAGACAGAGGGCACAAGCAGGGGGAACAGCAGAGAAAAAGGGAGAAATAGGCTCCCTGCTGAGCAGGGAACCCGATGTGGGCCGATGCAGGGCTTGATCCCAGGACCCTGGGATCATGACCTGAGCCAAAGGCAGATGCTTAACTGGCTGAGCCACCTAGGCACCCCAAATTAACTCTTATGCGTTTACTATTTCTGAGGAGGAAGGATCCACAAATGTGTTACCTCTTAATTTTAATTTTTCTCTTTAGTCCCATCATCTCCCTTACATGGCTTCCAAGGTCACCTTGTTCATCTGACTAAGCCGATGAAGGGGTATAAAGCAGAGAGGATGACATGAGGAAGGTTTACAGGAGCCACTCCTGGAAAGGGTATACTGTCATTTCCACTTACGTTCTATTGGGTAAAACTCAATCATGTGGGCAGTTAATTCCAAGGGAGACTGGAAAATGAGATCTAGTTGTACCTAGAAGGAGAGAAAATAGGCTGAGAACAGAAAGCCTCTCTGCACACCTCAGTCTAGCCTGCAGTGCTGGAGCATACGGTGCTGTACAGTCAGTGCCCATGACTGCTAAAAGCAGGCAATGACACCATCTAAAAGGTCCCAAGACCTTTTCTGAGCCTCCTGTATGCACCTTTACCACCTGCGCCTTTCTGACAGGGCCCAGGCACCTTCGCGGTGGTCTGAAGGCCTTTGTTTAAACCTCATGCTTTTTTAGGTCTCTGCCTCTATAGAGACATCCCATTTGCCTGTGGAAAAAGTTACCCTATAGTCAGACACCAAAGTCAAAACCGTTGACCCAAGTTTTAAGCTTTTGTTCAGGCTACAGCCATTGAAATCTGGGTCATTATAAGTTTCCAGAGCCATCAAGGTTAAAACATCTTGCCCACAACATAAATTAATGCCCGTGTATCTTTCAGGTCTCAGCTCAACTGTCACTTCCTCAGAAAAGCCTTCTTTGACTCCTGAGAAGGTGCCAAGCTTCTCTGTTATATAGCTAAACATCATTTAAAAAATTTTTCCTAAAGGAACTTGCCACAACTAAAACCAATTATTTGTATAGTTTTTTGTTTGTGGTCTCTTTCCCACTAAAATTTTAGCTTCAGTGAACTGTCTTATTCATCATGGTTTCCTGCAGAAACCTTCCATATTTAGTAGATGTTCAATAAATATTTGTCAAATTAATATATCTAACCTTCAATACTCTTCACAGTATGACCTCCAACATACACTGCCACCTTATACTTTCAAAAAAAGACTGAGTTTCCTCAAAACCCCTTCACAGTCCCCCTGCAATAATGTGGTTCACAATTAACCTCATATTTGGAATATCTCTGATACCTTGTCTAGGTCTGAAAGTGCCCTAACTACCCCTCTATGGCCCCTTTTAAAATGATTATTTTTCCATAAACTCATTCCTGATATCCTTCATGAATTATCATCTCTGCCTTCCTCCTTTAAACTCAAACCGAATGACATATTCTAACACATTGTTTATTGCAGTACATGATTTGTGTTCCTGCCTTAAGCCTCAACAAGACTAGATTTCTTTCAGACAAACAATTATTCTCTGTAGCTCTACTAATGCCTCCTACAGTGCCTAGTACAAAGTCATTGTTCAACCAATGTTAACTGAATTTAGGACCATAGGAAATAAAGCTAAATATCACTCAGTCACAGACCTAAAAACTAACTGTTGAACACCATGATACAAAAGCCACAGTCTCAAGATTTGACATACATCAGTTCATTGATTATGTGCTGAGCCCCTTCCCTTGTAAGGTCTCTTTCCTTTCCTTGTCTTCCCCAACCCCTTCACGTTGTCTCAGAGGATAGACAACAGAGATGCAACTAAATAAGCACTATACTTGAAGTTAGGAAAGTCTGGATTAATGTGAGCCATGCTCCTTACTAACTTTTTACTGGTAACTCTTACCTAGTCAGTTCCAACCAGATGCTTTAAATTTAATATCTCTTGGATTTGTAAAGCACTCTAGAGCTCATAGACTGTTTTCATTGACATTTAATGAATTATCCCCTATATCCTATGAGGATGCTTTAAAAAGATCAAATTGTCTTTACCTCAGAACCAGCCACCTGCACTTATTAACCTATTTTCTCTTTCAATTATTTCATTGTCTCTCAGGCATTGGTGAAGGAAAACGGGTGGCTCGTGTCTGAGGAGTACTCAAGTTCTAGAAACTGCTTCTTCCTAATTCTATTTCCACCTTGACTGCCACTCCTCCTGTTTGAGGTTTTGTTCACTCGAATCGGGATTGGTATAAGTATTCTCAACCGAACTCTTCTCTGTGTCTCCTGGGAGAAAATTCTAGCACAGTTATTTAAATATTCTAATACACAGTCTTCATTTGACCATTCCCAAATGAAAAGTATTTAGTGCCTCTCCTCTGAGAATTATCTATAAGCTGTGCTGTCTAATATGGAAGCCATATGTTGCATATGATTACTTCAATTTAAATTAATTAACATTAAAATTAAAAATTCAGCTCCTCAGTTGCATGGGTCACATTTCAAGTATTCAATAGACATGTGTGGCTAGTGGCTACCATGCTCTCCAGTGCAAATACAGAATACTCCCATAGTGTTAGAAAATAACACTGGAGAGTAATTTTTCCCACCTCTAAATAGCTATTGCACCTCTAAGTATCTTTTTAAAGCACTTCATGACCTTGAACTTGCAGTGTTATTTGATCAGCTGTGTGGTGTCACAAGAAAAAAGCATAGGATTTTCATTCAGAAAATGTTTTTGCATCTTGGCTCCACCACTTCCTAACCACATGGCCTTGGGCAAATTGCTCTAGTTTCCACATCTGTAAAATGGAGTTAAAAATAGGACCAATCCTATTTCTTTCTCTGAGTTGTTCTAAATTTAAGTTCATGAATCTGTGAATGCTATAAAACTGAATGCAAATAGCAGTGATAATAGAAGTCATAAATGTTGTTCTTAATATGATATCATTTCTTCTCATCATTTTCAATAATAAGACCACATCAGACTGTGTATTCTAGCTCCAATAGTGCCATGCAGAAACCAAGTTCTCCGTATCAATAATATCTGTTGAAATTTGAACATTAAAGTATTTCTGTAGAGAACATACAAAATATGTACATCTAAATGTTTAAACATACTAATATATATTACATATATATTTACACTTCTTCAGCTAAAATTAGGAATATAAATATTTTAAGTATAAACTATTGAGAATCAGATATTTAGACTAATGAATTTTTCATTAAATGTCAGTTTTTGTCTCTGTGATGATAAGAAACTGTAAAACTAACTTATCCAGATAATTCTGTCAATTCTCCCCGACTCTGTCTTTATTCCAAAATATCTAAACTAACCAGATGTGAGGGAAGCCATCCAAAATAGTTTTAGGTGGAGTTAGCCAAATATTTAATTCCAGGTGCCTTTCTGTTCATTTGTAGTCATTTCTATTCATTAATCTGGAATGATTACGCTTATTAAAGTTTTTCGTTCCTTTTTTTGATTTTGAAAGATTTGACTTAACAACTGAGGGTTAACAATCCCCACAGCTTCCTTTCCAGCTGTTCTTTTGCAGTTGCAGGGATTTGCAGAGCCTGAATGAGGAAAGTATTAAAACGGACTTTGCTAGGGTCAGAGCAGAAGGGCACATGGCTTGCAAGCAGGTGCTCATTGAAATGTGTGGTCTCTTTCAGCAATATGACCTTATAGGACTTTCCTGGCTAACAGTAGAGCCCACAGATACACAGCAAGCCAGGAATGAAGGCTTGCAACTCCAAGTAATATTCAGATTTAAAAAAAAACATCATCTCCTGTAAAAGATTAGGTTTAAAATCAATGCTGAGGGCGCCTCACGGGACTCAGCAAAAGTTTGCCTCACACTTCCTCTCTTGGATTATTGGGCTGAGGAAAGCCAAATGAGAGGGTTATATCTCTGTGTTCCAGAGGGGGGAGATTATGCAGTTCCCATGCTTTACCTTCAAAGTACTGCACTTGGCTGGGCATCACGAAATGGGCCACTATCCTATTCCTTAGCAAAAAACACAATTTTGAGAACCAGAGTGAACAAAAATTCCAGGCATAATCTAGTAGGCTCAAAAAAGATGTGAAGGGCACTTTTTTTTTTTTTGGTCTTTTTTCAAGTTTTTATTTAAATTCCAGTTAGTTTCACCTTCTTCTTGATGCAAACCTCTTTTTGATGAATCTTGAGCACCATGATCTCATGATTAAGGAATGAGTACTAACCAGAAGAAGAAGAAAAGTTAGACCCTCAAGAAATCCCTAATCTCCTGATTCCCAGGCAGCCAGCTGAGCTCTCGGAGAGCTCGAAAGTGCTGCCTCTGTGAAGTGAGTAATGCCTAGTTGTGTCTGGGATTACAGATACTCCTCAAAGAAATCTTTCTGTAAAAATGGACACTGGGATATCAGCTTGGAGGGTGAAAGTACGTTTCAACAGCTCTATAGCTTTATGAAAAGAGAGAAGTATAATTCTTCCCAGGAAGTGGAGGGAGGAAATGAAACAATCCTTCCTTGTCTCTGGGGAAAATGTGCTTTTTTTAATTCCCGAGAATAAATGACACAAAAGCTGAAAGAGCGTTTAGTTTGTTGTGGGTGGTGATCCCAAATATATCTCAGGATTGCTTGACATGTGACTAAATGAGTGGCAGTGAAGCAAATTAACTAGAGCATGTAGATGTGTCTGCTAGATGCTTAACAATCTGTTTTGCTCCAGGTAAACAAAGTGTTCAGAGATGGAGTTAAGAGGGTGATTTAGCCAAGCAATGGTTTGCAAATACTTCCCATATGGAAAGGAAACACCAAACATTTCTACCCAGTAATTTGATTTCTTTGGCTACACACACACACACACACACACACACACACACACACATACACACACAATATCTATCTATATATTTATATACATACACACATATGTGTGTGCATCTATACACATGTATGTACATATACAAAGCATGTGTATATACACACATGTACCTTTGTATTTGTATTACTTAAGTGAAGACCTTATTTGTAGATATTTGAAACACATATCATTTAAACAACTCAAATTGAAATGCTGCAGACACAGTGGGGGCCAGGGTAAACATACCACAAAACTGAGGTTTAGGATTAATGTTAGACTTGGGGCTTTAAGAGAGGACAGTAAAAAAGGAAAGGAGTTTGGCTCCACTTAGCAAGATAGGAGACTATGTCAAGAATTAGTGAATATATTATTTTAGATGTATTATTTTGCAAGTAATTAAAATAGATGATGGCTAACTTAAACCACACAAAGGAACATACTGGAAGCAAGCTTGGATAGCTCATGGAATTAAAATAAATACTAAGCGAAATTCCTGGGAAGGTATAAACTAATATAGTTCAAGAGTCTTAGCAGTAGAAGAATGTAAAGCTTTTCTCTAGAGAGCTGGCACTTAGATGAATGAGTTGTTGCCTTTCCATTTCAAATTCCAAACTCTTGGGAGAATGAACTTAGCCTTGTAGTGATGGGAGGAGGTCACCTTGGACCTACCTTTGGGCATCAGGGATGTTTGCATAGGTAAGAAATTTTAAACAGGGGGAAAATAGCTTAGATTACAAGGGAGAAGTTTTGACTTAAGACGAACAAAAAAAACAAACAATAAAACATACATGCCTCTGGTCAGGACAATCTTATATTGTATCTGGGAAACTTGAGTGAATCTATGGATTGATGGGATGCAAAACCAGGAAGAAAAGAACAACCTATCTCTTTCCCATGGAAAGTGAAAATTAAAATACCCATATGCTGATCTTCAGGGTTACAAATGAATGGAGAGATGCTAGGTTGATCATGACTAACTTCACAGGCATTTTTGAATAGAGAAAGCATGCAAAGTGTAAAAAAAATGTTTACAGAGGAAAACAAATAAACTCTTAGTTCTTGAGTGAAGCAGAAAGTAAGGGGGAAAGGGCACAGGACATGTCAGGGACTCTGTATTAAGCAGGGATTTCGTAAATTAAAAGCTCTGATTCAATTATGATTCCATTGATTACAACATCTTAATACATAGAGAAAACCACTGGGATTTTACAGACATCTTGGTGGAATCATACCTCAAGATCATCTGGATCTTTTTGCTCTATTCCTATATTCACCTCAAACCTTCAGATAACAAAAAGGTCTATTTCTATTTCTCTTGAGACAAGAGTAGAATAGAGACAACATGGGCCTTTTAACACATAATAGCTGAATTTTGATCTGCATTGTATTAATTGCTTGATAATTCAATGAGATGACAGTGAGATAGCATGTAAAATTCTGGGAGGACAGCAGGTTCTCACCAAGTAAAATTTCATTTTTCTTGACTTTCTCCTGGTACTATAAAAGAGACACCCAGGAGAAAAGATCTTAGTATTCTGGTCTCTGGAAAGGGACAGTGTCTGTTGTGGTTTAGTAAATTTGGGGTGGAGCTTGTAGAAAAATCCTTTCAAAATTTGCTTACCGTGGGTCAGTCTTGCAAAATATCTCAGGATCTGATGAAATAGGAGTATCTGGTTTCTGGATGCTTAGCAAAACTAAGATCATCCATCATCTTCTGTGGTTGCAGAAAGGTACTACCCTTTTTAAAGAGCTTTCAATAAGACACTGTTCATTTATCAAGAAGTATGCATACTCCCAGATTATTTATTCACTGCAATCATTGATGAGACCATTCCAAAGCTAAGGAAGGTAGCTCTGTAGTGCAATGTTCTGATTGTTCTTAGCTCAAGTCAGAAGTGATTTGGCTTCTATCAAATGGTTAGTTGTAAACAATACTGGAGGGGATTCCTAGGTACTGAAGTATCTAAATATGTATATGTGTGTGTGTGCGTGTGTGTGCGTGCGAGTGTGTGTGTACCACACAATATACAATTGATATGTGCTGAAATTTTTGCCAGTAAAATTTGAGGTGGTGGTAGTAGTAATAAATCAACTCATTTGAAATGCACTGTGGAATTCTGTCATTTGAAACCAACCAAAAATAAATCCCTTTGTCAAATGATTGTTGTAAATATTGATTTTTTAAATATTGGATTTGCTAAAAAACATAACTTATGCTCTATGTGAATCTATAAAATCTAATATCAAAGGAAGAGTGGCTCCCTAGTGATGATCAGCATGTACACACACACACACACACACACACACACACACATACACACACTCATTCACCCTCCCCAAATATCCATATATAATTAACTAATGAATAAACTGAAAGCTCCAGCAGTTTGTGTGGCCCCTGGTGAAGAAGCTCTATTCCGCTACTTCAAGTAAATACAACTGAAGCCTGCCAGCGATTGTATCAGGCAAACAATAGTAACACTGTCTCCTGACTATAGACTCTGCCAGGGCTTTGAGCCTTTAGGAATCAAGCAGAAGGAATTCTTCACCAAGCCATGGCTCTGCCCCCAGAAAGCATCTTTGTTATGACAAATGGCAGCTTGCATTCATCTATCCCCACTACCAGTAGGAAGGGAAAACAGACAGTGCCCAACACCAAAAAAAAAACAAAAATTAAAACTGGGAAGAATTTTTAGATTCTCACCCAATCTCACCCAGTGTTTTCAGACACCAGAATTTCATGAAATAGCAACATCTGAAAACATAACTAGAATTTTTAGAAAATAAAATAACGAGGGAGAAGGAGGTCAGATATTGATGTAGGATTTTTACAAAACAAAGAAAGTTTTAAAATACCACTGCCAGTTTGAAGATGGCAACTTAGATTTAATATCCTCCTCATTTCTTTTTAGAAATCATAGAAAGCAGAAAGGAGACCAGGAAACAGCAGTACAAAATCCATTTTCAGAAAAACCAAGAGACAGCTGGAACCCCCAATTTTGGAGTAAGTGAGGGGTTTCCAAGAACAGCAGCAATGGAACAGAAGTGTGACAGAGACCATGGGAGCCACAGGGCTCAAAATACCAGAGTACTTTTCAAGAGCCACTTTCTGAACTAGAAGTCTGAAAAGTACAGGGAGACTGAATGATATCCCAGAGCTGAAAGAAGTAGTCTGTCTCCCTGGAAGCAAAAGAGGATATATATATATGTATATATGTATGTATTTTCTGTGTGTGTGTGTGTGTGTGTGTGTGTGTGTGCGTGTGTGTGTGTGTGTGTGTGAAAAATGCCACAGCTACCACCCCTTTGGGCACAAGAAGAATACAGAGTAAAGAAACTTCTACCCCAAATCCTGCATCCAAGGGAAATGTAGGCAAATTGTGATTCCTCCTCATGAACCCCCCAAAATAAATGGCGTAGAAAATACACAACTTCAAAATTAAATACTCAAAATATAACCCAAAAATTATTGACAAAAACATGCTATAAGAATCAAAAGAAAGTAACAGAAAAACAGATTAAACTCACAAGAAAATTGTTTTCATGGAGTATATTAAAACTGAGACCAGATATTTCTTCATCATTAAAAAAAGATCCTGGGAGTTCCTGGGTGGCTCAGTTGGTTAAGTGTCTGCCTTCGACTCAGGTCATGACCCCAGGGTCCTGGGATGGAGCCCCATGTGGGGCTCCCTGCTCAGCGGGGAGCCTGCTCCTCCCTCTCCCTCTGCCCCTCTGCCCTGCTTGTGCTCTTTCTCTTGCTCTAACGCAAATAAATAAATAAATAAAATCTTAAAAAAAAAAAAAGATCCTGAAGTATTTCTCTTTATAAAATCATGAAAAGAAGAGAGGTAGGTAATAGCTTAAGGAGAATATGCCAATAAAAAAGGAGGAGGTAAAATAGAAGTTAGAAGATCTTGGGTGCCTGGGTGGCTCAGTGGGTTAAAGCCTCTGCTTTCGGCTCAGGTCATGATCTCAGCGTCCTGGGATCAAGGCCCGCATCGGGCTCTCTGCTCAGCAGGGAGCCTGCTTCCTCCTCTCCCTGTCTCTCTGCCTGCCTCTCTGCCTACTTGTAATCTCTCTCTCTCTGTGTCAAATAAATAAATAAAATATTAAAAAAAAAAGAAGTTAGAAGATCTTTAGGAATAAAAAAATAGAAACAGAAATAATAATTAATTTGGAAGATTCAATATACACATGATTGGAGCACGGCAGAAAAAATGTAGTGGTACACAGAACAAATATGTAAAAATAATGTCTAATTGGCACTCAGTACTCAGTATTATTAGTTACAAGGAAAATAAAAGTTAAATTTTCTATCAGATACTACTACACACACAGCAGGATGGCCAAAATTAAAAGACCGACGAGTCCACATATTGGGGGGATGGGGAGCCTCCTGAGTCTCACACATTGCTGGTGGGAATGTAGATTCAGCCACTTTGGGAAAAGGTTTAGTAGTTTTGTTTTTGTTTTTGTTTTTAAAGATACATATATGTGTCTTAGACACAGAGATTCTACTTCTTGATGTTTATCCAATAGAAGTGAAAACAAATGTCCATTAAATGTATATTTTCTACAGAAGAATATTTATGCCAGTTTTATTATAATAACCAGAAACTGGAAACAACCCAAATATGCGTCAACAGAAGAAAGGATATACAAAGAATACTTATTATGCAGAATGATAGATACCAAGCCATCAAAAGGAATCAATTATTCACATGTCCAATATCAGAAATGAACTATCACAGAAATATGTTGAGTGAAGAAAAGGTAAATGTAAAATATCATATACTTCATGAAAACAAAAACAAAAACAAACCTGAAATACAGGTTGCCTCCTGGAGAGTGGAAAGGGGATAGTAAAAAAACCATAAGAGAACTTTCTGGAGTGATGGAAATATTCTGAATCTTGTTGGGACATGGGTTCAATAAGTGTATCCATTTCTCAAAATTATAAGGTCAAGATTTGTGAATTTAAGTATATGTATATTGAATTAAAAAAAAGACAACCCATAGTAATAAATAATCAGGCAGGAGTTGGAGAGTGGGTGAAAGTGTAGGTAAAATAAAAGTGACAGAATTTTGATCATTGCTGATCAAGTTTTTTTTGTTGATCATTTCCAAAGCTGCGCAGTGGCTGCATGTCAATTCAGTCATTCTGCTTTCTTCATAGAGACCTGAATTCTTCTCAAATAGTTAAAAATTCTGAAATAAGAGAAGGTTTCATTATACATATAGCATTGGCATAATGCTCCAAAGAAAACTGCTTTTTTTGGACTGAATTCTATTTTATTGGTTATTAACATTAGGACTCATGTTTTCTTTATACTTAGATTTGCCTGTTATTTCTTTGCTAATCCTTTTTATTTAACCACCTACATTTCTTTTTTTTTTTTTTTTAAGATTTTATTTATTTATTTCACAGAGGGAGAGAGATCACAAGGAGGCAGAGAGGCAGGCAGAGAGAGAGAGAGGGGGAAGCAGGCTCCCCGCTGAGCAGGGAGCCCGATGCGGGCCTCGATCCCAGGACCCTGAGATCATGACCTGAGCCGAAGGCAGAGGCATTAACCCACTGAGCCACCCAGGCGCCCCCTACATTTCTTTAAATGTGTCACTTTAGGGAGCTTTGGGTCGAATTTTGCTGTTTGCCGACCTGAAAAAAATTTCTTTTGATGTGTGCCATAAACTCACATTATTGATATGACTAATACGTTTTGTCCTCATTCTACAGTATTGCTTCACGTTATTTTTTCATATCTTTTACTTTGTGGTTTCATGTCTCCATGGTTTTGTTATTTCATGTGATATCCAGAACGAATACATTTTTGCTCTATGATTACCTTTGTGTATTTTTTTTAAAGGTTTATTTATTTATTCGAGAGACTGAGAGAGCACAGGCCCACATACACACGTGGCGGCGGGGAGGAGCAGAGGGAAAGGGAGAGAGAAAATCCTAAGCAGACTCCCTGCTGCACGTGGAGTACAACTGTGGGGCACGATCTCAAGACCCGGAGATCCTGACTTGAGCCAGAAGCAAGTGTCGGATGCTTAACTAACTGAGCCACCCAGGCACCCTGATTAGTTTGTGTTAATAATTCAATTCGATACACAACCTTAATTCAACCCTTTTGGAAATTTAGTTCTTAGTATGAATTGGAGATTGGGCAATACCTGCTCCTTTCTTCCCTTCTCTTTCTTCTTTCTTCTCATTTTTCAATTTTATCACTGGATATAATTTTAGTTTTTATGCTTTTATTCCTAAGCATATCGAATTTATACTTGATTTGTGACTCTCAGGTTATACCATTATACTATCTACTAATATCTATGAAAATACCAGGGAGCTAATTCTACTTTCCATTAATCCTCTCCCTTCTCTTATCTTTTTTTAAAGATTTATTTATTTATTTTAGAGAGAGCTTGTCCAAAAGCAGGAAGAGAGTCCTCAAGCAGACTCCCCGCTGAGCATGGAGCCCAGTACAGGGCTGATCCCAGGACCCTGAGATCACCACCTGAGCCAAAATCAAGAGTCTGATGCTCAACCAATTGAACATGTTATATTTACACACTATTCTTTCACGATTCATCTTTATCTTCTCTTGGTTCTACAATATATTCACTTCACACCCCCACAAACCTTATGATGAAATAGTTGTAGTCATTTTGCAGTGGCAGACGCTCATTTGCTAGTAGATTTCTCAGGAAGTGCTCATGGGAATGACATTCCCAGATGCTAGCTTGTTCATAACTTCATTTGATTGGTTGTCAATTGCCTTGAATTTGAAAGATATAAAAATCCATGTCTCATATTTCCTTCCTGGAGTGTTATAAA
Organism: Ailurus styani; assembly: GCA_002007465.1. NCBI lineage: Eukaryota > Metazoa > Chordata > Mammalia > Carnivora > Ailuridae > Ailurus > Ailurus styani. The sequence continues at coordinate 1,089,949 of LNAC01000026.1, forward strand.
AAATATTCTCTCACTTACTCAAAAATGTATTTGGTTGTGTCCCTGTTTTGTTTTTATTGAGGTAAAATTTACATACATTAAAATTCACCAAATTGATCCTTTCTAGGATGGCTCTGAAGCTTCCAGATACATTCAGGTTGTTGTCAGAGTTCAGCTCCATATGTTCAGAGGACTGAGGTCCCCGCTTCCTTGCTGGCTGTGAGCTGGGAGTTGCTCTCAGACCCTAGAGGCTACCTATATCCCTTGGTTAATGTCCTGCTACTCCATCTTCAAAGCCAGCAATGGCGGATGGAGTCTTTTTCATGCCTTGAAGCTCCCTGGGCTCCCCTTGTGCCTTGTCTGTCCTGCCTTCCTCTTTTGCTGCATCTCCCTTCCACTTCCCTCTTCTCTTTTCAAGGACCTCTGTGACGAAACTGGGCCCACTCAGATAATCTAGGATAGTCTCCTTTTTTTAAGGTCACCTGATAATTAACTTTAATTATATCTGCCAAGCCCTTCACAGCAGTGCCTAAATCAGTATTTGATTAGATTATCTTTAAGGCAGGAATAAGAATATTAGGGGGATATCCTTAGAATTCTGCCTACCACACACAGACATGAAAATTCACTCAATTTCACTCATAAGGGAAATATACATTAAGCATACACAGAGATACCATTTTTCACTACTAGATAGGCAAAGATCAAAGTGTGTCATACCATACTGTTGAAGGAGAGTGGTAACAGGAATTTGGATATATTGCTAGGAGGAGTTTTAACGTAGAACATCTATAAAAGCAAATATAGTTTAGGATAAATAGTTCAGGAATGATTATAAGGACTTCCAATGATTGCCCAAGATTTCATAGGTGCTAGGACACTGGCCAGGATTTGACCCAGAGCAAATTTATATCACAAATTTCATCACCACATGACAGTAATACTCTACTATTAAAAAAGAAAGAAGAATGTAATCTTAGAATGAATAAAGAATATTCTTTAAAATAAATTATTTATATACAATTAAATGTGTTGCCCTTCTAGTTCCCATTTTCTGTGCACAGTTGCATTAGTCCCAAATTAAAGTTTAAGAGATACAATAAGTAGATAAATAGATAAATAAATAAATAAATTAAATTAAAAAATAAAGTTTAAGAGATACTGATAGAGTCCAGTCTGCAGCCAAAGGCAGAAGTCTCCTGGATGACACCTGCCACAGAGAGACGCAGTGTTTCTCCTGAACATTTCCATGAAGTGACTTACTCACAGAACAGTCCACTCCATATCTCTCAAGGCTCACTTCTGTGCTAGAAAATGTGTGCTACGTTGGTGACATAAGCTTCCCTTGCACCCTTCATGCCTTTGTCCTCAGTTTGCCCTGTGGAACCACCACAGAAGTTCTAACTGATCCCTCCCCCGTGTGACAGCTCTACAAACATTCGAAGTATTTCCCTTTTAATACTAAACCCTCCAAGATTCTCTCTCATACAACAAGATTTCAAGTCTCCCTCTCGTATGCATAAACAGGTAATTCTCCTCTGAGGCACTCCAGTTGGCCCATGTTTTTGATAGAATATTTTATAAGAGAATATTGACCAACAGAAAGCAGACAAAGATTATCCCCTTGAGTTGCTAAATATCATCCTATTAACACAGACAAAAACAGATTATCTTCATGACAAGAGGATCAGTCTGGTAACTTGTTTTGAGCAGGCAGGCATATACAATCCTTAATTATTTTTCACATTTGCAACTCAGGGGTTTCCTCACCCCACCAGAGAGAGAATGCCTTCTCTTAAGGGCAGGACTTTAATATTATACCTATTCCATTTAATTGTTTTTTTCAAGTCAGTCTGCTGAAACATGGAGAGGCTAAATTCAGAGGAATATAATGGAGAAAGTAGAGAGAATTTAAAAATGGAAAAAATAAACATTTTTTAAAAAGCTAAAATATACAGTAGTACAAATGAAGAGTTTTTATTCATTAGTGATATATCTATTGAAGTGCTAGATATATTTCATATTACATTTTTGAAATATTCTAATAGCACCTAGATTTTAGATCATTAATAAAATTGCATTAAGTTAAATAGCTAACCTTTATAGAAGTTTACTGTGTATCAGGAATGATTATAAGGACTTCCAATGAAATACATTCTTTTATTTTACAACAACCCTACAATATAAATCCCATATTCTCTCTACCTCTGAAGATGAGAGGTATGAGCAAACTAATTTGCTTAAGGTTACAGAACAAATGATCAATAAAACTGATATTCGGAACCAAGAAGTTCAGTTTTGAAATAAATGACATACTGATAACTACAAAATCATTCTGTAAAGGGCCAAGCTTGCTTGAATTTCTTCTAGAAACAGGTAAAAATGCAGAAATTCAGGAATATGTAGAATCAGTAATGGCTAGAGACCAGGAAAAAGTTACATTAGAAAGAGAGAGAAACTCGATGACGATAGAAAGGAAGTAATCGGTGCAGCGATTGGGTGTGCATCACACACAGTGGGCTTGAAATCAACTCAGCTACTCACCAGGGCTGAGGACATGAGCAAGTACCCTGCCCTGGGTGAGCTCCAGTTTCATCACCTATGAAATGAAGGTAATGATATCTCCTTCAAAAGCGTCTTACCAAGAGCAAATTTGATAATATATGTAAATCACTTCACAGTGCTGGACACATAGTATGCACTTAATAAATGATGGCTATTATATTATTATTATAGTCAAGTTTGAGTCATGACACCGGAAGGAGCTTATGCCTGGTAAATTCAATTTTCTCCCTCAGTGAAGTTGCTCATGTCCCTAACCTCTAGTAGGGCCTAATTCAGGAATGTGTGCTCAATAATTAATCACAGATTATATTTTATTGCATTAGCTAATGTTGCTTTCTACTTTTAGCTGTTTCATAACTTCATGGGGCATTTGTCATTTTTTTTTTCATTAACTGAAAGAAAATGTAAAATAAGAAATCTAGAGAATACTTCTTTCCTACATTTCTAAATTAAAGAGTATTTTCCTTCCCCGGTAGAACACTAATCTTTTATTATAAAGTCTACCACAATGTCTCTAATAATGACAATTTCTTTAACTGGAGAGCAAATATAGTTTAGGATAAAAATTCAGCATAACATATAGCTGAGTGCCTGGGACAGTCACTGGACTGCTATCAACACGGAATTATCACATGTAGAAAGGAAATAATTCCGTTTAAAATGGAGTTACCATTTTATTATTTACTTAGATTTTTGTGTTCATTTATTTTTCACACTACTTGCAACATTGTTTATTGTTAACATTTTTAGACACATTCCTCAGGATATTTTCAGGTTTCCAGGAATTTGTTTCTTCCAGAAAAAGTATCTCCAGGCATGAATGACTGACAACTATAGAAAGTACTAACTCATAGCCAGTTTACGTCTCTTCGAGAAGACTGATAAAATTGTATTATTTTTTAAGTTATAACACGATACAATTTTATCAGTGGAGACTACCTCACTGGATAGTGAAGTTAAAACTGAAACCCGATCCTGCGACTTCTCTGTCTTAAACTGGATTACGTTCCTATCAAATGCAGGATATGAGCCATACTTACTCCCCAAATCTTTAAGACCCTCTGTGGGTTTATCCTCACCTAGCTCGATGACCAGGTGTCTTATGTATCTTCTTGAATGTTCTACTCTAGCTATTCTGGCATTCTTCATGACTCTGAACTTCCCTGACTTTCTGTCTTCACCAGAGTTCCTCTTGCAAGGCCCCCCTCTCCTCAGACCTTTACTTGAATGGTCCTTCTTATTGTTCAGGGCTCAACTCGAGGCCTTTCCTCAGAGATCCCTACTTTGATCTTCCAAAGTAAACTCAATCCCCCACTCCAGTCATCATACACTGAAAAAACTCTGCTACATTTTAGTTAGAAGGATCACTATTTTAAAACACCTTATTTATTTATTTGTGAATTTATATTCCCTACCAGGATATGAGCATCATGAGAGAAGTAAGTGTGTCTCCTTTGATCACTGCTGAATCTTCAGGATCTAGCAAGTGCCTTGTATGTAACAGATCCTCTAAACATATTTGTTCAATTAATAAATTGTGGGGGATTTAAATTGTGGTTTTCTACATGTTTGAATTAGCACAATGGCATGGTGGCTGCACCTACTTTGGAATTAGGCCCCCAAGCTTTTCAGTCTCCAGCTCTGCCACTTACAGCTCTTTATTACCTTCATGTGTCAAACAGGACCCATCTCACAGGCACAGTAAAAGGACTGTCCGCAATAATGAATGTCAAGTACTCAGCACAGTAAGCTCTTGATAAATACTATGATTATGCATTTTTTTTTAAAGATTTTATTTATTTATTTGACAGAGAGAGAGAGAGAGAGATCACAAGTAGGCAGAGAGGCAGGCAGAGAGAGAGGAGGAAGCAGGCTCCCCGCCGAGCAGAGAGCCCGATGTGGGCCTCGATCCCAGGACCCTGAGATCATGACCTGAGCCGAAGGCAGAGGCTTTAAACCGCTGAGCCACCCAGGCGCCCTGATTATGCATTTTTTGCATTCAGAAAGTCTTGTTGTTTTAAAGGTTTCATCATATACAAATTTAAATTAGAACTACTAAGATTCATCTGGCTAATGAATGTATTTTTTCTTAATGCCAATTTGTATTTTTTTTCTGCTTTGGTTAGCAAACATAAGTTGGCATCCTCTTTTGTCTTTGCAATTGTCGTATTCTAGAGGTGCTCCTCCGCTTCATGGATGTGACTATTACTTTCTGTGTGAACAATTCTTGCTGCTTCATTTATATACCAAATATATCTGAATTTCTCTATAAGATAGTTTTATACTAGAAACTAGCTATCCAGAAGGNTTCTTAATGCCAATTTGTATTTTTTTTCTGCTTTGGTTAGCAAACATAAGTTGGCATCCTCTTTTGTCTTTGCAATTGTCGTATTCTAGAGGTGCTCCTCCGCTTCATGGATGTGACTATTACTTTCTGTGTGAACAATTCTTGCTGCTTCATTTATATACCAAATATATCTGAATTTCTCTATAAGATAGTTTTATACTAGAAACTAGCTATCCAGAAGGGCAGGTAAATTAAATACATTAACATTTGTATAATTACAATCTGAGGTAAGTTTATGAAGGCAATATAAAGGTGCTATGAAATACATAATCTTATGTATCATAAGAACTAATTTAGATTAGAGGTGGAAAACAGTGAGAAAAGGCACCTTGGAAGAAATGATACTTGAGCTTAAATTAAAGGCCGAACCCAGGTTAGCTATGCAAACACTGAAAGGTACAGTGTTTCCACGGAAAATTTGCAAAGTTCCACAGAAATAAAAAGATTGCAAACTTAAAGGAAAAGGGGAAAAAATGGTATAGAGTAAGAATTGGGGAACAGAGGATTACAGATGAGGGTGTAGAGAAGATTGAGGTCAACCCCGAGTATCTCATAGACAACATTAGGAATTTAGGATTTTGTCTTTTATTCAAAAGGAAATTCATGAAGGTCTTACATAAATGGATATCCAGATTATATTTGTTTGTTTAGAAGCTCACTTTGGCCACACTGTTGAAGACGGGTAGGATGGAAAGAGAAGTTACCTCGTTTATCTGTGGCAGAGAGAAGGTGCTTTAGAGCAGGGCAGAGGTGCTTTGGGAAAGCGAATGAATTCAAGAAGTCAAGACACTTTCAGTCTTGATATATCAGAAAGAGCATGAAAACGGCTGAGTGCCAAAGACTTTTGTTAAATAGCTATGAAACTGAAAAATCACCTGGCTAAAATCACACATCAATCCACAAACAGTTATCATTGTTGATGACTGTCAGGTATGAACAAGATCATGATAGCTCTTATGAACTCCAGTTAAAACAGATGTGAAGGAGTCACATGAAGTCACTGACCTCCGTGAGAAAGTTTTAACTGAAATCTAAAACATGTTTTGATTGGTACTTTTTCCAAGATTTAAAATATGTTGTGTCTGAAAACTGTTTCCTTCCAATTTATATACAAATAAATTGCCAACACTGTTCCATAAATTGAATGTGTATTCTCCAGCTATAATAGGATGACAGTTCATTTCAACAAACATATTTAACATTGCCTACATGCCAGCTACTGTGATATGCGGTGGCAATACAAAGATCAAAAGACATGACTTGACGAAGGAATGCAGCAGATGTGCCTTCACCCTGGGACTTGCAATGGTTTATTATCTTAAACTGGTTTTAAGGAAGAGCTAAACCGGCTGGCTAACTATTGTCAGAATAGAATTTTTATAGCAATTGTGCTAACAAATAAAAATCATACTTGTTGAGTATTCTCCAACATTTATATAAAGAAAATAAAAGATGAGCAGATACTGGATCAAATATCCTGAGTTCCATGAGAGCAGGTGCCATGCCCATTTTATTCCATATTGTATTCTCAAAATTTAGCTCATTGTCTAGTACATGGTACCCATCTGTTAAATTAATGAATGGCAGAATAAATTAATGCCTGAATTGTGCTATGTGAGAGTAGAATTTAAAACCCCTCCTCTGGAAGGGCCCATCAGGATACATGTATATTCAAAATAAGATCGTTCATAGCGACTAATTAATTGGTAAGAGTTGCCCTTTGCCTTTTTCAGATAAAACTGCCTTTCCATTCTTTTTAGCCCAAGACCCCTAGGGTTTTGACTAAAAGTTCATTGAATTGATCAACACACACACACACACACACACACACACACACACACACGCACATACACACACACACGAGGGAAATGTCCTGCTCATTGGTTTTACTAAGGTCCACTTCTTTGTAGAACTAGCTCGCTTTCTGTCAGGAAAAGAATGAAATCAGACCTAAGCTTTCACAAAAATTCCTTTCTCCTAGGTCTAGTATTTATTACACTTCAATTGTAAAATTACTTCTTTACCTCTACTATGCATTGATTACTCTGTTTACTGGAAAACAAAATGAAGAAAATGAGGCCTGCAAGCAAATATTTCACAGTTTAGTTGGGGAGAAAGAGAAGTAGACAAATAATTATAATGTACCATACTAACGACTACAATAGAATAAAACAAAGAATGCCATCAAAGCCCTGGAGAGGCATGTATTAGTCAGCTTGAGCTGCCAAGACAAAATATCATAGACTGAGTGTATTCAACAACAGAAACTTATTTCTCACAGCTTTGGAGGATGGGAAAATCTAAGTTCAAGGTTCTGGTGGAGGTTAGTGTCTGGTGAGGTTCTCTTCCTGACTGTTCCCTAATATGGCCGTGAGAGCAAGCCCAGGTCTCTTGGGGTGTCCTTGTAAGGACACCACTCCAAGATCTCTAAAGAACCTATGAGATTCAACACCCGAAAAACAAATAATCCAGCCAAGAAATTGTCAAAAGATATGAACAGAAATTTCTCCAAAGAAGACATACAAATGGCCAACAAACACATGAAAAAAATGCTCCACATCACTTGCCATCAGGGAAATACAAATAAAAACCACAATGAGATACCACCTCAGACTGGTCAGAATGACTAAAATTAACAAGACAGGAAACAAAAAATGTTGGGAAGGATGTGGAGAAAGGGGAACCCTCTTACACTGTTGGTGGGAATGCAAGCTGGTACAGCCACTCTGGAAAATGGTACGGAGGTTCCTTAAGAAGTTAAAAATAGAGCTACCCTGTGACCCAGCAATTGCATTACTAGGGATTTACCCCAAAGATACAAATGTAGTGATCTGAAGTGGCACCTGCACCCCAATGTTCATAGCAGCAATGTCCACAATAGCCAAACTGTGGAAGGAGCTGAGATGTCTATCAACAGATGAATGGATAAAGAAGACATGGTTCACATCAGAAAGGATGAATACTTAACCATTTACATCAACGTGGATGGAAGTGGAGGGTATTATGCTGAGGGAAGTAAGTCAATCAGAGGAGGACAATTAACATGTGGTTTCACTCATATGTGGACTATAAGAAACAGGGGAGAGGACCATAGGGGAAGGGTGGGAAAATAGAATGGGAAGTCATCAAAGAGGGAGAAAATCCATGAGAGACTCTTAACTATAGGAAACAAACAGAGGGTTCCTGGAGGGGAGGTAGGTGGGGGGATGAGGTAACTGGGTGATGGGCATTAAAGAGAGCATGTGATGAGATGAACACTGGGTATTATACGAAACTGATAAATTATTGAACACTATATCTGAAACTAATGATGTACTATAAGTTGGCTAATTGAATTTAAATAAAAAAAAATAAGGACAGCACTCTTATCATACTTACGTCCTCAGTTAACTTTATTACCTCCTTATCTCTTATCTCCAAATATGATAACATTTGGGTTAGGGTTTCAACAAATGAATTTTGGAGAGACACAACTCAGTCTAAGGTAGAGAAATCTACCTGACAGACATCATGGAGAAACAGCAACTGGGGAGCAGTCCTATACATTAGGGAAATGGTTAGGACCTTCCAGGGAGAGGGGACAGTGTAAGCACATATGGGAGGAGGAAACTGAATAATGAGTATTGGCGGCATATACAATGTGAATCAAAGAGTGAGGCCACTGCTTGGGTCTGGAGATCTAAATTCAAGAGTCACCAAAATGATAGACTAAATGAGATCACAAAAGTAGTGAGCGTAGATAAAGGAAAGGTCTTATGATTAAGCCCTGGATAGCACACCAAGAGGTCAAGTTGGCTGAGAGGTGAAAGGTCCGGCCAAGGACACTGTGAAGGAGTGACCAGTGAGTTAGGGGACAGAAAATCCACCAGAGTGTGTGTCCTGGGTACCAAGGGAAGCCCAAGTTTCCAGGAGAGGGAAATGGTAAAGGGTATTAAACACCACCCCATCAGTAATTCTAGTAAGATGCACACTGAGGACTGACATTAAGTTAGCAAAGTAGAGATTGTTATTAGCAAACTGGCCCAGAGCAGTTTGCCTGCAGCTGTAGAGCAGAGGTGACTGCCTGGCCGTGTGGGTTCAAGAAAGAAGAGGATAAGCAGTGGGGAGAGAGCACGTAGGTAGGTAAGCCTTTAGCAAACTTTGCTATGAAGCAACACAGAGGTGAGCTATATGGTATGGGGGCAGTTCCAGATAGAAATAGGCCCCCAAAGCATAGGCCTGCTCTAAAATCACAATCTGCCCTGCAAGTGTCAGTTTACATTTATGTCTAACACCACCTGGGATTGTTTGACTGTAATAAAAACAAAAAGGTTAACTGAAAACAACCAAACAAGCCCACATTTTGAAATATAAATGATACATAGTTTAGTAAACCCTCTGAAGCTTGATTATCTATTTGGCTGATAGAAAATGACATATTTTGGGGTTTGGTTTTGAATTTCAATTCCTCCTGTAGAATAAAATCATATTTTGACTCCCCAGCCATTTAAGTTAGAGGAAGTATCTCTGCTCTGGCTCTATTAAAATCAATATTTTATATATTTGGAGGCTCCAGCATACTCTTTGTTTTTCGTATTTATTCCCCTTACCTTATAAGTTAGAATGTTCACTTTTTATAATAGTTACTTTTTTTTCCTCTATTTATCTGTTTTTTTCTTTCACTGGCTTTGGATAACTCTTATCATTTTGCATATTGTGTGAAGGTTTAAATACTACACCTTCACCTGGTATAGTCCTCAGGTTTGTTTTTCATCTGTATGCTCTCTGATAAGTTATGAGTTTCCTTGAGTACGGCTTCCTTGGATCTGCATGTACTTCTTGTGGCATTATGCATTTTTATTTTATTTCCAAGTGTAGCAGAGATATCTCAGAGTGGCTCCCAATGATCTGCACACTGGTGTGGACCTCTCCCCTTGGGTGCAGATGAGATCTGTAATTTGCTTCTATCCATGAAGATAGAAAAGGTGACAGAATGTTGCTCCTGTGATTAAGTCATGTTATATGACTCAGACTAGAGAGAGATTCCCCCGCTGGCCTTGAAAAAGCCAGTAGCCATGTTGTGAAGTGCCTATGGAGAGGTCCACATGGCATGGAATTATGGATGACCCCTAAAACCTAAGGGTGGCCCCCAGCCACAACTAATAAGAAGCCAGCACCTTGAGCCATATGGCCACAAGGAAATGAATCCTGCTAATTTAAATGAGCTTGTAAGTGGTTTCTTCCCTGGTATGCTTCCAGACAGGCTTGTGAAACTGATCGGTAGACCCAGTGACATCATGCCCAGACTCCTGACAATAGAAACTCTGAGATAATAGATGCTGTGATGTTTTAAGCCACTAAATTTGAGGTAATTTGTTATGATGCCAAAGAAAATGAATACACAGAGATTTCTGTGATTTTTGTTAAGAGTTTGTATTTTTTTATATGCACATCCCTGGCTGGTTTTTAGACCCAATCTGGTAGTCTCTGTCATAAAGGAGTAATTTCCATGAATTTAAATTTATATCTATAGTTACATCAAATTATTTCTACTACATTTTGTATTATTCATTTTTTAAAGATTTTATTGATTTGAGAGAAAGAGAGAGAGAGAGAGGGAGGGAGAGCATAGAGGAAGAAGCAGACTCCCTGCTGAGCAGAAAGCCTGACACGGGGTTCAATCCAGGGATCCCGAGATCATAACCTGAGCCAAAGGTAGACGCTTAACTGACTGAGCCACCCAGGTGCCCCTATATTACTTATTTTTGGTATTTTCTGTTTCTTACCCCCCCCCATTTCTGGTTTTTGATTGAATAGCTTGAGTACCCTTCTGGTTGCTTAAAAAGTATACACCCTATTTTTGTTTAGTATTATAATTGTTTAACCCTATCTATTTCTTAAACTTACTACTATCTACATTTTGCCTTTAACAAGGCAAGTATTTCAGCATCCTATTATCTCACTTCGGTCTCTTGTCTGCTATTATAGTATCTAGAATTTGGAAAGCATTATATAGATATTTTACAGAATTAAACTGCACTATCTAAACTTTGCATGTTTCTATAGCACCATCTGGACTGTTTTCATAATGAGAACGTTCCTTAAAAGTGTTTCAATTTGTGTCTTTGGCAAATCCTATGAGATCTATGCCTCAGAATATTTCTATCCTGCCTTCACTTTGGAATGAAAATTGTGTTGGTTACAAATTTGGTTCATGGCTTCTTTTCCTTCAAAACTTAAAGCTTGTTGCTCCATTATTGTTTACATTTCATTGCTTCAGTTGAGAAGTGAGACTGAATCTCATTCCGATCCTTCCATAGATAATGTGCTTTTCCTCTCTGAAAACTGTTACATTTTTCTTTTGGACTTTGACCTTCACTGTCACTCTTCTCTGTTTGGATGTAGACTTTTTTTTTTTCTTCCTTCTTACTCAGCACCCTAGGAACTTTCAACCCCATGTTTTAAGTCATTAATTCTGGATTTACCTCCAGCATTTCTCCAAATATTTCCTTGTCTTATTTTTTTCTCTCTCCTTAAAATCCTGCTACTTCTACCCTCCATATCTATTAACTTTCATCAGTCCCTTCCTGAGGACCTTTCTCTGATCTGATTTTCCAACTTACCAGGTCCTTCTCAAGTTAGGTCCATTTTAAAAATCTCATCCACGAGTTTCCCTGTTTTAAACTACCACAGCATTCATACCTAATATTCACCCTTGTTTCTTTTTTATTCACTTATTTTCTGCATTTGTTGGATATTGTTAACATATTCTTTAATATATTTGTTATAACTATTTTTAATTTTGAGTCCATCTGTTCTAATGGCTCTGCTTCAGAATGTATGCCAGTTCTACTCTAGATAGTATAGATATTATATGTTGTTCAGTTTTTGCCCTTCTTTTACAATAATATTATTCCTCAAGACTCAATTTATTTTGTCTTATGACCTGATATTTAGGTTTGTTTTTGGATCCCATGTCTTGGGAAGGGGCCTTTGGCAGGCCTTTGCCAGTAATGGCAGCAGTGAGTTTAGAGAGATGAGTAAGAATGAAGCCCAAATGCAGAGACCGTCTAGCACCGCAGACCTGCTCCCCAGGGAAATCCTCTGGTCCCAAATTTTATCCTTGAACAGTGCAGGAGAAGCAGCATGGGGAGACGAAATGGCACCAGGTTATAACTCATCAGTCTGAGAGGTATGGAGGGAGGGAGTGGAGGAGGGAATGCTTGGGGAAGTTGTTTATTCTGTAATTGTTTTGTCAACTCCTTGCCTCAGAAGGGCTTTATGTTGCCTGTATGTCACCCCATGGACACCATCAGTAGCAGAATGGCCCATGTGTATCTAAGGTTATGGGGTAATTAATAACTGTGCCAAGCAGCATGTGCCAGATGACAAGACGCAAGAGCAGATCATCCAACAAGAGGTCTGCCTACAGCCTGCAGCAGCCTTCTCCTTCTCCACTCCTTCTCCTTCTCCAATCAATGTCCTTCCTCCTCAATCTAGACCATCAGAAAACACCAGCTCAAGCAAATTTCAGAGCTGGCTTTTAGGGAAAGCCAGCGACTCAAGCTAGCTCACCATTTTCCTTGCATTTTCTCCACATAATCTTGGGTCTATTCCTGCATTATCTCTCAGTTTCAGCAGAGAGATGACTTTTTTTGGCAAGAAGAAAAAAATCTATGTTCAATAAAACTGAAAAGTGCTACCAATCCCATAGAACTCATGAGCTCTAATATTTCTGTTATTAAAGAAAGCATCAAACTCTTTCTGGTAGCTAGAGCCACCTGGGATGTTATTGTTTAATCAGTTTATTCATTGTGTAATTAGTTAATACAATTTATTTCCAGTCTGAACTGAACATTTATATCCAGTCTCCACAACCTATATGAGAACCAGAAAGTCCTAGGAAGTGGTGACACGCCTCATTGATTCATTTAGTTAAAAACCAATAATTGAACAATTTCCATGTGCAAGTCTCTAGGATATGGAAACAAGTAACTAAGATTAAGTACTTGTTTTGAAGGAGAATTTCACTAAAATAATTATAAGGAGGATAAACAGAGTCTTAGATTATTATAATTAAATGAATTCACAGATTTTGTACAAATCCCTAATGGAGCATAGAGAAAGGTGTTCCTAATTCACCAGTGCAGGGTAGGAAGATTTCCTGGAGAAAATTTCCCACCTAATAATATGGCACAATATCAAGGTCATGTTGTTCTGGGCTCTCAGAAAACTTCTTATTAACAAGGTCCACCCTCAACTGTTCCAAAATCTCCACACAAGAATTCTGCTTGCCGTTGCAGAAAAGCAAAATCAAAATAATCTGATCTATTATTTCCTGAATCTACAAATTGTTTGCTAAACCAGTTCAGTATATGCCAGTTCTAACTTCTTGAAAGTGTGGGTTTGTGGTAAGTCAGCACCTACCTATCCAAACATGGGCCTTCTGGTACACCAAGGGGTGAGCACCTGTGCTTCTGAAACCCTGACATCTGGTCATATATGTGTTCCAGATGAGGATGTGAAAACCATGTCCTATTATTATTTTTTTACTATTTCCTCGATCTAGAATCACTGAATAAGTCAGTTCTGTGAGCCATTAGAAGTCACAACACGAACCTCAAACATGTACCTCAATATTAAATCTATATGAGCTCCACAATGATAGATAAGTCTCACCTATCTCTTCTCTTACTCTGACCATATGAAAATATTTTGCAAATGAAATACACCAATTACTTATTTAATAGAACTGCATGTGGTGTTACTGTTTCCTAGGTACTGGGGCAGGTGCTAAGGACATAAAACTAGCCAACACATAGAATTCCTCCTTCTGGGAATTTGCAGTCTCAAGGAACAGACTGATATTGAATAAGTAATTATAAATGCAGTGAATGCTACAAAGAGGAAGTACAGGGTGCCGTGGAAGCACAGAAGGGGTGCTATAAAAAAGTGGTTTCCTCTGTAGAACAACTGTGGGAAATTGAGATTTCACATTAAAATCAATAGGGATAGAACTGTATGCTTTGTTTTTTAGAGGCTGCATTGTAAACGGCCGTGCTTCTTATACCAGGATACCCATGGGGGATCCAGAAGCCACAGAATAAACACAATGCATATTTCTGGTGCTTGGGTTTCACTTGAAGATTTGGGAAAACAAACATTTTTTATTAAAACAAATATAGATATATTACGGAGTAGACTGTATGCATGTTAAAGATAAAAGATGACACTTCAAAGAAATTTCACACTTGCTGTGATTCCCTTTGAACTACACCCCCAGACTCCCTAGGGGTGTATATTCATTCCCCTCTGCCTTTAGGGGTACATTATAAAAAAAACAATGTTTAGCAAGCAGTAGAAAGCATGGGGCCTGGCACCACTAGGAATAGCTGGGCAGCCTTTGCTAAGCCAGCTGTGACTCAGTTTCCTTGGGGATAACATAGAGATAATGTCTTACCTCTCAATATTGCTGTGAAGATTTAATCAGACAGCAAATGAAAAATTTTCAGGGCAACGTTTGCTACAAAATAGGCACTCTATAAATATTAGTTACCTCTTCCAATAGCAGTGAAATAAATAGTTGTCTAAGATTCTTACTGCTTCAACTCAGCACAGCTAGAACCACAGAAGGAACAACCAAAGATAGGTTTTAGGAAGCCCCGTGTTATGTTCCCATCTGTTTATCCATTAGCATAATAGCTACAGTAATAACAGCTAACAAATGTGAGTGTATGTGTGATGAATCCGAAATGCTTGTAAACTGTAATTTAAGGAAACAAAACAAACAAACCTACCCATTTTCCATATGTTAATATATTTTTACTCTGTATTGCTATTTTTAACCATTTATATTATGACCAAAAAAACCAAAAAAAAAAAAAAAACAAAACAAACAAACCCACACAGGACTCAATCCACTCCTTTTGTGAATGGAGTAGAGGATGAAAGAATATAAGAACTCTTGGTAAACTCTAAATCGGTAAACAATTATAAAGTTTGATTATGAGTATGATTATAAAGACGTGCTAACAAAGGGTTCTGTAATTCTCAACACTAGGTACTTCCACATCCAGACAGCTGGCCTATCTATTTCTTCTTAAACTCAATTTTGACTGAATTTTGCTCTTTCCTTCAATGTCCTAAGCCCCAGTGAATGAGGCAAACTGCAAAGTTTAGGAAGCTTAGCTATGGATAAGAGAGGAAAATCCAATTATATCTTTTCTTTTTCCAGTAAAGAAGTAGATAGGTAGACATGATTTATTTTAATTTTCCCAAATGTTTTCTATCTAAAATGGAACTGGATGTCTTGATATTACAGCAGACCAGTTAAATAAAACTTATATTTGTTTCACCTAATGGAACTAAGTGAAAAGAAAGCATATCAAGATTGTGTTTATTCTCAAATCCTTGTTACTTAGAATATATAATTATATAATTATAGAGCTATGACAGAAACTTGAGTTGTAAAGTACTGCTTATCAGGATCTGCTGTGAAGCAAGTGGAAGTTTCATTAGGAAAATGGTGGGTCTGAGCTATGCTGCCAATGCAGAAGGTCAAGGTCAGTTCATCAGGTATATATCATGCAAGGCTCATCACCTGCATCAAAGAAGGTCCCGGGAAGTGACTCAAGACTGGAGTCATATAATTATGGTCTTCCCTGTGCTAAAAGAGCTAAGAATTCTAGTTGCCTTCAAGAAAGGCAATCAATAACTGTCTTTAAACTATCAATAAGTGAATGGATGTCTGGTGTTTTCCTAAGGTCTATTATCGCTTTCATGCAGGACTGACTACTCTAACAGCTAGGCATAGGGCAGAAATCATTGCCTACTTACCACATGGGCAATGATACCAAATACATTTACTTCTGACTGCAATTTAGCCAATGTTAGCAAACAGAAGTTACAGCCCATATTTCCTTCATTATAATGTCTTATGGCCAGTGCCCTCTGATGAGGCTTTTCTTCTCTCTGGGCCTCAGGGAAAGGTGTCATCTTATAACATATATCCTACCAATTTCTGTATTTGCAATGGATCGTACTAATCCTAATCCCATGCAGTGAGATCTGGCTCCTCCCCCTGACTAGAAAGGTCCCCAGTGGGGCCTCAGGCCTTATGGGCCTATGAAGAACAGCATAGTTTCCTTTGTTGAAAGTACGGAGAAAGAAATGCTACATCTCACATGTCCATGGCCATTTTCTCTACCAATCCTTTTATATGGATATGTAAGGAACCAAGTTCTTTTTACCACACTTTTTGGGTTCTGGAAGTTCTTGAACTCATCTGACAACTTCAGGAGTCTAAAATGAAGATTGGAAGTTACAAAGGAGGTACTTACTATGTATCTTTAGTGATGCTGAGATTCTTGATTAATGCACCTTTCTTTACTGAATAAAAATACCTGAGGGACTTTTCCATTATTTGGTCCTTATTGTGTTTCTCAAAGTAAAATTTGTCTCCATGAATAAGAGATAAGCATGTTCTAATTGTGAAACCTAAATATTAAATATGTACCTTTCAGGAAGACTTAGTATAAAAGTCAGCTAGGGTTCTTTGATTGTGAACAACAGAAACTGACTCTAGGTCACTTAAGCTAAAAAGTACATCAGGGATCTAATGCAATCAAAGAGAAAACTGAAGGACAAACTTCTTCAAAGTTAGAAGCAGCAGTCACTCGTGGGAATAGAAGACCCCTGGATATGTCATCTCACCAAGAGAATTTTCCTGATAGAAATCGGGGTGTTGAGGGCACCTGGGTGGCTCAGTGGGTTAAAGCCTCTGCCTTCGGCTCAGGTCGTGATCTCAGGGTCCTGGGATCGAGGCCAGCATCAGGCTCTCTGCCGAGGAGGGAGCCTGCTTTCCCCTCTCCCTCTGCCTGCCTCTCTGCCTACTTGTGATGTCAATCTTTCTCTCTCTCTCTCTCTCTCTGTCAAACAAATAAATAAAATCTTAAAAAAAATAAAATGCTATAGCTGTAACTTTTTATCAGTTATGTTGTGCTAGGCGACATCCCAGTCGGTCTCAGGTAAGCAAATGCTGAGGTACTGATATGTTCAGGTGCCAGCGTTTATCCAGACTTCATGTTGTTTGTGGGTTCACAAGGGTTGTTAAGTTGAATTGTGTACAGTGTTTGCCTTGTTATAAAGATAGGAGGGATAGTTATAGGCCTCCCCACAACTCTGAACTGCTTCCTCCTCTCTCTCTGCCTGCCTCTCTGCCTACTTGTTATCTCTGTCAAATAAATAAATAAAATCTTAAAAAAAAAAAAAAGAAATCGGGGTATTGATAGAAATCAAGCAAGAGTGGCTGACAGGTTAGTTGCACATTCTTTGTTTTTTTGTTAGAAGTTACAATATTCCTGGCAGATTGTATAACAGACTTATTAGCACCATCAATCACTCCATAAAACTGGTGCTGAATAAACAGTTATTGATATTTAGAGTGACCAAGACTGCTTAAGCATTAACCGTTTTTAAGTGTAGCTTTTCACCAGAATTGGGATCTTTAGTGTCTATGGCAGCTGTATTACTCTCACTTTTGTGAAGTCCCTGCTTTATCAGAGTAATATCACCAAGAGGAAAAAAAAAATATTGTGAAGAGAACCAAGAACCTTTGTTTTCTTTTTTTAAGATTTTATTTATTTATTTGACAGACAGAGATCACATGTAGGCAGAGAGGCAGGAGGAAGCAGGCTCCCTGCTGAGCAGGGAGCCCGATGCGGGTCTCGATCCCAGGACCCTGAGATCATGACCTGAGCCGAAGGCAGAGGCTTTAACCCACTGAGCCCAAACCTTTGTTTTCTTACACCCAGAGGAATAGATTTGTTAAACCTCAAGATGTCGATCACAGATATTCACTAGAATAATGACTTAAATGAATGCCTGCCTATGATTTTAATTGAGAGATTTGATACAATTTCACAAAGATTTTTAAAGTAAACAACCTGCCACATGTGTAAATCCAAAAGCTACACCAGTACTCTTCCTCTACCTAATGTAGTTCTCTGTCTTAAAATGACTGGTAACTCCTTTCTTGGATGTTCATGGTCTCCGGGCTCTGAAATTCTCCAGCTGTGACTGGCACATGCCTACATTTTCCATTATGTTTGCTGTATATCCCAGATGAAGGATGTTCCTTTTTGCTTATATTTTCTCGCCATTTATCTTCTCATTGATGGAAGGGTTCTAGATAACAGGACACCCAAAATTACATCTGCTTAATTTACAGTTCTTGGGTTGTTCTTATTCTGCACTGGCAGTAAAAAATATTCAAGTCTTTGTCCTCACATAGATTGATTTTTAAAGCATATGGAAAGTTAGCTTCTTTTTAAGGTGGGTTGGGACAGTATTGAGTGATACAGTTTAATTTGAACCTCAATCCATCTGTCTGTTCACTGTGGAGAAAGTTTTGAGAGGAACCCTCATTGATTGGAATGAATCTAGAAATTGTGTCAAGAGTCCTGGGTTTAACTAGATGTGATTTCAGAATGATAATTTGCAGCCCTGAAATTTCATTGGTGATGCCACTAATACTACAAGGTGGTCGTGCAAATTATCTGATATGATTTATTTACTCCATGCATTCATTCAACAAATATTATTTGAGCTCCTACTGTGTAGCAATCCTCATACTGGGCACTGGGAACACAGAAGTAAATGAAACAGACAGACCGGGGCACCTGGGTGGCTCAGTCAGTTAAGCCTCTGACTCTTGATTCACGCTCAGATCATGATCTCAGGGTCCTGGGACTGAGACCCACCGTGTTGGGCTCCACCCTCAGTGCAGAGTGTCTGCTTGTCCCTCTCCCTCCCCTGGCTTCTCACTCCCTCAAATAAATAAAATCTTAAACACACACACACATACATACACAGACCTTGCCTTATGAAGCTTATATTTTATTGAGAGAAGAAAGCTATTAGACACATAAGTGCACATATAAATAGGATAATTCCAGATAATTATAGGTGACTTGAAGAAAATAAAGCGGGGTAATGAAAAGGGGGCAATGATAGCTAATTTAATTAGAATGGTTAAAGAAGACCTCTCTGAGTAGAAAATATTTGAATAGAGATGTAGATGATGAAAATAAGCTAGCCAGGCAAAGAGCTGGGAGAAGAGCTTTCTGGGCAGAAAGAACAGGTAGTGAGAAATCTTAGGACAAAGAGCTCAGACATTGGAAGATGATCTTCATGGAGCAGGGTGAGCAAGACAATGAACAGTAAGAGAGAACCTGGGAGAGGTACACAGAGACCAGCCACTGGACATCATGAGAAATTTAGATTTTATTCTAATTGTAATAGAAAACCACTGAAGCATTTCAATCAGGGTGATAATAAGATTTAAATGTTAAAATCCTATTTTCTGCTGTTTTAAATTGGTCATTGAGGAGGAGGATAGAGGCTGGGAAATAACAGGATGCTTTTGCTCAGGTATAGGTTGGCCAAGGATTTGAATAAATGGTTGTGGAAATAGTGAGAAGTGGTGGAATTTGATATATATTTTGGGGTGCAGCACATAGGATTTTCTGATATATTGGATATTGGGAAATTGTGCTGAAGAAAGGCATTCCGGGTGAGCCATTCGCTTTTGAACTGGGAAACTAATTGGATGAGCAGTGATGCAAATAACTGTTACGTGGAATACTGGGGAAGTAGTCGGTTGGTAGGTCAGTGAGAGTGGAATGAAACAGACAAGTGGAGTAAAAAATTAAAGACTTTGGACATGTTAAGTTGGTGATACCTTTTAACCATTCAAGTGGAAATTCCCATATGAATCTAGAGCTCAGGTTAAGAAATGAGGGAGACAGAACACACAGTCCTTGCTGTACATAGAACCAGTCCTAAATCCAGCCAGCCAGCCACCTGTCCATAATATTTTCTAAGTATTTGCCTTCTTACTAGCTATCTATATAGTAATTTGTTATTATAGATACTCAGTAAATATGAGTGGGATGCAAATCACACACTTTTGTAAAATACAGATTCTGTCATGCTTTTTACATGGAATCCTTCTGTTTTGTGAAATCTGGAGCCAACATTGTAAAATACAATTTCATATTCATTAATATTTAATTTGGTAAAGGGCATGGTTGAGTATTACATAAGCTTTTTTCCCCCATTCAAATAACTCCAACTCATCTTATTTTTCTCTTAATATTTTCAAGAGAATCCATATATAAGCAACAACTGAGAAATGGTCAAAATCTGGATCTCATTTAAAAAGTTAATTTATCTGAAGATTGTTTAGGGTTAGGTTTTATCATTAGCTTAAATTTGTTTCTGTCAGGCTTTTGTTAATGTATTTTTTTGTACTAACATTTTGGAAAATATACTTAAAAACTTGCTCAGGAAAGAGGAGAAAAAGTTTCAAAATAGCTGTCATTTACAATGCCTGAAATTTATTCTTGCAAAACCTAAAGAAGATTTGCTATCAGGTTCACATTATAGATTTATAGGGAGAGAATGAGGAAATTGATGGTACCATACAGTAAACACTTTGCAATTTGCTTCGAAATACCTTTTACTCCTGAGACTGGAGGCTGGGAAAGAATATGTATGAAATGACTGAGAAGTGACAGAAGCCTCAAAGAATAATAGGATCCTATACTGATAAGCTGGGAAGATTTCTGTTAACAAAACATGTCGTAGTTGGTGGAATTTTACTCATCTACAAAATTTCAGGCTTCTTGGATTCAGAGAATGTAGTACTTACTAATCATTTGAACCATAAGTTAACGTTTTAATGAGGATTATGTGATTTCACTGGAAGGGAAAATGTTCTAAATCCTTCCACTCAAAATTGACGACTTGTATTTAAAACTATCTGACACTTTCTAAAGTCTGAATACAGATTTAACACTGGGCAAGCAATGCTGGGTCCCACTTTGTCAGAATCGTCTTCTAGAAGTATATTGTTTGATGTGAGAACACTGGGTGTTAGACACAAACGACGAATCGTGGAACACTACATCAAAAACTAACGGTGTACTGTATGGTGACAAACATAATGTAATAAAAAATTATATATTTAAAAAAAAAGAAATCTGGATCGTGGGTGTAGTTCCCCTTCCTTACACTAGGGCAAGAGAGTCTAAATCACTGGAAGTCATGGAATCGGAAATAATCTTTCATACTTTGTTCACAGCCTGAGCCCCATGGGCAAAGATGGTTCCTGTGCTGCCTGCGCGTGCTTCCCAGGCTGCCCATCAGACTGTGAAAAGCTTTTCTGGAAGAGAGAGCATGAGTGAAGAGCATCATGGAATGAGAATGCACGGGACGAGCCGTATCAAGGGCAAAAACGTAGACAGACACAAAACTGTAGAGACGAACAGAATGTGGTCAGGAGCAGCCACACTCCCAGCTGAGGTGGTGAAAATGAAAAACACGAGGATGTTCAAAGGCAGTGTGAGTAGCAAAGATGAAGAGCTCACACTCTGAGAACCAGACTGCCCCCTCTCCTTCCACCCTGGCTCTGCCCCTGAGTAGCTGTGTCACTCTGAGCAAGTGGCTTTAACACCTCTGTGTCTTGCTTCCCCATTAACACAATGAAGATAATAACAGCACCTATCTCATAAGCTACTGTGAGGTTAAATGAGTTGGTATGTTTAATAGATTTAGAATAGGACCAAGCAAGTAATATGCCCTTGGTCAATATTTGGTTTTTATTTTCATATAGTGAGCTTAAGAATGAGTTAAGAAAAGATTATATGAGACAAAGTTTGGAGTAATTCACAATTAGTTTTTATCCTTACCCAAGGACATCTTTAGTAGAAACACACACACACACACAGGGTCAATCCAATCCAATCATAGGGTAGGGTAAGGAAGATATTTAACAGGTAGGCTATCATATTTCAACCTAAAAATAATAACCAGAAATTAAAGAACTCTGGGGGTAGCTCCAGAAGAAAAGAGAAAAAAAAAAAAGAAAATTCTTCAGGACATGTTACTGATATTTTATGAGAATTTGATAAAGCAGAGCATTCAAGAGTGAGTGCTAAATTTGTGCAGAGTAATAAAGGCTTCAGATGGCAATAAGAATCTTGGACCCTGCACACATAAGGTGCCCTAAGAGGGTTAGTAATTACCTAAATGAAAGAACATCGCCATTTCCATAATCGCAATTCAAATTCAGGGGTCACTTATGGTTGATAATGTTACAGATGCCATTCCATCTTCTGTAGCACAGAGGCTTTTAGCATGAAGCAGCTTACAGCCTTTTCCTGTACCTTGTTCATTTCCCCATCATTTCAATGGGATATTTTAGCCTCGTACATAAAACCTTTTCAATACTAGAGCCTGTTCTTGGAAAAGCTTTGCAGTCTGAATATAACATTGAGCACATGAATGTGAGCAACAAAGAAACCTTAATGAAAACTGGGTTCAAAGGACCTAAGTTAACGATGGTTTTATTTTAGTGAAGATGTTCACATGCAAAATTATGATGTCTAATCATACTTTCATCTTCTTTAGGTGAATCTGGCAAATTTGAGATATATTAAGGGGATTTTTTTATATTTGAAATTGTCCTAAATAATGTTCACCAAAATTACATAACAAGATCATTACTCTCATGAATTATTATTATATTGAT
The DNA here is from genome assembly GCA_002007465.1 of Ailurus styani. Lineage (NCBI taxonomy): Eukaryota > Metazoa > Chordata > Mammalia > Carnivora > Ailuridae > Ailurus > Ailurus styani. The sequence continues at coordinate 1,112,412 of LNAC01000026.1, forward strand.
AATCCATGTCCAATGTCTGCTTATAGGAGTAACAGAAGTAATAGCAAGGTAATGATTTTTTGTGTGTCAGAGATCCCCAAGACCACCTCAGTTTTGATGATTCCTTATAAGGACTCACAGAACTCAGCCTATAGTCATGCTCATGGTGACGATTTATTATAGTGAAAAGATACAAAGCAAAATCAGCAAAGGGAAATGGCACATGGGGAAAAGTTCAAAGGAAACCAGACACAACTACCAAGAATCATCTCTCAGTGGAATCAGACAGAATGTGCTTAATTCCCTCAGCCTATGAGTTGTAACAACATGTATGAAGTGTTATCTACCAGAGATGCTTGTTAGAGACTCAGTGCCAGGGATTTTACTAGGGGCTGGTCATATTGGTTAGCTCTGCATAGCATGTACCAAAATTTCAGACTCCAGAAAGAAAAGCAGGTGTTCAGCATAGACAATATCGTTTATACAAACAGTTTAGGCACCGCGAGCCACTTTTACCAGCTAGGAAAAGTTTTATATCAGTGTAGGGAACTATTTGCCAGTCAAGTTCCTGACGCCAGCTATGGGACAACTTTGTAAGCAGACTTTTCTAAGGATAGCATTCCCAGGCTCTTTCTTGCACATGGACCAAGGCAGACTTTCAGACCAATTTTTAAACCAGAGAAGAAGGGAGCTTAGCTTTCTTGACAACCCTGAACTTGCCTTGCCTAATGAAACTGTCAGAAATGGTAGCACGGTTCCACGATATAGGTCACTGCCAACTGACAAGTGTATAGGCTCTATTAACGCATTTTATCACTGCCACCTCACCACTGTTTCTCCATTTTTTTTTCCTCTAAGGAATTATCACACATCCCCCAACTCACTCTAAAGAAAAGAATCTGATGTAACCCTTAGAAAGATCAGAGCCCTATCTACCAGGGAGTATGTCTATCTAATTTTACTAAAGAGCATCTTCATAACTTTCAAAACGAAGAGACAAATTGCTATGTCAGAGATTCAGAAATCTTTAAGAAATCTCAGTCAATTCTTGTTTTTCTTCAAAATCATAAATTCTAAAACGAGAGACCAGGAACATGGAAGTCATTTTGACTCTTCCCCTTCTCATCATTTATACTGTCAATTATTAAACTGTGCCAATGTTAGTTCCTAGAATATTTTCCAAATCTGTCTACGTCTCTCCATATCCACTCTGTCACTCTCATCTGAGCTACCAATATGGCTTTATGGTACACTACTACAGATTCCTAACTGGTACTCCTGTCCTCCATTTTGATCCTACCTTTTCCATGATCTATCTTACAGGCAGAGCGATCTTTCAAAAATATCGGTCGTCCCAGGTTACCCGTCAACATCTTCCCATATATTGGTGACAAAAAACACCCAAATCATTATCAGGTTCTGCATTATCTCATCCACGCTAACCTTTGTGGCCTGACTTCATGCCTTGATGACCTCGCCTTCTGAATTCCATCCACAGAGACCTTATACAAGTGTAGGGTCTGCTCACCCGATGCTCTCCTTCTTAGTTAAGTTCTACTCATTGTAGTCTTGACTCAAAATATTACCTCCTTGGGAGATCCTTTCCAAACTGCTCCTTTGCTCCAAAGCACACTCATGCTTGCGTGCTCTCGCTCTCTCTCTCTCTCTCTCTCTCACACACACACACACACACACACACACACACATTCTTGGTCATATTCTCCTTCTGGATATTCTTTAGCATCCTGTAATTTTACTTCACAGATATATCAGAATTATAATTGATTATCTGTATAATAAGGTATATGCTCCATATCTGTACCTATAGAAATATAAGTTACATGAGGGCAGGGATTCCTTTTACCTTGCTTATTCCTCTATCTGCAGAATCTCTCCCAGTGCCTTGCACACACTTGATGCTGAATAAATACAGACTGAATGAATGAATCATTTGCTATCTCTTTATTTCCTGTGCTTCACTGTCCTTAGCATGGCACTGAGCATGACCAAAATGTACCTAACAAATATACAAATACATTGGTTGCTATGTATATTGGTGCAATCTTACAAAATTTCAAAATTATTTACTCAGAATGTAGCATTTTTCTGTTTGTTCTTGTCATTGTGTTGGTTTTATATTTTAGTATTTATGAAGAAAGAGTTCCCCAAAAGACATGAAAAAGGTAATAGAATATAATCATTAGAGAATAAGAGAAAGGACCATTTTTATCACCTAAGTCCTGTCATGTGCAAAGCCAAAAATATGTGTTTTCCACATTTTCTACCAGATCTTTAGATGACTTTTATCTCTCTTCCTCAACGAGCCACTTCTGCCACCTGAATCAGGCATCCAGTATGCACCTGTGGGTCCTTCTCAGTTCCAATCTAAAAGGACATAGAAGACATAATTCTTGCCTTTGATTATCATTCACAACTTCATTTCATTTAGGACTTACTCATAGATGTTGAACTATGAATATTGTCTTTGTTTTCTTGTCTGTATCATCTTCCTGCTTATTCACTCTTAAGACTAAGACATTCAGAATCTCTCCCTATTGAATTGAATAGGGCTGGATTAAAAACCAGCTTTGAAGTGACATCACCAAGACAGCTACATAGGTTATTTCTGATTTCATTTCTCCACAGAAGAAGAATGACTAACAACTATTCAAAAACAAGACATTGCTGAGAGAATCCTAGAATAGGGGGTTGAAGCTGAAACACCTCCCTGTACCTCAGAGCCCAAGAGAGACTACATTGAAGGGTAGGAGAAGTGACTATACATTGACTGTTTTGACCCTCCCCCAGGCCAGCCCCCCCTCTCCACCATGCAGAGAGGTATCCACTGAGCCTCTGGCTCCTCCAGTGGAAAAAGACAACCCCAGGGGACAACCAGCACCCTCACCAGCATTGGGGGTCACTCTGTTGTAGCTGCTACACTGATCTCCCCACCATGGGGACTAGGTGGGGGGGGGGATCTTTGGGGCCCAGCCACTGGGAATCTGATGGTGAGGAGCAGTGTGAAGGAGCTTGCAATGACCAACACATGGATCTTGGCTGACTGAGTTCTTACCTGCAGCTCCCAACCAGTGGTTATGCTCATCTGCAGAACCAAACTGGGATGTACTCTGCTCAGAGAACTTAGTGGGGCACAGATCTGCTTGATTCAGATCCTGGAATGAGGAGTTTTGCTGGCTCCAGTTTGCCCCCAGTCAGGCAAGGAGCTGAATCACAGCCCCACCACCTGTGGAGAGTGTCTTCCGGCTCCATCTGACCAGAAGGACTGATGACAATTCCAGGAAGCTGTGTGGCTCAGCAGTGCTTAAGCTGAGAAGTGGGCAGGCAGAGCTGATCTCCCCCACAGCAAAGCCAATACCAAGCATGGAGCATTCCCTTGCTACAGAGAAGGGGGCTAATTAATAGCCAAGACTGAGGGTAACCCTGCGCCCCTTCCAACCAGAGAGTCTGTTTAGGAAAGTGAGATAGCCCAGAGTATCCCCTTCCCCTTCCATCACAGGCAAGGGAGCTGACATACAGCCCTGCTTCCATCGGACCAGAAGAGCTGGTGACAACCCATGGAAGTTGTGTGGCCCTAGGGGTGCTCGAACTGAAAGGTAGGTCTGAAGAGCTAGTAATTTGCAGAGCAAAGCCAGTGGTCCTGTTTGGTCAGCGAACTTGGGGTGCAGATTAGCTAAGACAACAAATAAAGAGCTCTACAAGGTTTAGAGCTATTTTTCCCACTGCGGCCCAGGCAGGGTATCTTTGTAGCCCTGCTCATCACTGAAAATATCCTTCAGCCTGTGTAATCAAGGAACCTAACTACAGCATACAGGAAGCTCCATAGTCCATTCAACAACCCTATATAGAGTGGCATTTGGATAGAGAGCACCGCCCATGGTTTTCCTGTCTGCAGAGCAAAACCAGTGGCCCCACTTGACCGCTGAATTCAGTGTGTACCCTGGCCTGATTTGAGTCTTCAAACAACAAGTGCTACAGGCCATGGTCCTGTCCTGCCGACCTGTCAGAGCTGAGAAGTTAATTCATAGCCACACCCACTAGGTATCTAGTCTTGACCATTTAGCAAGCCTGACAGGCTTGCTAATCCAGGCAACTGAGAATCCAGACAACAGTGGAGCCCATCCTACAGACTTACTTGGGTAGGGAACCAAGCCAGCAGTTCTATCCAACTGTTCTCAGCCAGTGAGGCACACCTCCATCCCCGTCCTCTGAGCTTGAACAGTTGCCTTACCCCCAAATAAACCCCCATGTGCCCAAGGACATTACCAGCAAACACACCCAGAAATGCAAACTGAGTGGACTGATGAAGAATTGTCTCTGCCAAAGCAAACTTACAAAGTCTAGAGGAGGGGCCTGATTGCTCAAATGTGCAGATACTAATGTAAGGAATCAAGGATTACAAAAAATCAGGTAAATATGATACCACCAAAGGAAACTTATAAAGCTACAATACCTGACCCCCCAAAAAATGGAGTTCTATGAACTGTCAGACAAAGAATTCAGAATAATTCTTCTAGTTCAGTTTACTAACTATAAGAAAACAAAGACAGACAACTAAACAAAATTACATGAAAAAAAGAAATGCATGAAAAAAAGAAAAGTTTGACAAGGAAATAGCAACAATCAAATAAACCAAATAGAAATCCTAGAGTTGAAAAATGCAATTAAGGTGAGTTTTAGGAATCCTGCTGAAACTGCAGTGGCTGTCAGAAATGAGGACAGTCTTGGGTACTGTGAATTCAGACTTTGCAGTTTACCTAATGTTAGACAATATCTAAAAGCAAAACAAAACATAAATCCACCAACCTACATAGATAGCATAAACATGGGGAAATGTGCATTAGGGGTTATACATCAAAGAACGGAAAAAAAATCCCTTGATATGACCAGCTGGTAAATGCAATAGCCACAGGATGCCACACAAAGAAATCCATGCCCTATAGCCTCTTCTGATGTTAAATTATAATTTAATTTCCTTCTATTTGTCTAATAATGTTTCTTAAACATAATTTCATAAACATTAACAGGTTGCTAGAGAAACAAAGATTTATTGTCTGGAAGCTTGGGAAAAAAATACATTACATCTTTACTTCAATGTTTCCATTTATTCATCACCATTGTCTATTTTTTAACACATACTCCTGCCCTTAACTGGCTATAGAGTGCTTTTTTATTTTAGGGATTTTCACATATTTTTTTATTCTTTCTTAAATGATTATGTCTTCTCCGTTCTTTATAAGATTAACAGCTATTCATCTTCCAGGTTTACATTACATTTAAATTTTATATATATATACGCACACATACACACACAAATATACAAATATATATACAAATTATATTATATATTATATACATTATTATATAATATACTACATATTATATACATTATTATATATTAGATATTAGATATAAATATACAAATCATATATTAAAATACATTAAATAATATATAATAAATATACATTTATTATAATTTGTAATAATATAATTTATAATCATTTATATTTATTATATATTTATTATATATGTTTAGATATTTACATTGTATACAAATATATATTTATTATATATTTATATATTATATAAACATATTATTAGATTTATAATATAAAAATGATTATTATGATTTATAATTATAATTTGTATATTTATTTATTTGACTACTTGACTCTGAACTCTAGTCTGTTTCATCCTGTACTATATCTTAATGTGTTTTATATGATACATGGACAATATGAGATGCTATTAAAAAAAAACTCACCTGTCTTAACTGTAATTTTTGCAAACTGGTTATAAGGATATAAGGTAATATAAGGTATTTGAATGACGAGAGATTGGAACTAACAAGTCAGGAAGTTTAGCAATTGTTTATTTCCAGAGGTGAAGAGGGGTGGAAGAAGCAAGAAATGTCTGTGGAAGATGATGAAGACAAGGACTTGAAAATCTCTTCCATTCTTTTGGAGTAAGAAGACAGAAATCCAGCAGTAGGTCAAACTGGACTGAGACAGAGAGGGTACCTAAGGTGATTCTGGGCAAGAGATTCACGGTAAAGCAGCAATCAGCTTCATGTGAGACAACTGCAGGTAGAATCAGTCCATTTGGATGCAGACCGTGATGGATCAACGGACACTGTTCTTTCTAAGACTGGATCTGAGAAGAGCCTGTCTTAGACACAAACCCAGCTAGAACTCTGAAATAAGACTTATATGTTAAGCCAGAACAAGCTAATTCTGTGACAGAATGTGTGCACTTATCCTTTACCACCTCTTTATAATTTGTGCACCAAGATTAACCATGCAAAAGGAAAATTTTTTTTAACTCACTCAGACCATCTTTCAGTTTCCTGATGGCACCAAGCTTGCTACCACCCAAAAACTTATATGCCCTTCCCTGTGTCTGGAGCATTTCCCTAACTCTGGTTAACACTTACTCACTCTTACTGACCCACATTCCATGTACTCCTTCTAAAAGACTTTTTCCATTCCACCCAATTTAAACCAGCGCATCGCTGACTTTATAACATAAGGTCCTGATGAGATATTTATATGAATTATATTTACAAAATTCATGACAATTTATATACACATCTGCATTTGTATTTGTTAAATATCTTGTCTCCCTACCAGCCTACTAAGGTTAGAATTATAAGATTAGAGTTGATGTCTCATTTTGTTTACAATTGTCTCTAATTCTTAGCACGTTGACTGGTATAGTGATTAATACATACTGACTGAATGAATAAATACCAGTTATGAAGGCACACTAGGCTAATAATCTCCCACGGAAGAGGGGTGGAGAACTCTCAGAGGCTGTGAGCACAAAGTCTCCAACATATATGGAAAATTCCTACTAAATCTGAAGGGATAGGATACATAGTCAAGCGTGCATACCTTACTGTTGTAGGCACTTTGATGGTTTCAATATAACTTATCCATGTTATGTTTTCTTTAAGATGTAATCATATTTTTTGGGGCTGTACGCTCTGGGTTCATGTTAATTGTCCTGGTTGCAAATTAGTAAATGCATAATGTCATTTTTATAGTATACTACCAAAAGAAGAAAGTCTGTCGGGTGGAAATAAAGTAAATTTAATTAATCCCACTAAACAAAATCAGATGATCCAGAAAAAGCCATATTTTGAAAGAGGCTAAATTTGTACTGAAGAAATAAATTGCCCTATAAACATAATGTTGGAAATAAAAGAAAAAGAAAAGACCACATGAGTGCATATTAAGTTAGATGATTTTTAAATCATGTCTTTTCAAAAGAACTGGGCTAAAGGTGTGGAATAAACTTGGCCCTCTTATTATTTTGTTTTTCCTGAGTAACCTTATACCAAATATCTGCATTAGTTACCCTGTTATCACAAGACTCATTAATCTCTACCAACATTGGTGAACAGCCAATAGTGGGCAGGCCTAATGGAGCCCTACCCTTTGTCAGTAAGGATGCCATCTAACTTTGTTACTGCTCTAGACTACTTTTTAACTGAAATTGCTTATACATAACTGTTACTGTTAATGGGAAAGAAAATTAAATATGGATTATATCTTTCATAGTCTAGCTAGCTGGGCATCTTGAACTTAATACTCCCCATCTGTGACCCTTTACAATACATTAAGCACACCTTTTCAGCAGCAGCCCTATTAGAGTTAATCATGCTGAGGAAGAGATTGTACTAAATGTATTAGCAAGACACTGACATTAACCAAATGCTAGTCAGATGTGTCAGGGAACAAAGAACTAAATCTTGGCTCTGCTTTTCAGTGGACTTTGAGCTTTTAAGTCAACAGTATCTCAGTCTTTCCTTCCATCAGTTGTAGGATTGCTGGTCTCTCGGATTACACTGACATGTGGCCACACATATTGTAAGACTATACTAGTCAACTTATCCACTTCTTTAGGAAATTTAGATGCAAATTTTACTATTTACTTCTCTGCAATGTGCATATTCTTTCAATGAAAAGCAAAACACATTAAGTACATGGAGTTATAGGAAATAACATAAGGCTTTTAAACTCCAGGGAAAACAAAACAAGTCAAACAGTAAGTACAGTGATAATCTTAGCCAACATATAGAATACACTGTAGTGATACATTTCATTTTGGAAACCACACTGCCTCCTATTAAAAAAAGCAGATAAATGGTATTGCCTTATGATATGAAATGTAAATGTTAATAGGAGATATCAAATGTACGGGAAGAATATGCTTCTGAAAGCCTTGGAACAATTGGGGCGCCTGGCTGGCTCAGTAGGTAGAGCATGTGACTCCTGATCTTGAGGTCATGAGTTCAAGCCTTATGTTTGGTATAGAGCTTACTTAAAAAAAAAAAAAAAAAAAAAAAAAAAAAACAAAAAAA
>LNAC01000026.1:1122424-1133100 GCA_002007465.1 Ailurus styani
ATATATATATATATATATATATATATTTTTTTTTTTTAAACACTACCCAACTGTTATATACTTAAATCTCCTCTTCTGAAAATGTGAATAATTTGCTGTGAGAATTCAGGGAAACCATAAAAGGTCCTTAGCACAGAGCCTAGCACACAAGAATAACTCAAACCCCAGTAGCTTTTATTATTCATGGGGCACCCATCTCCGCAACATGATAAAGCAACAAGTTGGAGCTCGAGTTGCCCTGAGAGGAAATCCAATTTCTATTGTCAGACAAGAACTCACTTGTCTTTCTCTTTTAGCAACTTTTAGATTCCGAGCAGAACAGGTGGCAGGGGGAGGGGCTTCCTCCCCCTTCCATTCATTATTTAAGATAAAACGACTGTAGCCTTTCACACAATCTACATTCAAAAATAAAGAAACCAAAGTTTGTAGACAAAGTCAAAAGCTGGTAAACCAGAACAAACAATTTCTCTTTGTAAAATACTTCGCATTACGGCACATTTTCATTTAATGCTTAATCTCATTAACTGAGACAGAAAGAGAGAGAGAGAGAGAATCTCAATAACCTACCTGAGAGACTAGTGCTCCCAGGACCTCAGTGAAAAATTGTGAACAACATTCCCAGTCCATGGACCTCCACCGGGGTGGCCATAGATTTCTGACCATTAGGAAAAAGCAAATATTGAATAATGACCCATCTTCTTTGATTGTACTCTCCCGTAATGTGTAGGTTATAAAAGAAGAGATTAAATCAAGTCTGAACAATATTCAATTCTTGGATTGTTGTTGACTTCACTATTCGTTACAACTAAAGACAAACAGAACACCCTTTACCAATGAAAAGAATCAGGAAGTGTGAGGAAGGATAAATACTCTTTATAACAACAAACAACAGCGACAAATAGAAGAGAACCTATGTTAATAAAAACCTAAAATTGATACCATAATGTTAGAATACACTCTTACAAAATTATCAAGTTTTTTTTTTTTTAAAGATTTTATTTATTTATTTGACACAGAGAGAGATCAGATCACAAGTAGGCAGAGAGGCAGGCAGAGAGAGAGGAGGAAGCAGGCTCCCCGCTGAGCAGGGAGCCCGATGCGGGCCTCGATCCCAGGACCCTGAGATCATGACCTGAGCCGAAGGCAGAGGCTTTAACCCACTGAGCCACCCAGGCGCCCCAAAATTATCAAGTTTTAATATGAACCCTGAATAATCTGGTAAAGATGTCTTTAAACTGTATGTGGCAAGAAACAAAATGCTGTTGGCAAATTCTGCTTTTACGAAGATTTCTATTAGCATCCTTCCTCTTGAAAAATAGTTTACCTCAAATGTTCATTTCTCACTGAAAATTAATGAAGAGAATATTTACATCTTATAATTTTTAGATAGATTTTCCATGGAAGTATTTAGACAGATCCCTCAATATTTAGGAAGAGAAGAGATCAATATTGATACATTTCCATCTACTAAAAACAATGTCTTCTTACTTCTCAAGGGATCCTTTATAATGACTATTTCAAGCTCAGTAGTTTGTGCCCCTGTAAAATACAATTAACTTTGCCACTAGAAACTTTTAAAGAGATAAGTCCTTGGTATATTTACAAAGCAGAACCCAGATATTCCTAGTGTCTTTTAAAAAAAGGTTATATTCAAAGAAAAAACTTATTAGCAAAATAAATACATTTAAAATTAGATACTAAAATTACTATGAAAAGTGACACAAATTACTTGACCTCTCCATATTTTTACACTGCAATTAAGCTGAATTTGTATATATAATTCTAATATTATTTTAAGTCTAGTTCTTATTTACTACAGAAAACAGATTTCATAAGTGGCATAGTTAGATTTTTATTAGTATATTATAAAATACAGATTCTTCCCTACTGTCTAGAATCCTGAATACTCCAATATTTTTTTTATGTCCTATGAATTCTAAACTTTGCTCCTTGAAATCACTGAGTACTCAAATAACATAGTTGCCTAAAGAGGGGATATATTTTAATAATTTAATTTAACTTTTAAATTTAAAAAAAATTTAATTTAATTTTAATATTTTAATTAAAAATATTTTAATTTTGGTATTGCCTAATTATATTGTTTTATTCTCCTTTATGCTATAGATGGGGTAAATTCTATCCTATGGGATTTTATCCTTAAATTGATCAAATATATATGTATTTGTCTGTGACATGTCACTTAACTCTGATTTTATATATATCATTTGGATCTGGTTATTCTACCGGAATAATATTTTTAGGAGGTAGAAGAAAAATCAAGAAAACAGTCCCAGATGTTACTTATTTCTGCAACCTATTATGTTCTAATCTTTGAGAAATTTTTAATCTCTCATATTTAATCTAATTCTGTCAGGTTTATAAGTTTTTACAATATCACAAAGATTTATTTTTTTTACTTAATATGTATGATATAACAGAGTATTTTCTTTAAAAATATTAGTTAAAAACACCATTTATAAAAAGCAATAAAATTCCAGCATTTGTTTTACTCATCATTCCATAAAAGCTTAGGAATGTGATTACTTAAAACGTACAAACTTTAATTTAGAGTTCACAGATTATATTGTTAACTATTTATTTAAATAAAAGTGTTTGTATTTTCCCTATTAGGGTATCTTCTGGCATCGCGGTCATGTTGATGATTGGTACACAGCCTTAAAAGTTTTTTAACAGAAAAAACAGACATTTCTCCAAAGAAGACATACAAATGGCCAACAGACATGAAAAAATGCTCTGTATCACTTGGCACTAGGGAAATACAAATCAAAACCACAATGAGATATCACCTTGCACCAGTCAGAATGGCTAAAATTAACAAGTCAGGAAACAACAGATGTTGGCAAGGATGTGGAGAAGGAAGAACCCTCTTACACTGCTGATGGGAATGCAAACTGGTACAGTCACTCTGGAAAATAGTATGGAGGTTCCTCAGAAAGTTAAAAATAGAGCTACCCTATGACCCAGCAATTGCACTACTGGATATTTATCTCAAAGATACAAATGTAGCGATCTGAAGGAGCATCTGCACCCCAATGTTCATAGTAGCAATGTTCACAATAGCCAAGCTGTGGAAATAGCTGAGATGTCTATCAACAGATGAATGGATAAAGATGTGGTATATATACAATGGAATATTATGCAGTCATCAGAGAGGATGAATATTTACCATTTATATCGATGTGGATGGAACTGGAGGGAAATGAGTCAATAAGAGGAAGACAATTATCATATGGTTTCACTTATATGTAAAATATAAGAAACAGTGGAAAGGATTATAGGGGAAGGGAGGGAAAACAGAATGGGAAATCATCAAATAGGGAGAAAAAACATGAAAAGTTCTTAACTACAGGAAACGAACTAAAGGTTGCTGGGTGAGGGCATGGGGTAACTGGGTGATGGGCATTAAAGAGGGCAAGTGATGTGATCAGCACTGAGTGTTATACGAAACTGATCCAAAGGGGCACCTGCACCCCAGTGTTTATAGCAGCAATGTCCACAACAGCCAAACTATGGAAAGAGCCCAGATGTCCACTGAACAGATGAATGGATAAAGAAGATGTGGTATATATATATACACACATACATACAATGGAATACTACTCAGCCATCAAAAATGAAATCTTACCATTTGCAACCATGTGGATGGAACTGGAAGTTATTATGCTAAGTGAAGTAAGTCAGTCAGAGAAGATAAATATCATATGATTTCACTCATATGTGGACCTTAAGAAACAAAACAGAGGATCATAGCAGAAGGCAGGAAAAAATAAAATAAGATGAAATCAGAGAAGGAGACAAACCATAAGAGACTCTTAATCATAGGAAACAAACTGAAGGTTCCTGGAGTGGAGGGAGGTGGTGGGATGGGGTAGCTGGGTGATGGGCATTAAGGAGGGCACAGGATGTAATGATCATTGGATATGATATGCAACTGATAAATCACTGAACTCTACCTCTGTAACTAATAATATACTATATGTTAATTAATTGAATTTAAATAAAATAAATAAAAGAGAAAACATATGGGGCACCTGGGAGGCTTAGTCGGTTAAGCATCTGCCTTTGGCTCAGGTTATGATCTCAGGGTCCTAGGATGAGCTCTGCATAGGACTCCCTGCTCAGTGGGGAGTCTGCTTCTCCCTCTCTCTGCCCCCACTTATGCTCTCTTTCTCTCTCAAATAAATAAAATTTCTTAAAAAAATAAAAAGAGAAAACATACATACACGTATGCAGACCATAGGCATATACAAATTTCTTTCAGGTAGGATTTTCAAATTAACAATTATACCCAATGTTTTTATCTGCATCCATGTATTTTATTATATAGAAAGAGTATTAATAACACAGAAATGGAAATGCTATCATACAGTTAACATATATAATTCTAGTCTGAAAAACTTGCCTCTTTGTCTTTCCAGTATGCTGGAAAATAACAGCAAGAAGACTGAAACTACTTCCAACGTGGCCTCTGTAAGGGACAAAACACTCCTCCTGGGTCTCCTTCTTACTCTCAGGCCACTACTACACTCAGAACACTTCTAACACCACACACGTGGGTTTTATCCCTATACCAAGCAATTCTCTACAACATCAGTTTAGTGTCCTACAATTTAAATAAATTTATGACACGATCTACCTAGAGACAGCACCAGATTCCACAGGTTAAGGGCTCAATCCTGCAAGACTGCCACCCACCTCTACTTCAGATTCCAATTTGAAGCATATATATGTATATAAAGACTGTGAAATATACATATGCTTCAAACTAGCACGTGTAGAATACATAAATCATGCTATATTTACTAGTAAATAAATTAGCACACAGAAAAATTTTATATTATATATTTAAAATAAAACATATATTAAAATTATATATATACACACACATACACACAAGTACTATGTGCTTCAAATTAGCACATATTTTTTTTACTCATTCTTTGACACTCCAATCTACATTAAAGTTAATTTGGAAAACTCCAAGTTATACAGTGAGCCACCCAGATGTGTCTCCAACCCTTGTGGTAGTATGCATTCCTTCATGCAAGCCATTGTTCTAAATAAACAAAGGTAGCACATTGTAAAGACAAAGAAACAACTTGAACTACCAGGGTCTTAAAATTGTATTATAATCAACAGTAGTGACAGCAATCCTTTAAAATATTTACACCCACAAAACAATTTTTTTGGGGGGTGGGCTATTTTCTTACTGAATTTGTTAGCAGTTGCCAATATGTGGTAATAACAGAAGAAGACCAACTTTAGTTGCCTTTACTACTGTTCTCAAATTCTCTGTGAATGATGCACCCCCTAACTGCCTGCACCTGAGGCAGGTAAGTCTTAGCACTCTGCCCTCTATACACCATTGACTGATCTTAGTCCCAGCGTCTAGAAATCTCTTTATATCACATATGCTAAATGAATTTTTGATGAAATGAGTTACTAAGAAATTATTTTTTTTTTTTAAAGATTTTATTTATTTATTTGACAGAGAGAGAGAGATCACAAATAGGCAGAGAGGCAGGCAGAGAGAGAGGAGGAAGCAGGCTCCCCGCTGAGCAGAGAGCCCGATGCGGGCCTTGATCCCAGGACGCTGAGATCATGACCTGAGCCGAAGGCAGAGGCTTTAACCCACTGAGCCACCCAGGCGCCCAAGAAATTATTAAGTTATTAAGAAGTATCTGTAAATTGGGGTGCCTGGGTGGCTCAGTGGGTTAAAGCCTCTGATTTCAGCTCAGGTCATGATCTCAGGGTCCTGGGATCAAGCCCCACATCGGGCTCCTTGCTCAGCAGGGAGCCTGCTTCCTCCTCTCTCTCTGCCTGCCTCTCTGCCTACTTGTAATCTCTCTCCCTCTGTCAAATAAATAAATAAATAAATAAATCTTTAAAAAAAAGAAGTATCTGTAAATCTATTATTTTATGTTTTTGTAGACTTTCAAGAAATACTATCAGACATGAATGATTCTGAGTCTTTATATAATTGTTCTCTATTACCACTAAAAGCCACTAAGCCACATATTTTACTTCTGTTTGAGAATGTAATGAGCATATGACACCAAGTATGAACCATTTCTTATCTTACTGTAGTTCGCACAGAAATTTTTGGCATCCCAAATAATATGTTTCAAAATAAAAGTATATGGGATAATATTATTATACAATTAGCAGAATGTCTGAAACACAGTAAGCATGGAATGCATGTAAATCCCCTCTATAATTGTTTTCCTGCTTGATTTATGATACTGGGTATTTGGAAGGTGGGGAGAGAAAGAGAGTAATAAAGGAGATGAAAAATCACCAATGATTATTGCCAGACTTATAGTCTATTATTAAAATTCTCTTTACTCACATTATTGGAACAATGGAAATTCACAATTTTTTTTCTTATCTGTATTTTCATTTTAAGTGTTGGCAATAAATTAGAAAAACGTAAATATTTACTCTCAGATTGGTAATGTAGTATTTTTTACTGGGTATCCCTTCATATCTGTTTTACAAGACAAAAACAAAACTGTTATTTGAGCTTTCCAACAGCAGTTTGAAAATTTTACATTCCTATACCTTTTTAAGGTATAAATCAAGAAAAAGTAGTGCAATACTAAATTGTTTTGGACTGGACAAGAAAATACCAAAAAATACATTTAGCTGCTATTCTTTTTTTCTTCTCACCCAGAACACCCTACTTTAATTTGATTTGTGTATTCTGAAGTATGAAAAGGAGAGTATGAAGGGAGGAAAAAAAGGCAGGGTTACCGGTGAAGAGTTAGTGCTACAGAATTTTTAAAAATAAATAGTAAGATGGCCATAATTATTCACTCTTTTAAGCAAATTATCTTATTTGACTTTGTAAAGAAGCATTAAGATATTGACTAGTTCCAATAAGCACAGCATTGTACATTTGTGGTTCATTTTTTGCAAAATAGATGCAATCATTCTGTTTCCTATATTCATGGCTCAGAAAAGGAATGCGGTAACTTCCCACATGACTCTAGCCTTGACCATCTAACTAGCTTTGGTCAATGGAATAATAGTGAACGTGACATGAGAACTGACAGTTCTGTAGATGCACTAGGGATTGCCTTCTCTTACAGCTTTGGTGAGAATGCAATCACCACTATGTCAAGAAACCCAAACAAGTCTGTTGGATTATAAGAGAGCAAGGCCCTGTCACTCCAAATACTTTGGCTGCCCTGATCAACAGCCTGCCAAATGCCAAATGTTCCAGCCATCATCTGACTCGTCAGCTAGACACAGACATATCAGAGATCAGCCTAGCCTGCTCAGACCAGAAAAAACTACACGGACAACCCAAAAAGCCGTGGACTCAATACAGTGATTGTTGTTTTAGGCCACCAAGTTTTAGAAGTAGTTGCTTATACAGTAAAAGCTAGCAAATACAATATTTTAAGAAAATTTCCAAATACCGAGACAATACTGGTAGAGCTAGCAATTTCATTCAAAGAGGAAGTTGGTTTTAAATTTAAAAATGCTGGGCACCTGGGTGGCTCAGTGGGTTAAAGCCTCTGCCATGCTCAGGTCATGATCTCAGCGTCCTGGGATCAAGGCCCGCATCGGGCTTCCTGCTCAGTGGGGAGCCTGCTTCCTCCTCTCTCTCTGCCTGCCTCTCTGCCTACTTGTGATCTCTCTCTGTGTCAAATAAATAAAATCTTTAAAAAAAAAAATTTAAAAATGCTGTCATATAGGCACAGGTTTTCCTTCCAACATCACCTCTAATTACCTGTTTTTTTCCCTAATAAATCTGTCTCCTGTCCTAATAAACCTGTCTCCTAATAAACCTGTCTCGAAACCATCTCCTGTTTAGCAATGTGATGAGTGCAGTGATGGTCAAATTCTATCAGAAATATTTCAGAAAATATGAAGCATAATGCATGGATAAAGTAGAGAATACTGAATTTTTGTTAAGTGCTGGGCATTAAGCTAAGTATTACCCATGTGTTGCCTCATTTATCCTTCAAGGAATGCCATTTTTAAAGGAAAAAAAAATGAGACAAAGATAACCCAATTAATAAGTTGATGAATCAAGATCCAAATTCACATTTGTTTGACTCAGAGAGTATTTAAATACCTCCGAAATGGAAAAGATCTTATAGTTTGTATAAATACTTGACTATTAGAGCTTAAAGAGAGTGTTTTCAAGATTTTATTTTTAAGTAATCTCTACACCCAACATGGACCTCGAACTCACAAACCTAAGATCAAGAGTCACATGTTCTAGCCAGGCATCCCAAAGACATTTTTTTTTAAAGATTTTATTTATTTATTTGACACACAGAGAGAGATCACAAGCAGGCAGAGAGAGAGGAGGAAGCAGGCTCCCCGCTGAGCAGGGGGGGGGGGGGGCCTCGATCCCAGGACCCTGAGATCATGACCTGTGCCGAAGGCAGAGGCTTCAAACCACTGAGCCACCCAGGCGCCCCACAAAGACATTTTTAAAAATATGTAACTAAGAGTATTTTTAAAGATGAAGAAATAATGGTCTACAGAAGATAAATTCAAGATTTTGCAGCTAGAGAGTGGGTTTAGGGGGAACTAGAGGGTTTACTACAGGAAATTAGAGTCTTCAGCCTAACATGGTTAACTATGATTCCTATTATTTTATACTTTGGATGTCAGGTTTTGTCTTACCAGGATGGAAGGTGATAGTGATTTGCATGTGGGGATGGCAGTGATATAGAAAATATCTCATCCAAACTTTACAGGTTGGCAACTGCCAATTTCCCTGTTAATATTTCAGCATGAATTCACTGCTTAGAAATGGAAATCTCAAATTTTGTGCTTTCCTAATTTAAGAAATTTGCAGAGACAATTATATGAGCAGTTTCCTAAATCTAGCAATATACTTTTTCTTTTTTGGGGGGGTGGGGGTGGGGATGAAAACACCATTGTTATTTTGACTTTCAAGGTTAAAGCAAATTCAAACAAGATTCTCTTTAATCAATTCAAGAACTAGAGCCAGAACTAGCTACTTTGAAGAAAACATTTGAAAAGATTCCTTTAGTGTTAAGGAAAATGAAATATCAGTAACAGAATCTCTAATTAAAAAGCAAAAAGGTAAGCTGTTCCTTATCTGAATTTCAATCACTTATTCCAGATTTCTAGTTACCTCTGATATTATGTGTCCTTAAATTTTTTTTTCATTATATGGTCCCTATTTGCAATATTATGTTTGGTAGTATAATTCAATTAAATTAGAATTAGGTAGAAGAAGTGTACAATTTAAAAATTTCAATACTTAGAAGAGAATTTTTTTCTTGATCTTATCCACAACTTAATTTATTTTACATGCTATGTGGAATAGACCATGACTGAGGCAATGCTGTAATCAAAAGGTTACATTGTTTTGTTTTGAAAAAAAAAAAAAGAGTACGTTGCCTCTGGAACCATAAATATGTAATAAGCACAAGCTATGTTTGGGTACTGGGGTATCAGGTGTCTATGAGTCACATTTATTCAGGCTTTGGCTCAATAAACTTATCAATCCATTTAGCACTGAGAATTTCACTGATAGAAAATAACATGATTTGTCCTACCCTGCTTCTCCCATTCTCTATTATTCTAACCCTGTTCCATTTTTTCTGTATTACCTATCATTATCTAATATACCTATATATCTAATATTTACTTGTTTGTTAATTGCTATTTCATGTAAGTTCTTTGAGCTCATCCATGTCATCTGTCATCCCTGTATCCTCAGTGTCTAATATGGTGCCTATCCCATAGTCAGTGCTCAATAAATATTTTAAGTGGATATATTAATACCCATTCTACTTTTTCTAGTTATATAAAATACTTCAAAGTTATTTAATCTTTCAAATTTTTAGTTTCTAGAATAACAGACTAGATGTGTAAATTGTTCCCTAGCTTCTGTTTCATGGTATCCAATCATATTACCATCTTCTCATCTCCTGGCTCTTCACACTTCTCTGCGGGTTTTTCATGATATATTGTATACATAGTATGAATACATTTATTTTATATATCTTGTATATTCTTTCCTTTGCCTTGTTTTCTCCTCCTTCTCCTTCCTCCTCCTCCTCCTTCTCCTCCTCCTCCTCCTCCTCCCCAACTCCTTCCCCTCCTTCCCCTCTCTCTCTTCCTCCTTCCCTCTAATCTCAGTTTTTCTCTTTAGTCGTGGTAGATGAGCTGCTCCCATAAGGCAATTCTGTCTCCCACCAGGCCCTTGCTAATCTCGGGATAGCTCAGGATAACTAAGATTTTGTGTCTGGGCTCTTAGAATGACTTCTTTTCTAGAAAATATCTAGTGCACTAATTCAAATACAATCCTAGCAGGCTTGACTGATCATCCCATCAAATATCCCTGAATCTAAGTGAGAGATACAAGTTAGACCGACTACCTTCTACTGTATTTTCCCAAAACTCCTGGGAGGTAGTAGACAGCAAATGAATATGAGCTTATGTCGAAAATCTTGGGTGGAATTATAGTTAGCTTGGATCTAAGAGGAATTTGAAAGTTATTCATTCTAATTTAATGTGTGATGAAATTAAACCAACAGAGGCCAGGGACAAGTTTAAAGTGATCTAGTAACTAGTGAGAGAGAGATTTGAGACTAAATAAGGCAAAGTAAGCATGGAGGAATAGTGATTCTTTTTTAAAGATTTTATTTATTTATTTG
>LNAC01000026.1:1133253-1459385 GCA_002007465.1 Ailurus styani
CAGTGTTTTTTTTTTTTTTTTTAAGATTTTATTTATTTATTTGAGAGAGAGAGAGGAGAGCAGAGGAAGAGGGACAAGACTCCAAGCTGAGCACAGAGTCCGCGATAGGGATTGATCTCAAAACCCCAAGATCATGACCTGAGCCAAAACCACTAGTCAGACTCTCAACCGACTGAGCCACCCAGGTGCCGCAGGATAGTGATTTTGAAATATCCATCAGTGTGTGTGTGTGTGTGTGCGTGTGTATGTGGGCACTTTCTGGCAGTTTTCCTCTACCCTCAGATTCTTCCTTCCATTTCGTCAGCAACACATTCAACAAGAGGGGAAACATTCAACACATTCAAAAAAGGAATGAATTAATTAAAAAAAAAACCACTTACAGCATTTGTTTTAGAAGCCTCAAGATTAGGCCCAAGAAATACAGACCTAGGTGTTTAGGTGCAAGAAACTTAGAAAATGTGCAGTGAGTAAGAGAATTCATCACCTGTCCTGAAACAAGATGTTTTTGGCTGCACAGGAAGATTAAGAGACCAGAGAATTAGCCTCAGGATAGAGAAATTGGTTGAGCCCAGGTTGAGGGAACAGGAGCTGTGGGGCCATATGATCAGCAGTGACTTCAGCATCTAGAGACGGAGAAATCATCGTCTGTCCCACATGTTCCAGCAGCCCCATGGAAGAAATGCCCTCAAACTCCCAATAGGCATCAAAAATACCTGGCTCAGGACCTACCTTGGCTGTCCTTCCCACTGGCATCTAGATTCAATTGTAGACTTTGACCACTGACCATTAGGAATTACGGCCCTTGACTCTGCTCTTTCCTTGAATGGCTATATACAGTCATTCAGAAAAAGTGTCAGTTCTAGCTCTCAAGCTCATCCTCACTTATGTCTACTTTCCTGCAATTTATATAGCACAATTATTTTTCTCCAATACATCCTCATATCTCACCTGGAATCCTGTAGAATCTCCCAATTTCTCAGGAGTCTCTTTTTCCCTTTGTCCTTCCCAAATCCTTATTTTATACAATAGCCAGGATCACTAAAAAAGATATTCCCTTCAAGGGCTTCTCATATACTCATCCTGGCATATAGAGCTCTCTTTAACCGGGGCCTCCACCTACTTTTCTGAACTTATTTCCTACCTCTCTACTCTTTATCTACAGACACCTCCCATACTGGCTTTTTTTCAGTCCACAAACATCCCAAGCTTTTCCCATATAAGCTCATTATCTCTGTTTCTTCTTCCCTGATTGCACTTTCCTATCATCTTTTCATAAAAGCTTCTTTTTTTTTTTTGGCATTCAGATCTTATTCTGAATGTTCAGATTTTAAGTTATTTTCTGTAACACAGTCTAGCTTTTCACACTAATAAATGAAATGACTTACTTACTGTCTTCTCCATTTAATTTTAAGCTCACAAGAGCTTACAGTATGTGTGGTTTTTTTTGTTTTGTTTTTTGTTGTTGCTGTTTTTTGTTTTCAGTACTGGCCCCTGAAGTCTTGAACAATGTCTGGTAGGTAGTAAATATTCAATTTGATAATAAATAAATGGATGAATAAATGTAGATGGATGAATGAATGGAACTTTGCGTTTGGATGTTGCTTGGATCCTATCTGGCTTACAATTTTCAGCGTTCCGGGAGGCTCAAATGGACTTGCAAAGGATTTTCCCGGAGGGGTGGTAGAGGTCTTGAAGGAATCTTCCCTCCCTACCCACTGCCCTCCTGCATACTCACACACACACCTGCATGTTGATACTGAAAGTGAAACATGGAAGGAACTCAGTAAATGCTAGTTGCCTTATTAAATGTTTTTGACCTATTTGCTTATGTTCAGAGGTAGAAATATGAAATGCTCACATTTTGGAGGTGGACAGACAACTTCTGTCCAGTGTTGTCGATTATTGGTCATATGACCTCTGGTAATTTTTTTTTCTTTTTGGGATTTGTATGGTTAAGCAGCTATCAGAGGAAACTAGAACCAGAGCTAAGAAGATTTTTAAATTAAAAGACATAATGCCTAACAAATAATGAAATTTTAAAAAAGTAATGAAATTTATATATTATCACTAGTTATCGTTAAACCAATCATGTTATCACTAATGATAAAAGTTATCACTGATAGCAGTTAAAAATATTAATGCTAAGAGTTATTACTAGTGCAAAGAGTTGTTAATAGTTATAGTTAACACTAATGATGATTTTTTGAGTACTTAGGATGTGCTAGACAGTATTCTATGCATGACACATGCATTAATTCTTCACAACAGCTCTAAGCAGTTAATTTTATGCCAATTATATAGGTGAGGGGAGAGAGCCCCCAGAGAGGTGGAGGATCTTCTCTAAAGTTCTCCTACTAATTTAGAAGAGTTGGAATTTGAATCCAGAAATTCCATCCCTAAAGTCTGTGCTCTTAGTAGAGAGCCTGGCATATAATAAATATTGTTAGTTTTGAATGCTATTATATTCTCACTTTATTTTTAACTTTGATCCTTTTTATTATTTGTATGAGTTCTTCACATAGCTTTTGTCATATCTGCTACCCAGCAAGATCTCTGTAACATCACACACATTAAGTGTAAAACTGAAGCATCTAAGAAATGTCCCAAGTTCCTTAGTTACTTAAAACTAAAAAGAAGTATGGGCACCGGGGTGGCTCAGTTGGCTGAGTGTCTGACACTTGATTTTGGGTCAGGTCATGATCTCAGGGTCATGAGATTGGGCTCTGTGCTCGGTGCAGTGTCGGCTTGTCCCTCTCCCTGTCCCTCTGCACCCCCCTCCACACACATGCTCTCTCTCTCTCTCTCAAATAAATTAATTAATCTAAAACAAACAAAAAACAAACAAACAAACAAAACTAAGGCACCCTGGTAGCTCAGCTGGTTAAGCGTCTGTCTTAGGCTTGGGTCATGATCCCAGGCTCTGGGATCCAGCCCCTTGATCAGGCTTCTTGCTCAGTGGGGAGTCTACTTGCCCCTCTGCCCCTCCCCCCACACAGGCTTGCTCTCACTCTCTCTCTCTGTCTCCCAAATAAACAAAATCTTAAAAAAAACCCACAAAACTAAAAAGAAGTAATATTGTGTTTGGTGGGGTGGGGCTGAGGGAGGTTTAAATCTAAATCCTCCATACTCATGTGAACAATTTAACCTACATAAGTAGCTAACCTTCCTCAGTTCTTCTGCCATCCATGAACAAAGCCACATGCCATTGAAAATTCAAAAATGGCTGTTTGGTTTTAGAATGCAATTTCTGATCTGCGTATTGGCATCTACTAAATCTGAGAGGCCCAGGGATCCAGGTTGCAAAGTGTAGGAGGCTAAACTAGCTGCAGCCTCTGGACAAATTAATTCTCTCCCACAAGCTTACACTCAGTTGTCTCTGTCAGAAGCATGTTGTATCCAGTATTTGTCTCATTATCTTCAAATTGTGCTGGAGAAACACATCTGGGGTGATATGGCTCCTCATGAGGGGGAAAGATGTAATTTGCTGGGCTGATGTGACATAGTGGGAAGATGGGCCACATTCTTCATCGGTTTCAAAGGGCAATGGCAGTGAGCTTTTTATGAGCTTTGGTTATGCTGCACTGAAATGATTTGCTTCCATCCCAGTAAAGATTTGCAGTGCATCTGGTTCTGATCAAAAATAAGAGCTAGAGATAGTTCAAGGTCAGGGTAGAGGTGGGGCTTACAGGAGAGAAAAGAGACCATTTTCTGAATTTAACTGATAACGGTTGAAATGTAAAATCCTGAAAGAGAAAACTCTAAGAACTTTATCTTATTCTTTATCCACTAGTGTAATTAGGGATATGGACACCTAATGGACCTTAGGATTGTGACTGATTTTCCAAGATACACTAGTTTCAAATAGTTGAGTATTCTCACCAATTGTCTCCATTTTTTAACCACATCTTGATTTTTTTTCTTCCAAAAATATGGTCACATAACTGGTACACATATTTCTCGTTTAAGACATACAAGACTTCCCCCACTATCCAAAAATAAAAACCTTTGAAACTTTTTGTAAGCAAAACGGCATAAAGCAAAGATACAGTTACTATTAATTTATACAGAAAAATATTTTAGCATTCCCAGACTCAAAAATAACCTCTCCTAGGCTTTTCTGATACCTTAGGACACATCGTGCTAATGGATGCACAAAATAAATCGAAATAAAGCACAGATGCTCACACCGTTCAAAGCTATGGAGGCTGAGTGAGTTGCCAGGGAAGGAGCTGGGTGGGGCCATTTTCGCTGCTCAGGTGCACACTGCTTCTCTAAGGCTCACTGCAAAGCAAATGTTGCATGCTATTTTTGCTCTTGCCTTTTTTTTTTATAAAAGCAAAAATCATCTTTGGATTTCTTTCAGTTACTGAAAATGGGTACTATAAGGCAGGTCTTTTTTAAAAAGCGAAGTGGTGTTAACACAAACGTTTGAAAAGCAGGGGATACCTGTACTTGGTTTGAGAGCATCACCATTCTGTATCTAACTGAACGACCAAACATAAATATATAGAAATAAGCTTATCTTTACACAGTAGCCCCCAACCCTGCTTTTGCTTTCTGCCTGTTCAGTTACCCACAATCAACCACAGTCCAGAAGCAGATGATCCTCCTTCTGAGGTAGCCTCAGGAGGTCCGTAGCACCTAATGCCACACAACAGTGCCTACGTCATTCCCCTCACTTCATCTCGTACCCTAGGCATTTAAGCATCTCATATCATCCCAAGAAGGGTGACTATAGCACAATAAGATATTTTGATATGTAGAGAAAAACTACATTCACATAACTTTTATTATAGTATGTTGTGGTGATTGTTCTAGTTTGTTATTAGTTACTATTCTTTTTTTTAAGATATTTATTTATTTGACAGAGAGAGAGAGAGAGAGAGATCACAAGTAGGCAGAGGCAGGCAGAGGGAGAGGGGGAAGCAGGCTCCCTGCTGAACAGAGAGCCCGATGCAGGGCTGGATCCCAGGACCCTGAGATCATGACCTGAGCCAAAGGCAGAGGCTTTAACCCGCTGAGCCACCCAGGCGCCCCTATTAGTTACTATTCTTAATCTCTTACTGTGACTAACTCATAAATTAAATTTCATCATGTTGTGTATGTATAGAAAAAGCACATAGTATATATAGGGTTGGCTACTATCTGCAGTTTCAGGCATCCACTGGAGATCTTGGAATGTGTTCCCAACAGGTAAAAAGAGACTACTGGAATTGAAAATGAAGAATCAGAGTGAGAATATTATTTACCTTTTTTCTTAAGATTTATTTATTTATTTGACACAGAGAGAGAGATCACAAGTAGGCAGAGAGGCAGGCAGAGAGAGAGGAGGAAGCAGGCTCCCCACTAAGCAGGGAGCCTGATGCAGGCCTTGATATTATTTACCTTCTTAACTACTGTTCTTTGAAAACAGAGACAAAATTCTAAGACTTTGGAGGGTGGAAGGGATGAAGAAACTCAGTCTGTAATACAGGGGAGAAAAAAGCAAAAATATAATTCCTAAATTTTACAACAATACAAAGTAACATAAACAGTACGCAGATTTTAATAAAACAGGAAGTGAGCATGACAATTTACATAATGATTATATCTTTAAAGACATGAAAATATTTTTCAATAATGAATACAGGGCGCCTGGGTGGCTCAGTGGGTTAAAGCCGCTGCCTTCGGCTCAGGTCATGATCCCAGGGTCCTGGGATAGAGGCCCACATCGGGCTCTCTGCTCAGCAGGGAGCCTGCTTCCTCCTCTCTCCTCTCTCTCTGCCTGCCTCTCTGCCTACTTGTAATCTCTCTCTCTGTGTCAAATGAATAAATAAAAATCTTAAAAAAAAAAATGAATACATTCAAAATGCACTTTATGGGGTGCCTGGGTGGCTCATTTGGTTGTATCTGTTTCGACTCAGGTTGTGATCCCAAGATCCTGGGATGGAGCCCCACACTGGGCTCCCTGCTCAGTGGGAGTCTGCTTCTCCCTCTGACCCTTTCCCCTGCTCATGCTCTCTCTGTCAAATAAATAAATAAATAAATAAATAAATAAATAAATAAATAAAATCTTTTTAAAAATGCACTTTACTCCTATCTGATGAATTATTTGTGATTCCTTATCTTTGGTTTTCAGACATTGCTGTGCTAATAAGAACTTGAAGTGTTTGTTTAAAATGTAGATTCCTGGGCCCCTATTCTAGAATATCTGGTTTAGTATGTCTATGGAAGAACCTAGGAGTCTGCTTTTTTAACAAGAATTTATGGAGACACTATCTATAATTTCCACCTGTGACAATAAACCTTATTTTCACTGAATGCCTACTATGTGCCACTTTCACGAATGATTTATTTCTTTACACCAGTCTTTTGAGTTAAATATTGTTATCTGCATTTTATTGACAGGTGAACTGAGATGGAAAGAAGACATTTCTCATGATCATACAACGTATAAAGAGTGGAGTCAAAATTCAAACAGAAACTGATAATTCCAAAGACTTTGCTCTTCCCTATTCACTGACTACTATGATAGAGATACATTCATAATCAATACTAGGAATAAAGGTGGGGGTTGGGGGGATGAGGGGTCATGAGAAAAGGATAAAATGAAATGTCAAGAGAATGACATTCTTTTTAATGATGTCTCCTTAATTCTCATCATGAAATAATAACCCACTGAAAGGAAACAATAAAAATAGGCATTGGATTGAGAGAGCAATTTAAAATGAGAAATAAAATTACATTTTCTAATTGAAGGTTGGTTAGTTGTGAACAAGCATGCCTGTAAATTGGTGACCAAATTCTGGTTAATCATATTTGTGAGTTTAACAATGTCAGTGGCTCAAAATTTAGTTATAGGAAGGTGCATATAGCATTAGATGAAAACAAAGAAACATCAAAAATATTCTTAGTATAAAAAAATACTTCTTTATTGTCTTCATTTTTGCAATCTGACAAATTTGTTGTGGATGTGGTGACACCACTTTATAAATTCAGAATTTATTGAGCATATGGTTGACAGAATTCTAAGATGCTTCCCAAGATAGCCCTTACCCCAAGGGTGCACAACTTGCATAATACCCATGAGTGTGGGTGGGCCTGATTTAATCAGGTGACGGCTACCAGGGACAAAAGTCAGAACAGGTTCAAAGCATGATGGGGCCTATGAATGGAGGATACATGCAGGGAACTACAGAAAGCCTCAGGAAAGAGTAGCCACTGGTCTATAGCCAGCAAGAAAAATGGGGCCTCCGTGCTACAATGATACATAATTGAATTCTGCCAAAAGCTATATAACCTTGAAAAAAAGAACTCCAAGCTCCAAAAAATAATGCACCTTAGCTGATAGCTTGACTTTACCCTTAACAGAGGCTGAGGAAAGAACCTACCTTAAGTAGCCCTGGACTTCTGACCTATGAAACCATGAAACAGTATATTTGACTTGCCTCAAGCCCTCACATCTGCGGTAATTTGTTATGGAAGAATAAGAAAGAAGAAAATAATACAAGTGCCTGCTACATATGCCAGTACTTAACTAACATAGGGGTACAACCATGAATATAATGGACAAAATTTTCTGCCCTAATGAACCTAAGACAGTAATGGAGAAAAACTGACACTACACTGGTAAAATAAAATAAACGTATATATAGATATTCAAGAGTGGCACATTCTATGAAGAAAGTAAAATGGGGCAAGAGTGGGAGACTGACTGATGGTGACTGGGGTGGGACTTCACCCAGGACAGTCAGGGAACAACTATCAAAATTGGTAAGAGTTGTGTCATGGCCAAAATGATGAAAAGAAGGCATCACATAAAAACTGGAGTTTGGATCTTTGTTTAAACCCTTTGAAGAGTTGTAGGCATGGGGAAGGAGTGTTTAATTGAATGACTCTTTGAGAAGATGTCTCAGTGGAGAATAGACTTGACTGGGGATGGGGAGAGGGTGGAGAGATGCAATGGAGGAGTCATTGTCCAAGAGTGACCATTGCAAAGATTCACCATCACCCAGGACAGATATGAAGGATCAGGCTGGAAAGATAATTCCCAGGCTTGAAAGGGGGATTTCATGTAATTTTGTCATGGATCATATATTATAGACATTTTCTTTCATAATTTTCAGCAAATACATTTTTCTCTAGTGTATTTCCAAATCCAGGTAACATAGACCTCTATCACAAGAAGAGTGGTAGGAAAGCAAGAAGGTGGGGGTAAGATGGAGGTGGAAATTCTGGTAACCTAGTTCAAAAGCCAAAAGATGGCCTGAGGTTTTCAATAAATTAGTAGCTCAGAGAAAACTGAACATTAAACTTTTACATTCCCATAATATTTAAGATCATCTTAAGTCACATCCAAAGACTGACAATCACCGTTTTTCCTAGTTTCAAAGCATAGGAATTCAGTTAACATTTTCTTTGGCCAAAAATATAAATGTTGAAAATATGCAGTGAATGCTCCTTTGCTCAAAACTAACTTATGATCAGAATAAGTGTTAGACTTTCAAAAAATTAGAAGCTTCTTCACACATTCTTCATAATAACATGGCATGTGGCATATATTTATATGTATTTTTAAATGTGAGCATTTTCCTCTGCATATCTAAGTCTCAGACTAATAGGAAAGGAAAACACTATGCACAGAAAAGTAAACCTAAGGAATTTTCTTCAGAATTAATTTATGACAACATGTAAGATTTAAAACATGTTTTCATATAAAATTCCCAACTCTAATTAGTCCCAAAGAGAGCGTGAGATTACAGTGGAGTAGAATACAATTTTCTTCTCTCACTCCTTGCTTTCATCTTTCTATTTTCATTCCTTGAGTAAGCTGTTAGAGACAGAATTGTGTCCCCTCGAAATTCATGTTGAAGCTCAAACCAACTGTATTTGGAGAGAGGGTCTCTAACGAGGTAACAAGGCTAAATGAGGTCATAAGGGTGGGCCCTAATTGGATAAGACTTGTGTCACTATAGGAAGAGACAACAGACATCTCTCAGAAAAAGGCCACGTGAAGACACAGAGAAGCCAGGAAAAGCACTCTCACCAGAAACCAACCCTGAAGATTCTTTGATCCTGGACCTCCGGCCTCCAGAACTGTAACAAAATAAAGTTCTACTGTTTAAGCTACTCAGTATGTGGAATTTTGTTGTGGCAAGCTAGGGAAGACAAGTATGCAAACTGAATTCAAAAATCAGAACAAATACTATGTAACCATATAATTAGAACATTAGTGAACTTGTAAACTTCAAAGAAGTTCAGATTTACACAAGCAAGTCAACATCCTTAATCTACTAGCTAGTGGACATGTTTGCTTTTGATTAGAGACACAAAGATGGAGTCCCCTGAGCCTTGGGAATGTTAATGTTGAATTGATCACTGAATATCATTTTGCTTCAATACTTAAGATTTTGATCAGTTTTCATTGTACTCTTAACAAAGTCAGCTCTGCCCTATTCTGAATTGAGGATGAATTTAGTAAATGTATTATCCATAAGAAGCAATTTGTGTATCAAAATAATAAGCACTGACTAAATTCCTTTTATTTCAAATAGTTTCTCTTGTAATTAATGAGGAGGAATGGTCTAATCTCCACACACAAATAAATTTAAAAATAGGCAGGAACACAAATTATAATGAAAAAGAAAATACTAAACCTGTATCACATTACTCGGGAGTTTATTATCTTACATTTCCCGACGTCAGAAGTCCAAAAATGGGTCCTACCTATAGAACCAAAAGCAAAGTGTCAGGAGAGCTGTGTTCACTCTGGGGACTTGGAGGAGAATGTGTCTCTTGTTATTTCCAGCTTTCAGAAACCACCTTCATTTTTTGGCTCATGGCCCCCTTTCCAGTTATGGTACCCTACTGAGTCTGCTTGCTTTGTCACGCCTTCTCTGACTCTGGCCCTTCTGCTTTCTCTTATAACAACCCCTGTGTTTACACTGGACCTAGCCAGGTAATCCAGGATAATCTTTCCATCTCAAAATCTTTCACTTAATCACATCCACAAAAATGCCATGTAAGGTAATATATTGACAGGTTTTGGGGATTAGGACATGGACATCTTGGCAAGGATCATTACTTTGCCGATCATAACACAGCTGCCCTAGTATTTCTATTTATTATGTGTGTTGGCAGGTAGAATTTGAAGATAAATTTAACTGTGTGTAGTTCATGTTAAAAAAGGCAATATGCAAAGCTAAAATATGGTGATGAAGAAAATTAATGTGCAAGTTTTTAAGTAAGGCTTCTTTTTATTTGTAGTGAAAAATGTTCTGGCAAAGGTACCATCTCACACAGAGTGTCTGAGAACCCTGCAGTCTCTTCAAGCCATTATAAAAGTACTTTGCCAATATTTACACCTTGCAGAAAAGAAGTTCTTAAAATATTGGTAGAAGATGTGTCAACAAGGAACTCAAACAACCGAGAAGTAGATTCTTTTTATTTGGGAAAAGTACAATTGTGCTCTGAGTTGTGAGGTATCAAGATTGCCAGCTAGTGTGTTAATAATAAAAATTATTAACTAATAGATTCTTACTATTTGCTAACTGCCACAATATAGCCTTTGCATGCATTTCATCATTCTGTGAGATATTCACTGTTAAGATCCTATGGTACAGATACAAAAACTGAGGTTTTAGAAAAAAGTAAGTGCTCTTCCTTATTACCTCACAAGTGAAACTGACATTCCATCTCAGGTCTGCTCACAATGATATGATAAGACAAGGTGGTTTCAGTTACCGTGGAATTTTCATCAGAAAAGGCACAGATATTTCCAAACTGTCCTATTATCGTTATTGTTAATTGTCCTTCACATTATCCCTGGGGAAATTTATATTTTCTATGATTGAGAGTAGGAACCTGAAGTTAAGCAACTGTATTTCAATTACCTTTCCATTTTTTAGCTTTCTGAGTAGTAGCATATAATGTATGAATATAATTGAATTTCAAGTCAGACCTTAATGTGGCTTTTTTCTGAAACTTTGCAGATTTACATATATGTATATGTACACAAATGCACACATATATGTATGTATAAATATATATAAATACATATATATGTGTGTATGTATATATGTAATCTTTAATTTTGAAATTGGCCACTTGTTCTGAGAAGAGTACTGGTTTTGGAGAAAGTAAGAATTGGATATGAGTTTGTATT
Source organism: Ailurus styani (assembly GCA_002007465.1). Taxonomy (NCBI): domain Eukaryota; kingdom Metazoa; phylum Chordata; class Mammalia; order Carnivora; family Ailuridae; genus Ailurus; species Ailurus styani. The sequence continues at coordinate 1,144,397 of LNAC01000026.1, forward strand.
TTGCAACTTACCCTCTATGTGGAAAATAATTAACTTTCCAGGGCCTTAGATGCCTTATCTTTAAAATGGGGAAAATAATACTGATCTCATGAGACTGCTATATATGTTCTCAAAAAAGCTAGATTACTCCTCCAATGGAATGTTGTTTTTCGAACATTCTCAAAAGACAAAACTCTTTCCTTTTCCCTGATTATTTTGCCACTTATAAAGATATTCTAAAGCCTTGGGGGTTGGGGAAGAGAAAAGCCACTTCTCTTACTGTGTTGAGTGACTCTTTTACCCAACACTGCTTTGTTTTCATTTTTGTTTTTTGTTTTGTTTTGAACTATATTTTCAGTTGCTTTGAGCAAGGCTGGTCATTATTCCATTAGAAAGGATTCTTGAGCATTTTCATGATGAACAAATTGCAGTGGGATTCATTAGGAATTTCCAGGTTTGCCACTTTTCTTTGCGCGCTTTCTTTCTGCCCTCTGCGGGGATGCCAACATCCTTAGTGTACACAAAAAGCCAAGATGTCTCTGATTGTTGATCCCAGTGTTACGCAGAACATATGAAAAACCAACAATAAGTGCCTTATTAAATGTAGCTTTTTCAGTAAATGCAATTTCGTGTTTTAACAAATCCCAACTGGAGTAATGAAAGGTCTCTTCTGGGGCGCCTGAATGTCTCAGTCGGTTTAAGTGATTTCAGCTTAGGTCATGATCTCAGGGTCCTAAGATCGAGCCTTGTGTGGGGGCTTTGTGCTGGAAGTGGAATCTACTTAAGATTCTCTCTCTCCCTCTTCCTCGGCCCCTCCCCTCTTCCTCTCTTGAAAAAAAAAAAAGAAAGAGAGAGAGAAAGAGAAAGAGAGAGGGAGGAAGGGAGGGAGGGAGAGAGGAAGGAAGGAAGGAAAGAAAGAAAAACACTAAAGAGGGCTCCTTAGGCACCCAAGGCCAGCAGTAACTTGACTCTGTGGAGGCTGAGCTCTGACTGAGCTTTGAGACAAGAAAGACAGCATGTATAACCATATTCTTAGATACATTTTATTGAACTTCCAAACTCTTCTGGGCATGTTTACTTCATCTCCTACTTGCTTGGTGTGGAAAAGCAATTACTCTGTGGTGGTGGTGCAGTCAAATCTGTAAACAGTTATTACATTTCAATTAGAGCTGCATGAAACTCAATATATTTGGTTTTCTGGGAATTAATATAAATCTTTTGTGATGTTTCAATTCACAAGAGGTACTACCCCACACATTTGGCTCTCAGCAACACTCAGAGGCATTCAGATGTCACGAACTGTTTTCCCAGCACTAAGCATTCGGCCTAGGGCTAAATTCTCCTGAAGTGTATTAGTCACTAGTCAAACTCGCAAGTCTTCCAGCTACACCACAGGTTCTTCTTGCCAAGAGCAGTCAACTTAGACTGGGTCTCGAGTATTAAAGGAAGAGTCTGATAAATCTTCTGTCATAAAACATGCACCTGATCATACTTACGGTCTTCCTTGAATGCTCATAAACCACTGAAACACTAAGAAGACTTTTTTATTATTGATAAAAAGAATGGCAGTGATATGGAGGAATGGGAAGACTAAAACTAGTATTTATTACACAGTGCCAACAGTCTAGTTACTTTTCTTAGATTATCTCTTTAAATTCCTACATCAACCCTGCAAGGTAGTTATTAGGGATCACCCGCCATTCTCCAGATGGGAAAATTCCTATTCCGATTAAGAAACTTGCCCAGATTTACCAGGTAGATGGTGATGCCAGGAATGAGCCCAGGTCTCTCTTTTCAGAGCCCATGATGATTCTTCCATCTTTCAATGTACAGAGATTTAGAAAATGTGCTTAATGTTTGTCTTTTCCCTTTTTCTTTCCATTGCTCATCATGGCTCACAAGTGCCTTTCAGAACAGCTTGGTTGGTCTGTCCACTCTTTGTAATGCACTGCTGATTCTTTTTAAATTTTCTATGTACTCAAGGAAAAAATGCAAACAACAGAGTCAAATGATGAAGGAACTGTTCTCCCCGCTTGTAAATGTGTTACATATGGTAGTGGGGGGAGGGACAGACCGCAAGCAGCATTTACCAGGGAGGATTTCCCACTTCCATCAGCTACTATGAAAGATAACATATGGACTGAACATTTATTTCAAGCAACAGATTTGTTTCTAGTTACTCTCCAGCAGTTGAATGAAGTGGGGGGGGGGGAAACACCTTTTAACAGCCATCTGAAAATACTCTCCAAATGAGAGAAATAAGGTTGATCTTTTTTCAGACTGCAGAACTAACATTTTAAAAAATAAGTTGTAATGATTCAATTTAAATGTATTTATTGACCTACAACCACCATAAATCTCTCTCTTCATTGGGGAAGACATGCTGCCTGTCCTGTTTTTTGGAGGAAAGACATCCTTACTATAACAGACTTATTACATGTTTGTTTTATACTATTTTCAAGTTATTTCTTTTTATTTATTTTGATCTTTATCTTATATGTAATAGGCCTTTTCAATATCATAAAGGTGAAAATTTGTGTCAATAAATGGGGACACCTTCCTGTTCCATCATTTTATTTATAATCAATCATTTACTTCATGTCACCCAAGTTATTGGTTTGGATCTGGAAAGATTCATAACTTTGGGCATTGCAAAACTCTTCAGGCTGAGAAAAAAGGTATTGTTGGGAAACCAAAATTTAAAAGTTAAACTTCAAATTGTTTCTACCCTCCAGGCTCCTGACATATAAAAGTATTAACAACATATGTCTAGTTAGATTTTTAAACCACATGAGATTTAAGTAAGATGAGCCTCTTTGAAACATTGTGCTTTTTGAAAATAGGAAGCAAAAGAAAATGAAAGAGAAAGCCTATAATTGCCTTCAAAAATATATATTTGAACTTTTCTCATGCTCTCAGGTAAACCAATCTTATAAATGGGCCCTATTCTGTTCTTGGACCTTTATGTTAGCCGTCACTTCTTTTAAAGCTAAGTTGAATGTTCTTCACCTTCAAGAAGCAGTCTCTGACAAACTCATTCCTTCTCCCCATTAAGCCTTTCTCCTTTTTCCAATCATTGTCAGTGTGTGTACATGAAGTTCAATCTTGCCTTGTAATTGCGTCTTTAAATAGCTACTTACCTGACCTTCTGAAAAAAGAAATTTCTTTCGGAAATTCTTTGTCATGAGAGCTGTTCATAGGAAAAAAAGACTGTAAAATTTAGACCTCTATAGCCTGAGAAACAAATGCTTATCAAAACATAAAGTAGGTTTAGGATGAATGTGAAATTATCATCAAATCCTGTTGTTAAGTAAATAAAAGAAGTATTCTTCAAAATTGCAGAAATGGGGGAGAGAGATAAAAATTAGATTTTTAAGGTATAAATATATTTAGAGTTGGAGGATCCAGTGTGGATTGCTCAAATGCTGGTGGATATTTTGAAAACATCTTCTATCTTGTGATTGCTGTTTCTCCAGGAAGTTCAGCCTTCCCACGCTATAGCTTTCACCTCCCTGAGCCTGGAGCAGGACTCTGGCACTAAGTGCTTGGCTTTATCTTAGAAGATGTCTCAGTTTACTACAGGCTCAGATGTTCTCCAGTCTTATTTAATCTTATATCACACAAATCTTTTACAGACACTCCAAATATATAGACAACCTAACATATCTAAAACTGAACCCCTGAGCTTCTACCCTAAACTTCTTCCTAGCATTCTAGAACCTTCTTTCCAGTTACTCATACTAAAATATTGGGAGTCTTGATTTTCTTTTTCCTTTCTCTCACACCAATACTCTTTTCAAGTGTCAAGACATGAACCACAAAGGAAGATTGAGCAATAGTAACAGAGCAGAGGAAACTATAAGAGGGCAGGGACTAAATGCAATGTGGTATTCTGGATTGGAGTCTAGGAAGGAAAAGGGACAGTAAGAGAAACACAGGGGAAATCTAAATAAAGTCTATAATTTAGTTAACTGTATTGTACCAAGGTGAATCTCTTAGTTTTGACAATTTCCCTACAGTTATGTAAGATGTTGACATTAGGGAAAGCTGGCTAAAGGGATTAAAGGAATTCTCTTTACTATCTCTTTACAACTCTACCTCTAAAGTCATTTAAAATAAAAAAAAATAATGACAGTCATGATTACGTGAGCTAATGCATGTGAAAATATTATAAATTTTATAGAGCTGTCACTACATTAGGCACGATGATTATGTACATAATGATAATGAAAAGCAGTGCTTTAGAAGATGATAGTGTGCTTAACAATTGGGTGGTTTGAACTGACCTGCCCATTTAGCCACTCAAATAGCCTCAGTGTAGCCCATAGCTTTAAATGAAGACAGTTGTGAGTCCAGCTTCCAGATGGCCCTCTATGAACTTCACCTTTCGGCCTTTATACCCTTTTGGAGTTCCCTCCCACACTGAATAGGACCAACCTGTGTAACCAGTAGAACAGTGAGGAAATGATAGTGCATGATTTCCAAGTCTAGGTCATTAAAGACATCATGCCTTTCGCCTTGCTATCCTGGAGTAATCATCCCAGACAAAGTCAGCCACCGTATTTTGAGGCTATAGAAGCAAGAGGTGCATGTGGGGGAAAACTGAAGCCTCTTGCCAACTTTCAGCGCCATGTGAGAAAGCCTTCTTGGAAGCAGATCCTCCAGGCCCAGCCAAGTCTTAAGATGATGCAGCCCTTGTAAATGCCTTGTCTACAATCTTATAAGAGGCCCAGAGCCAGAAACATCCAGCTACGCCACATCTGAAGTCTTGACCCAAAGAAACAAATAAATGCTTGTTGGCTTACACCATTAAGTTATGGAGTAATTAACAGATACTATAGATAACTAATACAACAACCTTTAAAAAATAAGCAACAAACATTTGTCTAAGATATCATGACATAAAGCCAATGATCTGAAAACAGACAAAAACAAATAATATTCTGGAAGTGGTCTGGTGAGAAATGTAGCACATTCTTCGCTTTTTTTCCTTCCTTTTCCTTCTCCCTCCCTCCCTTTTCCCCTTTCTCCCTTCCGCCCTCCCTCCCTTCCTTCTTTCCTTCCTTTTCCTCTGTTTTATTTTTGAAATCCAGGTTTATGTTACATAGAAAGCAGACTTTTGCTACTCTTCTGTTACAACTGTCTTTGAAGAATATGCTTCTTTCTGCTACAGATCTTTTTGCCGCTGTTGTTTTTATTTGTTTGTTGCTTGTACTCATCAAAATATAAGGTGCCCACTTCTGGAAATATTATCCAGGAATCAGAGACATGATGTTTTTCCACTCACAATTTGAGCAGAAAGAGTATAGGTTTGGGATTTAAGATTCTGGCTGCTGCCTTGCCACTTCCAGACACATGGTTTGGGAGAGGTTCAAATTCTATCTTAAGTGTTACAAGTGTCCACTTGTAAAATGAGGGGGTAAAACAAATGTTATCTGAGCTTCCTAAAGCTTCCTAAGGTCTCAAGACTACTTTAGAAAAATCAAAGTGTCATACATCTGCTTCTTTTGAATGAAATAATTTAGCCTCACTTAATTCAGATAAAAGTTGTACTATCCCAGAACCAGCATTTACTAATCGCAGCTCTCTGGAAACAGAACCACAGAGTTAACAAATACGTAAATGACATAGAACAACTACCTTTGGTGGCAGCAAAACAAAACATTTGTCTTACTGAACAGCCTCTGTTTTGTGACTCTGAGGTTCTACATTTTATCCTACATAATTCTTCCTGGAATTGGTATTTTAAAATTGAGAAGCAATTTAGTGTGCTGCAAAGGCTTGCTCTATTAGCCCAGGCCAACATTCATGACACATTTTAATAGGATAATGGGCAGTTGGGCATCTAAACTTTACCCTGCTATGGATCATTTTTGGCAGCTGTGCTTTTTATTCATCAGTCTGATTGAAACTGCTTTCCTGACAGAAGCAAAGATACTCTTCTTTGTTCAGGATTTCCATAAAAGGCAAAATGGAAGTCTTTGCAGACAGACTGGCGTGCCTGAATAAATTTATTTTCCTAGGCTTCTAGCCACAACAGTGAGCAAACAAATGCCTCTTACCTACATCTTTACGTCCACCACAGGAGAGCAAATTTATAGGATTAAATAATACTCATTCGCTTTGACTTCGTCCTTCTGTTTTAAATCATTGCCCAAACTTGCATTTTTAAATCTTTCCCTTATAATTCTTAACATGGAGCCCTGGGCTATTTGAGTAATATATGGCTCTGGGTGTGTTTGTCTGTGTCTATGTGTGTACACATTCATTGTCTATGATGTTGGGGGAGGAGCACTGGCCATTTTTTTTTAATCCTCTTTCTTTATAGAGACCAGACCTCAAAGGGTTTCCCTCCCTAGCTTCTTAACGTCTTTTCCAAGCATAATGATTCTAGACAGACCAAACAACTGACCAGTGATCCATTGTGTTTTTAATCATTTACAGTTGGATTCCTACATGGTGGTGCCTAGTATTTGGTTTTGAAGAATGCTTTCTTGGGGACCACATTCAATCCAGCCTTTCTGAGCAATAAATTACCTGTGTTTGGGGGACCTTGACAGCCTATATTATTTTGCCCTTGTTGAAAATAATGGATGATTTGGAACAATGCTCCCTTTTGAATTAAAATATAAAAGGTTTGAGTTTCAGAGTTCAAGACAATGAGTAGGCCCAACAAGCAGACTGGGCCAAGTCTCCCCAAGACAGGAAACATGGGGAGCAGTGAGCGGCGAAGACATGGGGGAGAGATGGCATAAACATAAGCATTTGTACAGATATATAACTTGTTTTGTTTTTTTTCAGAGTTGGGAAAATAATTTTGTATCCTGCACTGCCCCAGATGTTCAGTCAAGTATATAGCTACAGTAATACTAACATGAGCAGAGCAGAGCTCTGTGCAAATATTATGATCATCCTGCATTGCCCATGAGAAATCTGTGGTCTCCTGTATGGCTGGTTAGCTAACCTCTATCTATCCTCAACTGGGAGGTGGGCTGCAGGCAGGGGTGCTGCAACTGTTGGCACTGCAGATAGATCACAAGAGCAAACTGTTTTTAGCTGAAAATGCAACTGTTTGCACATTGGTGAAAATTCATCATCGAAAATTAAAATATTATTGTTTAAATGCTTAGGAGAAAAAAACAAAATTTTTCATATGTAAGTATATATGTACATATAGGCAGTCCCCAGAACAGGAAATAATCCCAAAGTAATAATGTCACTTAGAAATAGAGCCATCTTTTGCCATATAGATAATGTTGTTAAGTAGTGGCTAGGTTTCCAGGCTAAACAAAAGTGACCTGAATTGCCAGTTCAAACTAGGGCTTTCGGATTTAAGTTTAAGAGTTAGGATACTCTCCAGAGGCAATATACCACAGGGTTAAGAATCAGAGGTACTAGAGGTGCCGGGGGACTCAGTCGGTTAAGCTTCCCACTCTTGATTTTGGCTCAAGTCATGATCTCTGGTCGTGGGATGGAGCCCAGTATGGGTTCTGCGGTCAGTGAGGAGTCAGGCTGGGATTCCCTAACCCTCTGCCTCTGTCCCCCCACCCCCACCCCGCCCCCACTAGCATTCTCTCTCTCAAATAAACAAATAACGTCATTTAAAAAAATCAAATATACTCACTCTTAAATTCAGTCTCCCCCACTCACTGGCAGTATCACTTTGGAAAAGTTCTGTGACATCTCTGAACCCCAGTCTCCTAGTCTGTATATTACAAGGATCAGCAAACTATGGCCTCTGGGCTAAATCTGGGTCACCACCTATTTTGGTCCAGCTTGCACGTTAACTTTTTAAAATATTTTTAAGTGTTTAACATCAAAGGAAGAATAATCTTTCATAACGTGAACACTGTGTGAAATTTATATTTCAGGATCCATAAAATAAAGTTTAACTGGAACGTGGCCATGCTTATTTGTTTGCATACAGTCTTTCTTTTTAGGCTACTGTTTTGCCACAAGGCAAAAGGTTATGATCAGGACCACAGAGCCCACAGAAACGAACAAATTTAATCTGTGGCCCTTGACAGAAAGTGTTTGTCTGACCCTATTATAATATCTATCTTATGGCACCATCATAGATAGTGTTAAAATAAACACAGGCAATCAGAGTGAAGAAGGAACTCTGCGCTAATGCTGCCTCTGACAACGAAATGTGGCTCTGAATGTAGACTTCATGAAGCCAGAAAACAAAGACAAAGCCAGGAAATAATTCCAACATACTAGCATTTCTCTTTCATTTACAAGAATGAGTGATGGTGTCAGAGGGTGTTTACAGAAAAATGGAAATGTCCCGATTTTGTCAATCTGGTTTAACCTAACTGCAACTAGACTATAAATTCCCATTAGCTAATTCAACATCTATTTTAATAAGAAGTAAAATTTTGCTGCAAACAACACTTCTGTATTAGTTGTTGCTCTTGTAATTGAGTATTTTATGATGGGAATCTGTTTAAATTAATAGAAGTACATCCATGTGTCTCATAATGAAAAAAATACATACTGAAGATACATTTCAAGGTCAAATTTTTCATTATGGAGGTAAGAATGATGGATGAAATACAAGGATACATTCAAGGATAGAGTTTCTCTCCCTCTCTTAACAGTAAAAGCTACACTACATTGAGTGCTTTCTCTGTCAGATGCTATATAGAAATTTATTTTTAATTTTTCTAACAGCTCTGTGAGATAAGTATGAAACAGGGAATAAGAATAGTTAATTCCTCGGGCGCCTGGGTGGCTCAGTAGGTTAAAGCCTCTGCTTTCGGCTCAGGTCATGATCTCAGGGTCCTGGGATCGAGGCCCGCATCGGGCTCTCTGCTCAGCAGGGAGCCTGCTTCCCCCTCTCTCTGCCTGCCTCTCTGCCTCCTTGTGATCTCTCTCCTGCTGTGAAATAAATAAATAAAATCTTTAAAAAAAAAAAAAAAAAAAGAATAGTTAATTCCACTGATGTGGAAATCTCATATAGATTTAGACCAAAGGAAAGCATAATGGTACCTTTTGGATTGCATCCCTACCCTCTCCACTTTGGTATGGCCACAAGGGGCCTATAATTAACCCAGGGTTCATTGCTAATGGAAACATGTAGCTCTGTTTCTAAATGAGTTTCTATTGTAATTGTAATTATTATTAAATCACTAATCATAGCAAAAGTAGTATAAATATCACTATTAGTAGTAATGCTCACTTATTGGTTCATGCACAGATATTTAGAGCCCACTATGTAACACACACTGGATTAGGCCCTGGATACACAATGGAAAGCAAAACAAAGTCCCCATACCATGGCTCTTAAATTTTATTGAGCAGAGGCAGATAAACGCCATATATTTAAAAAAAATAAACTAGAAAATATCATGAAATATAAAGTCCTATGATCAGTTATGTTGTAAGGGAAGGGAGAAGAACACTTTTGATTAGGTGGTCAGATTAAATTAGGGTAGAATAAGAGTTCTGGTTGTCACCTCAGAGAAATTTAAGACTGCATCACAAAGACTCTCTCAGCTACAGACAAAAGGCTTAAAGAAGCTTAAAAGCCCTGTCCAAAAGACTTTTATATTCAGCCCAAACTAGAATGAAGCCTGTCTCAGAAATATGGGTGTGGCTTTGTCTCATGGAGTCAACTACAATAAGATCTATAAGAAACCCAGAAAGCTATTAAGAGAACTATAATAGTTGGAAGCACCACCTGCTTGGACTGAACTGGACAGACAACATTTACATTGAAAAAAGATTTCTGGGACCCCAAACTTACATGAGCAGGAAGCAGACTGAAAAAGCTTCTCAGCTACAAAACAGGCCACTTTTAAAGAAAAGGAAGATGACTCAAGAGATATGGAGCCGCTTGCAGAAAAGAGAATGAAGTCCTAATCAAGGACTGGAAACAGAAGCCCGTCTAGATTTCATAGTCATTACTAACCAGTGACTACTAAAGGCTTTTCTTCTGTCTGGTTTTTAAATTACAATTATCCAATCATGAGGTCTGTGTGTAGAAGGGGTGAAATGGGGAGGTGGGTCAAATAACTTGTCTTTTAGTTCACAAGGCTTCAAATCAAGAGAAGTCATTTAGGAAAAACTGTGACTGAGGAATTTCCCCTGAGAAACTCCCCTTACCCCATTCCACTTCAAACTAATTTAGATGATTAAATATTCTGGACCAGAGCCTGAACCTGACTGCATATTGGGATAAGAGTTTGGGGGATCCTGGGAGAGGATAAGTTCACTCTGCAAGTAGGAGAACTATCAATTCATTAAGGTCCAGAATTTATTTTTAATTTGGCCCTGCTCCCTTCCTTCAAACTCTTGGCAACCACTAATCTTTCTACTGTCTTTATAGTTTGTCCTTTTCTAGAATGTCATATAGTTGGAATCATACAGTGTTTATGTTTGCCAGAGATTCTTCTCTCTCTCTCTCTCTCTCTCTCTCTCTCTCTCTCTCTCTCATTATTCCTGGTTTCTTGCTGTTATCCAGATAATTAATAAAGACCATCCACGCAAAACTGAGTCCTGCCTTCTCCTTTTGCTCCCAGCCCATCTTCCCGGTTATGGGCATAGGTCTGGGATGGGAGGCAGGAGCGGTTAATGCCACAGGGAGGAAATGAAAACTGGCTCAGAGAGGGGAAGCCGCAAACGAAAGAGAAATAAATTAAAAGCCCTCCCATCCCCTCCAGTCAGGGTTCAGTTCCTTTCCTCAATTCTCTAGTGAGCAGAAGTGAGTACAGCACCTGATGTCTGCCATTTCCCTTGTGTCCTGTTAAAATAGTACAGCAGGGCTGCAGGAGACTGGATTGGGGCCAGGACCACTGAAGAATGTACCACAAGGACAGGGGCAAGTAGAAATGTGGAGATGAAACTGGCATCTAAGAGTACGCTCACCCCGGAGCACCTGCATATGGGCGGGAGGAGGCCTCTGAGTGAGAAAAGTCCAGTCTCCACTAACAGGAGGCTCCAGGGTAGGGAGGGTGAGGATGCGGAAGAGTGTTCCCAGGATAAGCCAGGAATGTTCTAGGCATGGGCTCCAGCCACAGTGTGAGGTGTTCTTACAAATGGATAAGTCCACTGAATCCATGGACTTGTGGGAGGGTATCGTTCCACAGAATGGATGAGTCCACTGGCCAATGTGAGGTGGAGAGGGAGAGAAGATCACAAAGGAAGAGGGTCCACTGGGGAAAGGATGGTGTGTTCCCATCCTTCTGTAGGTGAGCCAGTGGAGATGAGGGAGAGGCAACCATCCCACAGACAAGATGGCACAGGAGGTGCATGGGGGTCAGAGTGGAGACTGCACTGAGGCAAAAGAGTCCATGGGGGTGGCTGGGAAGGGGCAAGGAGTGGTGCTGTATCCATATTCACTTCAGAAGAGAGACTCTTTCACTAAGCAATATGTATTTAATTTTCTACCATGTCTTTTCTTGGCTTGATAACTTATTTCTTTTTATTGCTGAATAAGATTCTGTTGAATATTCATCCATTCTTCTTCTGAAGGACATCTTGGTTGCTTCCAGTATTTTTGACAATTGTGAATTAAGTTCAGTCTGAGTTATTTTTAATCATGAATGAGTCTTGGATATTGTCAAATACTTTCTATGTATCCACTGATATGATAATATGATTTTTTTGCTCTAGCTTATTTATGTGGTGAATTATATTAATTAATTTTCAAATGTTGAACCCGACTTGCATATTTGGGAAAATCCCACTCAGCTGTATTGTATAATATTTAATATATTGCTGGATTTGATTTGCTAATATTTTGTTGAGGACTTTTGCATCTATGGTCATGAGAGATATTGGTTTCTAGTTTTCCTTTCTTGTGAGGTCTTTTTCTGGTTTTGGAAAATTCAGAATTCTGTCCTCATTTCTTCCTTGATTTCTTATTTTGAGTTATTTAAGAAGTTCAATTTGAAAAGAAAAAAAAGTCTAATTTGATCCTATTTTTCCTTCATATGTAAACTTTCAACTTGTTATTTGAAAATTTTTGCATGTGGTCATTATTACCACTATTTTGAAGTCTTACAGTGATCTATAAGTGATCTACTTAGTAGCCTTAGTGTGGTCATTTTTTAAAAAGATAACTGTGTTGGTCATTTTTTGGACTTTTTTTATTTGGAAACGTAGGTGTTTTAGTTTTAGAACTTTTTTTCACATTCATTGTTTACTAATGTCCTCCCTTCAGTTATCTTCTTCTGGAACTCTTCTTGGTCAGCCTTTCGACTTCATGGACTTATCTATTAATACTCTTATCATTTTGTATCTATCATAATTTCCATTTAGTTTTGTTCTACTTTCTCTAAAGATACCTTGGTTTTATCATCTAGCTCTTCAGATGAATCTTTCATCCCATTTTCATATTTCTAGTTTTCAAGACCTCTAGCTGACAGTTCATTTTTATAGTATCCTACTGGGTGCAACGACTTCTCATATATCCGAGAACATAAATAACGTTTTAATTATAGCTTTTGTCTGTTCTATGCATTCCCTGTTTTCTCTGAGTTCTTCCCCCCCCCTCCTTTGGTGCCTTTATTTTTGAGTGGCACTTTCCTCAATAGCCAGAGATTTTGTTTTCTGTTCATTTTCAAGAGGGAGGCATTAGAAGCCTAAATGGAAGCTCTGCGTGAGGGGATGGAATCTTCCAGCTGAGAGGCTTGTCCTTGAGAGTGATTTAATGGGAATCCTTTCATTTCATATTGGAAACCCCACCCTACCACCCACCCCAAGGCTTTCCATTTCTCCTCACCACCAGAAAAAAATAAAAAACAAAAGCCCTCTAATCTCCTGGTGCCCATGTAGCCAAGCAATAGCAGGGTGCTAGTAGCTGCACAGTTCAATGTATAGACTTTTACTCAATCTTGTCTTCGGTTTGGCTCCTTTCTTCTGCTTCTGCTCTACCTTCTGTCCCTGAGCCCAGAACCTCTAGTTCTGATTCAGAATGAACCTGCAGTCAGTCACCTGTCAGACGGGGGATGGGTGAGTCTGTACACATCAGTGGAGAAGATCTGTTTCTCTAGAGACATTCCCCACCAGCTTCCTAATTGGAGCACCACACCTTCCCCTGCTTTATGTGATCCTGTCCTGGGTTCTGGAGAGAAAACTAGGCTCAGTACTCACTGCCTTTCTCTCCAACAGGGTTTCTCGGCTCTACTAACTCTTCCATTTACTGCAAGCACTTGCCATTTCAGTCTATTATTGTCTCCTTGTGCATTATTTTTCTTCTGTGTGTTTTTACCATTTTAAATTCCTTTACTTTTACTTTAATGAGGTTGTGGCAGCAGGCAGAAATGAAAAGTATGTGTTAAATCTATGTTTAATTAGAAAGCTACTAGATCATTACAAACACACACACACACACACACAATCCAAAAAGGATGTTATACTACTTTATTCCAGATATACCAAGAATGTGTGATTACTAATCTAACAGGTATGCATTTAATTTAAGCAAAACCAAATTTTGGTTTAAGCATGCATGTATTAAACAACACAACTCCTGAACTGTATAGTTTGTATAATTATCTCTACCTAAAAATGCTATAATGAATAAAGGAAAAATTATTTTCTAGTTGTCCAACACTGAAAACTTATTTTCCTGTAATATCAGTTATATGCGGTCTTACAAAAGTCTCTGTAAGCCAAACTTCAAGATATCAGAGACCATACAAATCATAAAGAAAGAAATCCTCTACATCCTTGCCTATATCAGGAGTCTGTTAAGTATTTCCATTCAAGGGAAAACTGAAGTGCAAAAATATAACAAAGGGCATCTTTAGATCTCTGGATAGGCAATGAATCTTTCTCAATATTTTCCCAATATTTAAACCTTTTTTTCAATTATCCTCCTCTATTTTTCCTTATGGGGAATTCCCGACTTTATTCAGTGCCCACCTCCCACTAAGAATGCAGAATGAATCAGGTTCTCCTCCCCTCCCCTTCCTGCTTCAGTCAGGCATAACCCAACTGCAGAGTCATGGGAACGATTATGCACACTGTGCCTTATTCATGAGGGTAACAGGTCAAGAAGGTCAATAGGGACTCAGAGTCAGCTGGGGTCTGCTTATCTGCCTTTCCCCAGATAAGGTACCATGTTCCAATTCACACAAAGACTTAGTTTGGACTAACAATAGCTGTGGTCATTCAGACTCATACCTTCCTGAGGCTTTACATCTAAAGGTATCCTAGTATGCACCTCCATTCTAGAAGCATGTGGATTGGACTGATTCTACAGTACCAACACTGATGACCTTTCTACTGCCAGCCCTCAGGTGGTCCTGAGTGTTTCTTGTTTTTCTGTCCTTGCCTTTCATGACTATTGTGAGCCCCCATAAGTTTTACTTTAGCTGAACACAGAGTTGGTGATGATTGCTTGAGATCAAAACAGATACAGAGATGTATTAACGTATGGATGAAATAGTATCACTTATTCTGGGAGAAGTGGGGTGAAAAGGGGAAGGGATGTGAAGCAGAAAGAGAAGTTGGTAAATTACTGAAAATGTAAGCTCTGGTTCTATCAAAGACCTCCCCATCACCATCTCCTTACCTTCCTGCCAACCCCCACTCTAACTCTCTGAGCTGCAGCCTGGTCACAGAAGTGTAAAGGGACCTAGTGCTTGAGGCCCAGAGCAATTGCTTTGGTTGGGTTTATCCTGGCATTGGCTCTGTCAACACCAATAAGGACAATAGTAACAGGAGTGTGCAGGATGGTAGGGATCTGAGCATAAAAGCAAAGAACAATACTCAGCTTGAAATAAGGTCACTTGCTTTTGATGTGGGGGCTGAGTAGGAAGGAGGATCTTAGACCACAGGTTTTTAAATGATGAAGAAACCAAATAGCAGTGTTGTTTTTTTTTTTAATTGCTTTCTGGTAGAAGGCAGTAAAATGAGAGCTTGCAAAGTGAAATAAAAGAAAATAATCAGAAGTCAAAGTTTTCCCCTTAGGTCTGAGGCACCACAGAGACAGAAGAGCCTGATTAAAATGAGCCATTTACCAGATACATGCATTATATTATTCATTACAGTGTAGAATGCTCAGAAAGGAGGGAAACAGAATTCAGATGAAACCGGCTGAGCTTGGTTTCCAAGGTAGTGTTTCCCATAAAGGGAAGAGCAGATAAGCAAATTCAATTTGGGAAATAATGACATATACTATGAACTGGGACCCACGTGACAAGCTGTTGATAAAAAATACAGCAAAAGTCTTTGTCATAACGGCTTATGCAATTGGAGCCTTTCACAATGACAGAGTTCCCGCTGTTCTGTTTTGCTGGTTTTTTTTTCTTGGTCTGTAAACCTCACTGAGGATAATGATATACAACAAGATATTTATTAAGGAAAAAAGATAATACTTCACAGTAAAGGTAACAGTCCCTTACACTATATGTGAGAAGAGGAAATCACAAAGTCTGTGGAAGGAACAGAAGGCGAGTTGTGTACCAAAGCTGGGTGTGTAAGGAGTCTCCCTGCTTGGCACTTCATTAACTGCAGTGGCAGAATCCTGTGGTAATTCACACAGAGGCTAAACTGAGGTTTTTTTCTTCGTTATTCAGTTCACTTATAAATTATCTGTGGTCCTACTAATGAATGCCCATGGAGTTAGCTAAGAAAATAAATTCAGAAGGTATTTGGGAAATCGCACAGGTGGGCCATGAAAGAATGAAACCGATGACCCAGGACACACTGTGATTTATGTTGCCGAGTCTCACATTTGAATCATGGGCTCTACAAAACTGGAGAGCCCAGGGAGTTATTTGGTACATTTTGTTGTTCATTGCATATCTTTAAATAAACAGTACCTCTTACCTTAACATAAAATCAAGATTTTATTTCACCACAGGAAAACAGCTGGATGGTAATTGCTTACATTTAGAGACTAAATTTGGAATGATGGAATTTCACTTTGAGATCCTTTGGGGGTAATTCAAAGAGATAAGTTGCTATCCCCCCCCCAAAACCAGTTGAAACTGAGGATAGAATTTGCAACAAATTTTTTAAGAGTATGCTTGTGCTGGTCTCACCTAAAATATTGGCTCTCTGGTAAACACAAAATGCATATAATGGAGTGAGAGCACCAAGATACGGGTCCCCTGTCCTCCAGAGGAGAAGCCCTGCAGGGGACGTGACGGGAGCCATGGCTGATCAACTGCGAGGCCACATGGAGAGTCAGATGGGCAGATGCTTCTGTTTGCAGGTTTAACTTTCAGAGTTACTTTTTAATTTTAGGTTTCCTGCTGCTCATATGAGTTGCTTCTAGTAATTTTGCTCTAATGTTGAGCAGTTACAAGTGGTTCATTATCTAACAAGGATTAATAATTCCTCAGAGGCAGGTCAGCTTTAAGAGTGATAAAAATGTTTGGCCCTTTATTGGAAATGGTCCAGAAAATGAAAGACAATAGTTAGTTTTGTTGATGGTCATGACAAAAGGTAAAATACAACATGTAATATTCAAGCAGTAGTAGCTCACTTTTCTGATGAATTGCTTTAACAGTGATAGTAGAAATTTAAAAATTGGGTGTTATTTGATAGTTTGGAGACTTTTCTGCAGTCTTAGGGTATAATCATCCAGAATGTCAAGGGGCAACCACAGCGTAAACAAGACTTGAAAGGAATCATTCAGTCACTTGAGGGATCAAATGGATTTCAGATGCCCTCAAGCATCAGAATGCACAGACCTGAAATGTCCCAGTCAGATCCTCAGCATTCTAGCCTATTACTGTGAGCTAGTTATTTAATATCTCTGATCCCCAATGCTTTGTCAGTAATACAGGATTCAAAATGCATTCCCCATCTACCTTACAAGGCTGTTTAGAGTATTCAATAGAAAATAATATTCAATAAACTCCTCTGTCTCTATTACTGTAAAAAATAATGAACTAGTATTATTTCATGATGGATCTATATGCTAGTTTTTAACTATCCCCTGTAACTTCTAACTATTCTATCTATTCCCTAAAACAAATTTATCAACAATGTCTACCAGGCCATTTTCAGTCATCTAGGTTGTAGTTTATTCTTTGGTACTCAGTGCAAAAATACTGCTTTTATAAACAAAATTCTATAATTCACACTACTGTTTGGCTTTTCCCAATGAATCCTAACAGGATTTATTATATCCATTGACAGACAATGTCATGTTTGTTCATTGCCTTAGCTTGGTCTATTTCCTGCCATCCCAACTAATTCCTGAAAATGTAAACATGTTTCAGATTTCATTTCATCTTCCTATACTATTGTGGTAGAGAAAATTATAGTCTCCCAAAAATATACAAGGTTTAATCCCTAGAAATTGTGAATATGTTATTTTACATGGCAAAAAGAGTTTGCAGACATAAATTAAGGATCTTGATATGTGAGAATATCTTGTGAGCCTATGGTAAACACAAGGGGCCTTATAATAGGGAGACAGGAGAATTAGAATCATAGAAGACAATGTGACAATAGAAGCAGTTGAGTGATGTGGGGCCATAAGTCAAGGAATGTGGATGACCTCTGGAAGGTAGAAAAGGCAAGAAAATGGACTCTCCTTCAGAGCCTCTGAAAGGAACACATCTCTGCTGACCTATTTTAAACTCCAGACCTCCAGAATTGTAGTTGAATAAATTGGTGTGCTTTAAGCCACCAGGTCTGTGGTAATTTGTTACAGCAATAATAGGAAACTAATACAGCTGTTTCTAAGGGTTGGCTTTTGTTGTTGGTGGTGGTGGTGGTGGTGGTGCAGGTGGTTGCTATTAGTAGTATAGGTTTTATAATGGAATCAGGAGGCCAATGCCAAAGAAAATGTCAGAGTAGGAACAGTCTACCAAACAAAGAATGGCTATAATGGCTTCCCTATCCCCCATCTAAATTAATAACAATTATTATTAGGAATATAGCAATTTTAGACTCAAGGAATCTGAGAAATAATAGAATTAATATTTAAATGGTTGCTAAAATATTTATCAGCTGAGAAATTTGGGGAAGGATATAAATGGTATCTAAATATGGTGAACTCCAAGTTATTCAAAACTGTAGGGTTTTTTGTTTGTTTGTTTTGTTTTATTTTTGTTTTTGTTTTTTTATTGTGTTTGTACTAGGCAGTCATGTCCCATTTCACTTTTCCATCAACTCTGGAGGTATATATGGTTAATATCCCCCATCTAAATAGAAAAATTGGGGCTGAAACAGAGTAAGTAACTTATCTAGGCCACACAGCTCATAAGTATTACATCTCCACCATCCCCCTAGTTACAGAAGTTGAAATTGTATTTTTAAATGTTAGTCGCTTCCTTATCTTCATGAACCCTTTTTTTTTTTTAATTTTTTGTGTCCCCAACACCTAGCATTGTGACTGCTACATAAGAGACACTTAATTTCCTGGTAGAATAAATAAATAAGTGACATCGCTATTCTGTGGCTAAGTGTTAGGTTGAGGAGTGAGCAATTCATTTGGTTTTAGAGCCCTGGCTACAGCATCTCATCTCATAAATATGACCCTTTGATCTACACTCCATGATATCTGGGAATATAAAAAGACTTTTGTTGAGAAATTTTTTTAAGTGAATCACCTAAAATATAATAAAATATGCAGCTGTGAGTTTAAAATGAATTTCTGGGTTATTCAGAAGTCATTATTAAGTGAAATAATTTAATAATAATGACTTCAAAAAGAAAATAAACAGAGGATCTTCAACAATGTGGTAAAAAATTCACAGGAATTAAATATTGAATTAAAAACATTCAATAGAAGTGGAATTGCTCCTAAAAGCTAAGCTGCATTTTTTGGTGGATTAACTGGACAGAATACACAAACATTTGTCTAAGCCATTATCTGGAAAATCACTTTCAATACCAATACAATGAAAATATATTGTCCATGCTAATAACAATGTCCCATCTGTTGAAGCACTTTACAACCTACTGAAAGGCATACCTGCAGAGAGCCTTATGGTTCTGAATTCAAAAACAGTTGCAAATTGAATGCATGGGACAGTATTATCTGGTAGGTAAGCCAGGAGCTTCCTTCTAGTGGATTTCTATGGTACTGTGAACCAACCTTTCAAATCAGCCAGGGGCAAATTTTACTGATTTACAATCCATCTCTAGCCAGTGATGGGACTGTTCAGTTTTGAGGATATTGTAATATAACTTCTCTTTAAGGTTGAAAGCTATCTCATATGAACACCTAAAGGATAAGCAAACAGTACAACCCAAAATTAAGTATATTTATAAGCCATGAGCTTCTACTCAACAAATTTAGAAGATTTATCATCCAGTAAATCAAAGAATACAAAATTTTGAAAGTAGAGGTTCAAATTTCCTTATAATAAAGTCCATTATTTCAGATTTAAATCACTTAAACAAAGCAGATAGGCATGTTGGATGGTGATATTCTTTCTGGTAGACTCAAACTGAGTCCTGAGTAATTCTCCAAAACCAGCTTGGAGAAAGCAGTAGAAAGGTGACAAGCCAGTCTGTTTAATCACTGCCCAATTCATTAAATATATGTACACAAATGCAATGACTTTTGATGTTGTGAATGAACAATCAAACACACCTGAGTACAGATGTTGGCAAATATTATCTCTCTTTGAAATACCAAAGAACAAGAAAATTGAAAAATCAAAAAAAGTTTCAGAGCGAGCAAAGAATACAGGAGGAATACTAGTAGATTCCTAGAGCTCAAAGGGGAAGCACTAAGCACTGATCCAAAGGCATCTAATTACTTTAAAAAATGTGGGCTTTCTTGATAATATTTAAGGGTGATGAGCCAGGCAGTGAAGAATTCTTCAAGAAATGAAGAGGCCCATGTAAAGTATCCCATCTAATTTACCACCAAAGACATTTAGAAGCCCAACTTCAAGTCAAATTTTCAGCAAAAATTTTGGAACAGATGATCTTATCTTTAAATGCAGTTTTAAGAAACTGGGACCCTGAAAATCTTAGGGTTTACTCTAGGAAGATTCTGATGAACTTGGTGCATTTAGCCCAACTTTACTAGATCTATTTTAAAAAACAAAGCAAAACAAAGCAAAATCTACAGCTGATCCATCTCAGAATGTTTCCCCAAAGAGGACATTTAAATACAATGTTTACATTGTTTAATTTTTTAATTTGATTATTTTTCTCATGTATTTTTGTTATCAGTTGTATTTTCATGGTATGAAATGTTTTTTAAGAAAAGAATATCCTAAGTATAACAGTGTGTCAGTAGAAAATATAGTTAGCATATGACATCATGGGAAAGATGGGTCATTAGTTGGAGGATATGCATATGATTAAGACCACAGTGAACCTTTCTTTCATCAAGAGTTATAGGAGTATAAAAAAGTGAATAAAATGGTATGATCTGAGCCAAAATGATAAGAAGGCTTTCATGAAGAGAGAGACTTGAAAAGGACTTTGAAGAATGAGTAAGAGTTGGCTACATGGAGAGGGGGTCAGAAGTTTTTCCAGGTTAGAGGAAGCTAAGTAAAGGTTTTGAGTCAGAAATGAGCATGTTCTAGAACTGCGAGGAAACCAGTCAGTCTGGAACAAGAAGTTATTTATTTCTTTTCATTTATTCAATAAATATTTACTGAGTAACTATTAAGTTCTTAGCAGCATACTAGGTAAGAGAAACACGATGAATAATGTATTGTTCTGCTCTCAGTAACCTCATTGTCTAGCTAGAGAAATTCTGTTAGTTAGACATCGTGTTCAGCTTCATTGTGTGAGTTGCCTTTTCCCTGAAAGTTTCAAAAATTATCATTTTTCTATATATTTTGTGAAATTTAAAAAATCAGGAAATTCGCTTTACATGTTGATATTTTATCACATTCAAAAAATCCATAATACACAGTCAGACACAGTACAGACGTTCCATAATGTCACTATAGCTTCCTTTTTTTGTTGTTTCTGTTTCATCATCCTTCATATATGGTTTTTATTTTCATGGTTGTCACCTGATTCCAAAATGGCTGCTCCATGTCTAGCCACTCATTATACTCCAGTTATGAAGAAGGGAACTATACCCATATTACAAAACCAGAACTTACTCAGAAATCACCAGTGTTCCATTGTTCTCATTGATTAGAACTATGTCACGTGAGTGGCTTTAGCTTCCAGAGAGTATGGAGAACATAGGTTGTTAGTTGGATATAGGTTATTCAAAAGAAAATCATAGTTGTTTTAGTAAGAATAAAAGGAGAATGGTAATTGAGTCTGTTAGGTAGGCTCCAGAGACATATATATAAGCAAACAATCACAATGTAATGCATGAATTCAAGCAATATATAGAGTATCTTGAAAAAACGATGAAGAGATACATTAATTTTGTCTGAGGAGTAATTAATATTTTATAAAGGGCAGGAAAATTGAATAGAGTCTTGAGTCTAAAGAATTAACTTAATGTTAGCCCAAATTAAGACACGACAAAAATCCTGAGACAGTGTGAAGTGTAGAGCTAGAAATTTGAGTTTGGTAGCCAAAAGGTGAAAGACATCTGCAAATTTGTATTTTTGGGGCCCAAAAGCTTACATTAAACTCCCTCTGTGTTTTCAGACCTGCTCCTTGTGGGTACGGAGCCAGCACTTCCTAGGAGAAAGACCTACTTAGAACATTAGTGGTAGACCCCAACAAGAATGTGGAAGATACCCATTAGCATGGTTACTATTAAAACAAAACAAGACAAAACAAAAAACAGAAAATAACAAGTGCTGGTGAGAATGTGGAGAAATTGGCACCTCTGTGCACTGTTGGTGAGAATGTAAAATGATACAACTGTTGGTATGGGAAAGAGTATGGAGGTTCCTCAAAAAATTAAAAATGTAGTAATAAATGACATACCCATTCCACTTCAGGTTATATATCCAAAAGAATGGAAAAGAGGGTCTCAAAGAAGTATCTGCATACCCATGTTCACAGCAACATACTTACAATAGCCAAAAGATGGAAGCGGCCTGTGTTCATCAGCACAAGAATGAATAAACAAAACATCATATGTGTGTGTGTGTGTGTGTGTGTGTGTGTGTGTGTATACAATGGAATATTACTCACCTTAAGGGAGGAAATTCTGATACATGCTATGACAGGGATGAACCTTGAAGACATTATGCTAAGTGAAATAAGTTTATCACAGAAAGACAAATACTGTATGATTTCCCTTAGATGAGGTACCTAGAGAAGTCAAATTTATTGGAACAGAAAATAGAAGGTGTTTGCCAGGGAATGAGGGGAGAGAGAAATAGGGACTTATTGTTCAGTGCATTGTTGCACAGCAATATGAATGTTCTTAACACTACTGAACTGTATACTTAAAAATGTTTGAGATGGTAAAAAAAGAAAAAAGGCATTTAAAGTTGAATGCTTCACACTTCATCAATTTTCCATCATTCTAGAGCCTTACACTCCTAGGATGTTTGTAGCAGTGTAAGTCTATGATTTTTATACATCACTTTATTTTTTTGAGAGTGCTTTTCTACATATTTCTCAAACATTAGCAATATAAAAGAGAAGTTCTAGACTAGGGTGAAAATAGTGGCAGATATTATGTGATGTCCTACCTTGCCTATGATTTTTAAAACCATAGTGAAAAAAGTGCTCACACAGTCAAGTGCTGCTTTTGAATTAAAGTTATTATTCTAGAGATAGATTCAAAACACAAATCCCCTCTTTAAACAGTTTTTTGCTATGGGAGTAAGAGAGGAATTTGTGAGGATTTCTGTTTATTATGGCCTTTATCTGTTTCATACCACAGGGTATGAAAGGCACCAGACCAAGTTTAGGTACCAGACAAGTTTATCTGTTGAGAGTAACGATCATGTTGGGGGGCACAGAAGTCAGAGAATGGTTGAGAACCAAAGGGAAGATGTGAGGTATGTTTTAAAAGGTAAGATTTACATCAAGATGACAAGAGAATTAGTCTGTGTTTATTCCTTAAAAACTGTATTTGTGGACTCTGAGTGCATAGGCTGTAATGTTATCTGATATACTATTTAGTATGTTCTGCCTAGAAGCAGGGAGTTCTTTGTTCCATGTGCCACAGGATTCCTGTTCCAGTAAAGCTGTATTCTCTCCAATATTAATGCAAAAGGCCTGGGCTGCACAATTCCCAGACACTGACAGCACACTTTGACAGATACACATACGATACAGGGAGGCATCCACTTGAAATTATAAAAAATAAATGTACACACCGATCTCTCCAGATGGCTGCAAAACCTTTCAAAGTCAATTGATGGGGCTACAGAACTCTTTTATAAATGAGGTGAAGGATCCATTTAAAGCAATTTCATTGGACCTATTTGATCTCAGAACCCTCCCAGAGTAAATGCAATCATTCATTGGTGCCAACTACCAGGTCCTAACTTGGTAACGGTGATATGTTCCATGGCCCAAGAACTGTCTTTAATCTGTCCTTGGAAATGCACCAAAGCACTACAAAGACTCAGACTGAAATTAAATTGTCTTCAAGCTACAGAGCAGACCAAAGTATGAACTAGGAAATGCCATGTTAATACAAGCCTATTCTTTTAAATACTAGCCTAGACTAGAATTGCCCATTGTGGGTTTTCTTACCATTTATAACATATCTCCAGCTATTTAAATGTAGCTTTATTCTACCAATAAACACTTTTCTTCTTATATGAGTGTATCACGCCATCATTTGTGGACTAAAAACCTCTATCAATTAGAGCATTGTACCAGACAGTCTGCCCTTCCACTCTCCCTTGTAAAATTGCCACAGATGACGTCAAGTTGCAATTCCCCTCTGCCCACCAGATAATGAGCTGGCACATGCTGGAAAGATCGATGTCAAACAGAAGGGGGAGATAGTTTTGAAGCTAACACTTTCAGTTGCCATTTGATTCCATTTTCAGAAATCAATCTCCTTCTCCTTGACAACTCTGAATGTGTAATCACTGAGACTTCAGTTCGTTGAATGACCAAGTGCTCCCTTTCACTTGGGAACATTTTCCATCAGAGTCAAATGCAAATGGAATATTGGAGAAAAAAAGTAGAATAAACAAGTAATCTACTGTATGTATGAAAATGGGGTATGCATGAGTGTGTGTGTACATGTACATGTGTGGCTATCTGTACAAACTGGCCACAAAGTTGATGCCATCAACAGTTACTCCTGAAAAACTCCATATACTTGGAGACTGAAGGCAACTACAACTGCATCACAGCCTATTGTGTAAATGTTCACAGACATGCTCATGTGGATAATGGATGCTAACGTTAATTCACTGACTTAATCCAAGGAGCAGAAAACAAAACAAAACAAAAATACAACAAAAACACAAAACCTAATGCCTATTACTTAGGCTTGATTTATGGTGGAGTTTTATGTTTTTAGAAGGAAAGTTGCCTAGTGATCTAAAAATGGATAATACTCCAAACAAAAAAAACGAGACCACATGCAAGCATCCTAACTACTGAACTTGGCAGGAGTTGACAACCAAAGAATAGACTCCAATCAAAACTTCAAGGATCACAGTTGTAGAAGCCAAGGGCCAAGAAAGGATGAAAAGTGTTTGCTTTCACAGAATTCCTGCTTCTGAATACCCATCGTAGCATGGAATGAGAAGGCAGAAAGGAAAGTATAATTAGAAAAGGAACCAACCCATGCGGAACTGAGAATTAAGACAGGCCAAACTGTGTTTTTGGAGGGTAAAGGCAAGGAGTCAGAAAGAAAGCCATGAGCTGTAGACATGTAACATCAAGTTCCAAAAACACTTAGGAGTGGGTAGCATAGCAAGGAAAGCAAATTATTTCTTAAATTGAAAATTAGCTGCCATCAACCCACACTGGAGTAAAACCATGCCCTTCCAGTTCTTGAAGTTCTCTATTCCTGTTCAGGGCAAAGAGCTGTGTGTAACCTAATACCAACTTGTTTTAATCACCTCTTATTTGCCCCATCCATGAGTGACAGATTATGGCCCTGGGGTTGTGGGGATGGCCAAACATACAACATCTGACACGGGAGAGATGCATTAGATGACAGTTTATTATACTTACAGCCCAGGGAAGGACAACATCACATGCAAAGCAGGGCTACATGGAGGTTGCACCTGGGAACGCAGTGAACAACTGGGGCTTGTAGGAGGCAGGCTTTGGAGTTTCAAGAGGGTGGGATGACTCTTGGTTCTGTGATTGGCTTGTCTGAATAATCCCACGGACCGGCAGGGGACTGAAACCAGGTACTCAGGCATAAGCAGGAACATCACTTGGTCGCCTTGATAAGGAGAGTTGCTTGGTGAGGGGACCTTATCCATAGGAGCAGGATTGGGAGGGGGACTTGTTAGGCCATTTGAGGTCCTCCTGGGTTTACCAGATGTCAAGGCAGCAAATACTAGTGGACCTTAACTTTAGGCTTTATACCATAAACCTGATGAGGGACCAGAAAGCTGGCAAATATATCATTTCTGCTTCCTACATGTAGGGCTTCCTTGTTTCTTAACCCTGTGCTAGGAAAATATAACCTGACTGAAGAAAATGACCTAACTAATAACCCATCTCTCCCTATACACCCAGTTCCCAGGATGGTGTAAGAAGCAATTAAACTTTTGATTTCTAGTACTTTGTCCACTCCTTTCAAGGCTATATGTGAAACAGGAACAGAGAGAAGTAGGCCAAGAAGTCATCAAAGTCCTTAATTAAGTAGAGTAGATGATAACAGTAGCAAGCACTTGAAAATAAGATCTGATGTATCTGTGTTGCCAAAAAACAGCCTGGAGGATGTGGGGACTTGGTGCTATTCTTTAAAAATATACCTTCAAAAATTCTCACTTGTTTACACAATGTTAAAGGAAATGGAAAAAAATTGACGACCAGTGAATTACTTTCATTGGATAATATGTTATCCAAAAAAAGGTGATATAACTAATCAAACAAAATGTAACGTGCAAAATGATTTATTTTCAGTGTATGTAGTGTGCTAATTCTTCCACTTGTCTCTAGGTGTATTTGGGGTTAATCCCCCACGGTATCTTTCTGAAGACATTAAGCTTAGCTTTAAAAGATCTCATACACATTTACAAGATTACTATCAGAAATTTTACTCTAGTAACTTGGCATCATTTTTGTACTAAAAATAAAGTACTATCAACTTCAAAATGTTAGCAACTTCTTTACCAATTCCCTCAAGCAGAAATTATTGTGCTATCATCTGATATTTAAAGTGCTTTGTTTCTTTCTTTATTATAGTACTTGTCACACTGTATAGTAATTATGTATTTATACATCTGTCTCCCCATCTAGAAGGTAAACTTTTTAAACTAAGGAATGATCTTACTTCTTCTATTACCATCCTCATCACTAGCACACTTACCTAACACACGTAATAGTCTCTTAAGTGTTTCACGGAAGGAGTGAATGAGTTAATGAATGTCATCCCTCTCAACTCTGAATTTATATATATGAATGCCTATTTGACATTTCCACTGGAATATTTATTAGATACTCCAAACTCAAGATATCCAAAAATACGTCTTCATTTTCACTCTCTCAAAATGTCTTCTTTCTTAGCACTTCCTATCAGGAAATGAGAGCACCACACACTGTTGTCGAGGCCAAAAACGTGCAAGGTAGCTGTAGGGAAACGATAGGGAATTCCTTAATCCAATCTAGCAGCACACCCTGTCTGCCTTCAAAGTGTAGCACAGATCCATTTACTTGTCTCCATTCCTGTTATGACCATTCTAGCCCAAGCTTTCAGCATTCATTCACCTGATCTCCTCGTTTACACTCCTGCCTGTCTGTTCTCCACATAGCATTTAGGGTGATCTTTTAAAAATATAAGTCACACGCCACTATTCTCCTTGACACTGTCCATGAGCTTTGCATTGCTCCCACACTAAAGTACGTTGGCCCAACGTGCCTTACATGCAGACCTTTTCCACTTGTCTTACTTCATTTCCCACTGATCACATTCCCCTCAGTCAGTCCCAGCTTCCCTGGCCTCAGAGGTCCGATCTATCAGGTTGTTTCATTAATGAATTGTTCTATTTTCATAAATTACTTGTCCTTCAAATGTGCTCCTGACAAGTCCCTTTTTGTCACTGAGGGGTCATCTTATATTCTATCTCCTTTTTAATACTTTTCTGACCTCTCAATCTAAAGCAGGCTCTAGGTCATTCTCCTTCCCATCATTTGATTTTATTTTTATCACAGTATTAATGGTCATCTGAAATCTTCTTGTTTACTTATGCTCGTCTTTATTGTTCACAGCTAAATTTTCAGAGCTTCAAATAGTGCTTGGCACATTAAAGACCTTCAGTAAATGAAGTTTGGGAATGAATAAGTTCATGGATACACTAAGAAAATGAATTAATGAATATGTAAATGAGTTTGTAAATAAATACATGAATAAAGGAATCTTATTTCTTAACATTTATATTATCTCGATCATATCAGTACTAATAGGGAATACTATGTATTACTAATCATGAGCTATCCATCTCTATAAACTTTATACGACATATAAAAAGTAATAAAATCTGATAAGAAACAACCCTATAAATGTAGATATATTTAGGTAAAGAAAACCCCTTGACATACTTTTTTTTCCCCATTGCCATAATTAATAAGGAAATTTTTAAAAGTTTCTTATTGCAATTAGCTTTATTCTATTTTCACCTTCTTTTCCTCTATCCTTTACAAGTCTCTAATGCTGCAAAAATCACCTATTATCCTTTTTTCGTTTTTTTAGGGAAAAAAAAGACTATCACTGGGGAGTATTATAATCTGAATCTTCTCAGATAATCTAAATAGTCCTATATTTACTGAAGAAATTAAATATCAAGTTAAAATCTCCAAAAGAATACTCCAGGCCCAGATAATTTCATTGATTAAGACTGCTGCACATGTAAAAAAAATAAAATAATACAAATTTTGTCAGAAATTATAGAGGAAAAACTTTCCAACTCACTTATCAGGCAAATATTGTTCTAATATTAAAATGAGGCAAAGGTATTATAAGAGAACTACAGACCAATACCCCTTATGAATAAAGATACAAAATTCCTAATAAAATATTAGCAAATTGATCCAATAATATATGACAAAGTGGGGTTTATTTAAAAAATGGAAGGTTATTTTAACACTAGAAAACAAACAAATGTAACTCACTATATCAATAGACCAAAAAAATCACTCAGCTAGATATAGAAACATCATTTGACAAAATCCAACATCCATTCTTTATTTAAAAAAAAAACCCAGCTAATTGGGGCAAGTGGGTGGCTTAGTTGATTAAGCTTCTGTCTTTGGCTCACGTCATTATCCTTGGGGTCCTGGGATAGAGCGCCAGGTTGGGCTCCCTGCTCAGCAGGGGAATCTGCTTCTCCCTCTCCCTCTTCCTTTTCCCCAACCCTGCTCATGTTCTCTTTCTCTCAAATAAATAAATAAATAAAATCTTCAAAAAAAAAAAAAAAAGGCACCAAGCTAGGAATAGATTTTTTTTTTTACTTTTAATAAAGGGTATGTAGAATAAACTTACATCTATCATCATTCTTAATTGTGAAAGACTAAACTTACTTCCTAAAAAGAGAAACAAGGCAAGAATATCCACTTTATCACTTCTTTCTTTTTCTTTTTTTTTTTAAAGATTTTTATTTATTTATTTCACAGAGGGAGAGAGATCACAAGGAGGCAGAGAGGCAGGCAGGGAGAGAAGGGGGAGCAGGCTCCCTGCTGAGCAGAGAGCCCAATGCGGGCCTCGATCCCAGGACCCTGAGATCATGACCTGAGCCGAAAGCAGAGGCTTTAACCCACTGAGCCACCCAGGCGCCCTTTATCACTTCTTTCAACATTGTACTGCAGGTTGTATCCAGAGCAATAAAGCAAGAAAAATAAATAAAAGCACCCACAAATTTAAAAGCTTCCAAACAGTATGCTATTGGCATGAAGATAAATAACTCAATGTGAAAAACAGAGTACAGAAATAGACCAACACATATATAATCAATTAATTTTCAACAAAAGAGAGAAGAATATTCAGTAGAAAAAGGATTGTCTTTTCAACAGATGATACTGGAAAAATTGGATTTCCATATGCAAAAAAAAATGTAAAATTTGATCCATACATCACATGAGACACAAAAATTAACTCAAAATGTAGCATAGACCTAAATGTGAAACCAAAAACCATAAAAACTTTAAAATATAGAAAAAGTTTCTGTGACTTTGGGTTAACAACAGGAAAAACACACCAGCAAACCTGGTTTTACTTTTTACTAGGGAGTTTAAAATGGAGTCAGTAAGAATGAACTATTCTATTCCTAATAGAATACATTTACAAATTTCAATAACTGACAGAATTAAATCATTGGAAATATTTTGGTTTAGCATTAACACGGATTTTCTCTAAATTTGATGTTTTTTTCTTTCAATTTTTTATTAGCATCATTGGGCTAAAGTCAGTCATCCATATGTTAATTAAGGGAAGGAAAGACACAGAACTAATTTATCAAGCAGAGTAAGTCTACTGTTTTCCAAATGATTCTGCCTATATCATTTTTTTTTCCATCTTTGCTCTTTGTATTCACCAGGAATCCCTGGCTTCTTCTTAACCTATTTTCTGTGACAAGTCCTCCTCAGCTTACAGCTTCTCCCAATGATAACCAGAACAGCTAGGAAACCTACCATCCAACAGTGTTCTATGGGAAAGCCCAGAGACACTTGGTTTTCCAAGTCTCCAAGGAATGCACTGTTGAGAGGGGGCAGCAACATCACTAAGAAGCTTGCCATCTGGTGGCGAAAGAAGCTGTTACAGAACTGATATCAATGGAACATGATAAGATCTCAAAATAATAGAGACCAGCTGGTGGTATTTAACTATGAGAAACCAGGTGGCTGCAATTACAGAAATAAGCAACAAAGTCTGAATGGCAGCCAGAAAATGGGGGTGGTGCTGACCTACAGAGAACTATGGTGATGGTTACACAGAAAACAGTGCCCTAGAGGTTAGATGTATTGGCAACCTGCAAGGGTTTTTGCTCAATCTATAAAATCAAATAAATTCAAAGATGGCTTATCAGGAAGCTGAGGGAATTCACTCCAATAAAAATCGTGAACCCTTGCCACTTTACAGATCTGAGCCAGATTCTAGACCCAGGACCCAATGCCTGAAGGAGAGCCCAGGTCCTCAGGACAAAGGACTCTATAACACCATTACATATGTACGTTCTAATTATTCCTTCAGAACTTCCCCCAAAGGAAACTGTGCTCATTGATGCTGGTAACTACACTGGGAAATGGGGAGAATTCATACTACTCAGACATTTGAAAATGTCTGACACAGGATCTAAGTTAATACTGACACTTGAGGACTTGAAGCATAATCATGCCCCTTTAAGAATAAGGATTACGAAGACCAACCAACAGAGGTCTATTTAGGTTCAGCTCACAGTAGCTCCATAAACTCATGGATCCAGCCATTGATCATTTCCCCAGCCACCAAATGAATACCTAGAATAGACACATTTGCCAGTTGGCTGAACTGTCACATTAGTTCCTTGGTCTGTGAATTAAGAGCCATCAGAATGCAGGCAGCCAAAAGGAAGACTAAAAACTCTCCCCTTCCCCAACCTGGAAGAAATAGTAAAGGCAAAATGATATTGTATCTGGAGGATTGGCAGAGATTGGTGCCACCCTTAAGGAACGAAATGATGCAGAGGTGATGGTTCTGATCATATCTCCAAAAATAGTCTGGTATCTACAAAAAACAGATTTGGGGAGTATTATAGTAGACTACTTCAAACTACTACAAACTACTACCAAACATTAGTAGTTGCTGTTAAAGATGCAGTGAAAGTTATTGAAACAGATTAACACAGCCTCAGCATACGGTCTGCAGCCATCTATTTGGATGTGCCTTCTTTTCCATTCTTACTGGGAACCAGGACCAGAAAAGCAAGGTCAGAAGCACACTGTTTTCATGTGGTATGGCAAAATTCCTGTTAACTCTTTTACTCTGTCATAAGAGAGGCTGAAGGAAATTGGACCATGTGGCGATTTTAGCAAATTCCATAATAGTGCATCCCATCAAAGACATCATCTTAATCAGACTGAATGAGTGAGAAATAGCAAGTTTAAGGTCTTCATAAAATAAATGTGCTATACAGGAGGGGCCTACTACATCAGTGAAGTTTTTAGGGACACGCTAGTTTGGGGCATGTTTGGGCATTCCTTCCACTGTAAAAGATAATTTACTACATCTCCTATCTCCTATCAAATGACTCAATGTGAATAAATAAAAAGAAAGAAACACAAAAATCTACCAAGTGACATGGAAGACTGTCAAGTTTAAATTGGGCCTAGAGTAGGATAGGCTTTGCAGGAAGCACAAGCTACAGTGCAAATGTCTCTACCTCTTGGGCCATGCGAACCAACAAAAACTATGGTATGAGAGGTATCTGTGATGTAAAAGATGCCTTGTAGAGTCTATGGCAACCATCAGTCTGAGTATCACAAAGTGAATCCTTAGGGTTCTGAAGCTAAACCTCAGAAAACTATAGCAGAAAATTACATGCCGTTTGAGAAACGGCTCCTGGAATGCCCTTGTGCTCCAGTAGAGCAAGAACGCCTAGCCTTGGGACATCAAGGGAATGGCCAGCCAAGCTGCCCATCATGAGCTAGGCTCTGTCAGAAACAAGTTTTAAGACGATGTGGAAATCTTTATTACTAGTTGACAGACAAAAAAGGTTGGCCCTTAGATGGTGTGGCTCAATATGTTGATTAAAGCCAAAAAAAAATGGACCAAGCTACATTATAGCCCAACTTCTGATAGCCTTGAGAAAAAGCAGTAGGGAGAAATCCTGCCACTGAGCAGAACGTTGGACAATATGACTAACTATTCACTTTGCGTAGAATGAAAATTGGCCTGAGGTTAAAAGAGAGAGAAAGAGAGAGAGAGAGAGAGAGAGAGAGAGAGAGAGAGAGAGAGAGAGAGAGAGAAACTTATGGGCAGTGGTGAATGGCCTCAGAGCTTCGTCAGGGGAATGAAGTGAAAAAAATTTTAGTATAGCTAAGACAGGGAAGCCTTGAGAAGAGGCACATGGATGAACACACAGGAGTTGTCCCAAAGCATGTGGATATATTTTGTCTGATATATTAGTGCTTATCACAGACTGTCCATCATGGAAGAGGCACTAATTACCTAAACAACTTGGCCAGTCAAGATCAGTTAGTCCCTGCATCAGCTTCCTCAGTGTTGCCACAATGGTATACAGGGTAGTAAGAATGGAAGCTATTTATGACCAAAAGTGTACGTTTTTCACCACCAAAGCTGATCTAGGCACTGCCACTGCAGAATATCTGTTTTGCCAACAACTAAGCTCCTGATATGGTACCATGCTTCAGTGAAGCCAACAAGTTCTTGGTGGCAAAATAGATTGATTTCATTGGATCTCTTCTACCCTGAGAAAGGCAGAAAATCATGTAAATTATTGACACGTACTTTTGGTGTAAGTTTGACACTGCTGCCCACAGGGCCTCAGTTCACATCACTATCTAAAGGCTTACAAAGTTTGTTCTATCAACAAGGAATCCTACATAATATCACTTCAGTCCAAGGTACTACTTTTAAATAGAAATGGAGGTGTAGCAGTGATACATTACCATGAGATCCACTGGCCCCACCGCATGCTGTACCACTTATAAGCTGAGGCACCAGCTTGGAGGTGATACCAAGAAAGGATAGAATCTCATCTTTCAAGTCACAGCATATGCTCTAAATTAACAATTGTTTGATGTTGTACCTCAACAAATAGAGTACATGAATCTAAGAGCCAAGGGATAGAAACAGATTATTATCATGTTCAGGAATCCATATGGGGCATATATGATTTCCATCCCTGCAATTCCAAATTACGTGGATCTAGAAGTTGTGTTTCCCTCTAGGTGAATGCCACAATACTTTCATGAAAGTTTAAGCTGTGGCTGCTACCTAGTCACTTCAGGTGTTTTGTGACAAAACACCAACAGACCAGGAAAGGAGACATTATCCTAATGGGGGTGTATGACCCTGATTATCACAAGGATAAAGAGCTGCTGCTTCACCTGGAGGCAGAGAGACTATGTTTGACACCCAGTTATCTACAATGAGATTTCTTGATACTGCCCTCATAAATTCTGACAGTAAATGAAAAAGTATAGCAGCCATATCCTGAACTAGGTACTCAGACCTTGTACAGATGGTAGTGTCAGAAGACCAACAGAGATACTAGATACTAGATAGTTAGGGCAGGAAAATGATGAGCAACATTTGTGTTCCCAACAAGAAATATAGCAACAGGGGCTATAGTTATCCCACTAGCCTTTCTCTCTCTCTCTTTTTTTTTAACATCTTAATTTTATTTTTTTCAGTGTTCCAAGATTCATTGTTTATGTACCACTAGACTTTCTCTTAAGAGTTTTCCCAGAAAAAGAGACGTTCTAGAATTGTGGAGAAGCTGTTACTATGTGGGTGAAGGTATTACATGAAGCAAGTTGAACTGAGTGACTAAAGGTGTGGACTGTAAAGTAAACTGTGTTGCACCACTCTCTTCCCCTCTTCAGGACTGAGAAGCCCATTGTTTCAGTCATTGGCAGTGTTGCCTGTCTATGACTAACAGCTGAGTCCCAGTCTAGGAATTACTCTTGGCCAAAGGGAGCTGTTTCACTCAAGGTTATGTCACCTTGGTATTAGCCCACACCCAATATCTTTCTGGTCAGTGTGTTGGTATTAAGTCCCAACACAACTGCCTCAATTTTAGACATAACTGAAAGGCCATCCCAACTTCAGAGCTCCCTTGTGAATTTAGCTGAATGTGTTGTTTAAACTATATCACAGTTCAACTACTCCCTCTGCTCAATTTTCCTTAGTTCTCTACAACTCATTCATATAATTCCTTCTCTGCAACTATCGTTCTTGAAAGCTCACCCCCAATAAACCCCTTGCATACAAATCTCTGCCTGAAAGCTTGTTTCTTGGGGAACTGAAACTATGAGATTAACAGGTAATTTTCATCTAATATGAAAAACTTTTGATCAATAAATTTAACTTATTTACATTTATTGCATTTATGGCTATACTACAACTCTCTTCAGCCATTTTATTTCAAATAACCATATTCTCTATTTCTCTTTTCTTGCTTTTTGTTCATTTAAAAGTTACACACTATATTTTTGGGTTTTTTTTAATTTTGGACCTAAAGACTCATGTTTATGTTTATTATTTTACATCAGTTTTCTAAATGTATTACTATTTATAGAGTCTTCATGGAAAAGGTAAGTACATAGGAAAGTGCCTACTCCTACCTCAATGTTTGCAGTATACAATTTTCTGGGTTGTCATTTATAAACATTTTTAGACATATTTTTTAAAGAAAACATTAACTTCTACTAAATTATTTACTCATCCTTATTTCTCACATATCTTTTAATATCCTCCTGGACTTCTAGCTGTTCTTTTTAATGAAGTACTTTCTCTGAGGTTCCTTTTAAAATTAATCTTTCTGTGGTAAAAGTTCTGAGGCCTTAGATGCCTGAGAAAAATTGTACTTTACTCTTATATTTTTGTGAAGAGTTAAGCAAACAAAAATTCTAAAGTTTATTTTCTTTGAAAATATTATTTCATTATATTTTTTCTTAGCTTTTAAGTTTTAAGTTTTTAAGAAGTCTGATACGAATCCAAAGCTATTTTATAAGCGCTTAGAGCTTTTATCCCTTCTTTTATTGGTATTCTTAAAATTCAGTTTAGCTTTTTTAAGAGTTTTTGTTTAACTTTGTTCTGTTTGTTCTTTTTTGTTTGGCATTCTATCTATGTGCTACTACAAAATGATTTTTTTCCTTCTTTTAATTTGAAAAATTAGAGTAAATTATTTCTTCAACTATTTCCTCCCATTATTTCATTCTTTATTTTTTCTCTCCCTTACGGAAAATTCATTATATATCTGCTGAGACTTTTAGACACCATATGTCTCTACTTAGCATTTTTATTTTCCATCTCTCTCTTCCTTACTGATCCTTCCCAGGATTTATTAAAATGGTTTCTAAATCTGACCTTTCAATTAAATAATTCATTCTTTGATTATTTGCTTTGTATTATTAAACCCATTCTTTGAGTTGTTCATTATATATTCACACCCAATATTTTGAATTAGTTCTTTATAAATTGCTTATTCCTGCTATACCAATATCTTTATCTCTTTAAAGATAATTTCTCTTCCTTTCTCTTTTAAATCCTTTCTCCATCTGGCCAAGGGATTCTGCTTCTTCTCATACACTGTTGAACGTGTTGTCTTTCTTCGGTAGTGACAGCCTTCCTCAGGTAAGGTGTTAGGCTTCCTTGAAGTCGAATTTTCTCCAGATGTGTCAGCCACTGAGTTAATGATGAGTATGAGGAGAGGTGGCTAAAACAGCCCTGGACTTATTTAGTAGCATCCCATAAGTTTAGGACTTGGAAATGGAAGTGCCTCAAGGTAGGGAGCCTCTTTTTTACAAACTCCTCTATACCAGGTAAATCTATGTTACAAGAAAACACCTTCGACTTCCACTAAGATTATCTAATATAAGAGGAGGGGTATAATTTCCCCACCTTCAAGTTTAGAGAAAGAGGTGAGAAGAAGTAATAAAAGGCAATAGCCAGCCAGTCTCCCTGCACTTCCTGTTATCTGCACCTCGCCCCAGCTAGATGATATTATCATACCATTCCACCGCCACATTCAGCTGGCACTGCTATTCTTCAGTTTTGCATTAATTACTGATTGAGCAATGATCTTCCCAAGGCAATACTGGTGAGAGGCAAGGAACAGGGAGATATCACAACAAAGAAACCTCTTTTCCTTCTCTCCCTCTTATTGCATCTGGTCCTCTTCCACTGTAGGGAACTATTTCTTTACACTAATATGATCAACTTCTATTTCTCGAGGTTTTTTCAGAGTAAATGTATACTCTTGCTAAGAAATGGAAAGTACTGAATATTTAATAAGTCTGTAATGCAAATATTCTACTTAAATCTATCAACCTCCCTCCTGCTTCTATGCCTCTCTGGATTTGCACTAGAGAGAAAGGGATAGCAGCTCACATTAGTTTGCCACCCTGTACACCATCACTTGATCTATGTCATTTGGACATATTCCTTTAAAATAACATTTCTGAAAGATCTTTCAATTTCTGAAAATACATAAAGAACACCCACTTTTATATGTGACTTTTCAGTTTTCTACCTGAAAATGACATAACATTAATCTATGTACCTTATTTAATAGAAATAGGGACCAAAAAAACAACCTGAGGCTAATTAAGCACAAGGTACCTCAAGCTTTAATTCTGGCACTATTTCAATTTTCAGTTCCTTGTTTATGATTCATATAATAGTTTGCTTTAGACAAATTAATTAGTTGTATGTGTCAAGCTAGTTAAATGCACGCTAAATATTTTCCCAAGAGAACTAAGTTGAAACTGGGTGCTATTAAAACCTTCAAATGAACAAAATGTGTTTTTAACAAGTCACACATTATTAATTGGAACTGGATAGTGAGGCATATATTTGGCTGCATGCCGAGAATAATTATGGTACTTCTTTTTTTATTGGAATAAGATGAGTTAATCAAGAGACGCTAATCCAGCTTACCATGGCTGAGGCTTGAAAGCATTGTCACAAACTAACACACCTTATCAGTTAGTGTTAGGGTTGAAAAAGCCAGTGGGGGCCCAGGGATCATCCCTGTGCTATAGTTTATGCCTTAAGAAATCTTTACCCAATTTCCTTACTTTAAGTAGGTAAGAAATCAGATACCCCAAAAATAATGTTATTGACCTAAATTCATAAAGCTGGTTGGCAGCAGGGCCAGAATTATGAAAAAAAAATGTGTATTCTTGCCATAACTAAATATTGGCTTAAAAACATTGTACGTTTAGTAAGTTTTATTCTACATTGTTCTTTATTAAATCTAAGCCTAAATGGTATTTTATCTTTGAAAAAATGTTATAAAATCTGTACAAATTTCTTTTATAAAAATATTTCCAAATAATTGACTCATTGCCAGGAAGAACTCATTGTCTTCTATAGTGGGTCCCCCCCCCCAACTGATTTGTGCTTGGTTAGCTACTCATTCTTCTTTTGGTGTTTTTAAAAGTTTCTTGCCTCCATGATGAACAGCAGGACTCTTATTTAGTGTGCTCATTCTCTACCCCCTATATCAAGCAAGTTAACTCAGATTCTCTCTTCTAAGACCTTAAATCTCAAGAAGTATGATGTCGGGGCAGGGAAAAGTACCTGATGAAGAAGTTCATTTTAACTAGTTCTAGTTGTCTAGATTCCTAGATCTTCTGAGTCTCATCTTTATAGAACCTTGATTTTCTAGTTTTTCATCACTCCTCCCATTGTTCTTATCATCCTGTTTTCTCTGAATGAGTTAGCTACAATCAATTTGTGTTACCTGCCATTACTGGTGTCTAACTGACTCAGTCTCTATCTCTGTGCCTGAGGCAGGATGAAGCCTTAACCAGATTGCTGTGTTTGGCCAGGAGTTGTGTCACTCTAATAAGAATTGAGTTGACACATATCATTTGTCCTAGTGTTTCATTTGCTTGATCTTTTGTAAAATAGCAACACAAATGACATAAGAGTTGACATAAAACTTTAACTTGTTAGCACAATCTATGATTATTGGACATATCTAGCCCTAATACCTTAACTCGGTATCCAAATTAAAAGAGGCAAGTGCCCTTGTGCTTAAGGCTCAAGAGAAAGAGAGATGTCTTAAGGGGACCCTCTAAAGAAGGCTCATAAGAATAAAAGTCTTAACCTAAAGGAATTTATTACATTTTACCTTTACTACTGAATTTTAAAATTTTGGTTTCCATGGGGATATATACTTTAAAGAAATGATAAAATGAATACATGTGTTACAAGGGGATTCTTAAATAAGCCTAGACTGACCTGAGTGCAGTAGAAAGATCCTACCAAGCCTATAAAAAGCACTCAGTAATTATTTTAGATGCTGGGAGTAATTGGTACAGAAGATTTGGGTAGCAGCATGCCAATATGGGAGAGTGAACAATGTTTTTAGAAACTGTCAGGCATTCTGCTCCTTCTGTTCCAACTGGAGAAACTGAAAGCCACTGTGAAGAAAAAGAAGAAGATGGAGAAGGGGAGAAGGGCAGAAATAAAAAGAAGAAAAAGAAACTAACATTTATTATAGATATTAGGGACCTTACTCTATGTCAGTACAAGCTAGGTGATTATAATAATCATTTCATTTATTCCTAACTATCCTGTCAGATAGGTATCATTATGCTTACTTGATAAAGAAATGAAGGTGGAAGAGACAGACTTCTCTGAGGTCACAAAACTTGAGTTTGGAAGGTACAGTTTCTGGATTTGGATCTTCTGGCTCTAAACTCCATGCTTACACTGCTGCTAGTGCTTTACTGGCGGCTCAGCTAGAACTGCTGCTGTTATTATTGCTAACACTACTGGTGCTATTGGGGCATGACTAGGAAGACCCAAATCGTGATGGAAAAGTTGTTGGAAAGCTTCACTGAAAGGAATCAACTTTCCTTCCGTGTGTCTTCGGTGCTTGGTAAGTTTCACTCTTGTGCTAGAATGTGATATACTCTGCTTGAACTCTTCAGTATTCTTTCTCTTCCCACTGTTTTCTCACGCTAAAAATAATCTCTTTTTATTTAAACTGTGTTGATTATAGCCTGTCTCTGCAAGGTAATTTTTGCCACCAAACCATAATCTGACCCAGTTGCAGAATCTATTGGTGACTTTTCTTGCTCTTTCTTTTGTTTCTGTCTCTCTCAACATAGAGAACTGAGTCTTATGAGTAGCATATGATTGGTGGGGAGGACGCATAACAAATATTCATGTCATTTAATTATACTTCTCTCCTGAAAACATAGTCGAAAGTAAACCCTGTATTACTGAAAACAAACTTCCTTGTCTCTGTAGGATAACACAGTGATTAAGAGAGGTGGATCAAGCTATTTGGTTCAAGTCTGTTTGATTTTTAAGGTAAGTTTTTAAGCCTATCTATGCTTTAATTTTCTCATCTGAAAAGTAGGATGCATAAGATAAAGGAGGTCAATACACAGAAAATATTTGGCACTGTACCTGGCAAACAGTACCTCTTAATAAGTATCAGCTACTGTTTAAACTGTGATTGTGTTAGGATGAGATCTGTGATTCTTCTTCCTCTGGGCGACTCATAGCAGATCTCTAGGAGAGAGTAAGAACAACTGGCCTCTACTTTTTCTACCTCTTCTGAGTTGTTTTATTGGACCGAGAGTGAAATCCATTTTTTTTTTATTTGAGGCTACATGTTTGCTGGGCATCAAAAGATGGTAAAAAGAATTAAAATGGAAAACATGGAATAGATTAAAATAAGAGAAAGTTTGGACTAATGTAATAAAGAAAGCATACGAGTAAAAGAAATACAAATAAAATCTACATCTGTGTGAATGAAATTTTAAATGAGTCTTTTAAAAATGGTTCCAAACTTTTATCCATTTTCCACATCAGAAGATCTTGAAAGACAAAAGGACAGACTACAATTTACAAGTATGCCTGGACTGGAGGCCCTTGATGATTCTATTAACACAGGCTTTGAAGTAGCTTAATATAAAGCACATACACTGTCTATAGCTATAGCTTATGGTTGGCAAATACTCTAATAAAATTGATTATGCTTATACCAAGGGAAATGGCCTAACGATGGATCAAACAGCCTTTTAAAATACAGGAAGGCATTTTAGTATCTGTATCTGCTTTAACAAACTTCAAACTATCATCCAAAACAAGTCTAAATCTTTGTACAACCAAATCTCTTTATCAAGTATGTAAGAAGACCTATGATATTTTCATATATCAAATCAGGTTGCTCAGGCAGAGCAAAATCAATGCCAACACGACATCAATCTTCCAAGATTTTTAAACATCTACTTGTGCTTTTAGGGAAAAAAAAAAGTCAAATAACAGAAAAGTATCAGTTTTCTTAGAGTAAAATAACAACAGTGGGGAAAAATGTAGCTGTGTCTGGCAACATTTTACACTATGATAATACAAACCTAACAGATATAAGAAGAAGTTGTGAAATCCAAGATTTCCTAGGGTGTAAGGAAACAGAAAATCTTAGGAACTATTGGTGGAAAGGGAATAGATTAAAGTGTTTTTCGAAGAAACTCAAATCTTCAATGTGTCTACCCTCTGACTTAGCAACTGCACTCCTGGGAATTTATTCAACTTATTCCTCCAGGAGGCATTTGTGTAATGACTCAGTATAGAGTTCTCATAGAGACTTCCTGAATTCAACCCTGGCTCTGCAACACAAGTTAGGGAAAACTACAGGACCGTAGCTTGCCGTAAAATGCCTCAGGATTAGATAAGGTTGCTCCCTCTGGATAAAGGGAGGCTGGGGATACAAGGTTTGACAACCAGAAGGTGTCTTTGGGCATTCTGGAATAAAGCCCCCCTTCTTTCTCTAAAAACAGCCTTGGGCTAAGGCTTGGTGAAAAGTTCAAGTTGGATGTCAGGCCCAGCTTGCTACCTAAAGCAGGTACCCCAGGGCAAGGAACAACCTGCATAATCTGGGGAGAACGTAAAGAACATCAACTTTACAGGAATGGTGTGATGTTCAAATGAGATTATCTACATAAAGTGCTTAGCATGGTACATGGCACAGAGTAAGCTCTCAATAAATTATACCTATTATTTTATTATCATACACTACAGACAATGGGTGGTCAAAGAAAATTATTGTGATATTCATTACAGCACGGCTGCAAACATCCTTTAATAAGAGAGAGCTTAAACAAAATCTAGTACGGGCCTTGGAATTCTATAACCTTTACTTTCTTCCCAATTTTTTATTGTGGTAAAATATACTAACAGAATTTACTACTGAGCCAGTTTTAAGGGTACAGTTCAGTGGTATTAAGTACATTCTATTGTTGTGCAATCATCACTGCCATCCATGTCCAGAACTCTCTTCATCTTGCAAAACCTAAAGCTCTATAAACTTTAAAAATAATGAGATGGATCTGTAGGTAATAACATGTAAAACTGCCTATGATATATTATTAGAAAAAGAGTAGGAAAGTTGTAAGATAATCCGAATCCATTTTTAAACATAATAGAGGGAGGAAGGGAGGGAAGGAGGGAGGGAGGAAACTTATGGGATTATCCTGTCAGCAATGGTTTTCTGGACATTGCCTTTCCTCTCATTCAATAGTTAGTATAGAAGCTTCCCTGTTAGTACAAGGTGACACAGTATAATAATAATAGTTGCTATCTCATTATTATTCTGACAAATGAATTAATACCTGTATAGCAGTTAGATCACTGCTGGGCACTTGTTAAGGGCCAAAGAAATGTTTCTGTTCTTGATAGAATGAAAGTTTGGGGAAGATCTCAATATGTGTCCTCTAAAA
This sequence comes from Ailurus styani, assembly GCA_002007465.1. Taxonomy (NCBI): domain Eukaryota; kingdom Metazoa; phylum Chordata; class Mammalia; order Carnivora; family Ailuridae; genus Ailurus; species Ailurus styani. The sequence goes on from LNAC01000026.1 coordinate 1,185,743, forward strand.
TAGAAACATAGTAGCCATTGAAAAACTATTCTTTCAGGTACCTTAATTTTATAAAACTGCTGCTACTACTAAGAATAAAAATAAAACAACGATATAAACAACAAAAGTAATAGCTAATATTTGTTGAATACTCCCTGTGTCAGGCACTGATCAATGCTTACACAGCATTATTTTATGCCATCTTCACAAGGCTATGGGATAGATTCTAATATCCCTATTTCAAACGTGGGGAAATGAAATCTCAGGGAAGTTAAGTAGCTTGTCCAAAATCAAATGCCTAATAAGCATTAGAACAAGGTTATAAAGTCAGACACCCTACTTCCAGAAGGTCTTAATTATCCCTAAGCATCGTGACCCCATAACATACACACATGACTATGTTTATTGTACATGTGTGTACATATTTATTGTAACATAACAAAGAACCTGATATAGGCATATGTCAAGTTTTAGAATGCTAAATCATTGACATCTTCTAGAATGTAGTCTGAAGATACAAAAGGTAAACTATATACTTCTTATTGTATTTCAATTTTATGTTTATACATAGTCTCTCCTGGACAGGCACAACTTTTTTCATCTGTGTATACATTTGGTTTAACAAGTAGTGAGTACATAACAAATTTCATTAAATTTTATAGTATGGAAATAGAATTTAGAATTGTTTTAAAATAGCAAATCCTGTAGTTTCCATTCCACTTACTTTTTTTAGAGACCTTTGTCGTTGAGATGTGCCTCTCAAATTCAACTCCCTCTGCTTGCAGCTTCCTTAGAATAACCTCCCTTATATGTTTTCTGCACTAGTCACATATGAGGTGACCTATCTGCTCTGTCCAATTAGAGTGACTAAGTTCTATGTAGAAAATTCTTAGGAAATGTCAACACACCCAACCCACCTAATTTGCTTTTCCAAAACTATGATGTTAGGATTAACCCTTTACAATTAAATATCTATTTTTAAAAATTTATTATTGAACTATAGTTCACCTACAGTATTATATAAGTTTCAGGTGTACAACATAGTGATTTAACAATTTTACATATTACTCACTGCTCACCATGGTAAGTGTAGTCACCATCTGTCACCATACAAAGTAGTGGCAATAGTATTGACCATATTTCCTATGTTGTATTTTTCATCTCTGTGACTTACTCATTTGATAATGAACTTTGGACCTCTTAATCCCTTTCATGAATATTTATTTTTTATGAATATTTATGTTTAAGAGTTATCCTCCACTTTAAATATCACTAACCAAAACACAACTTCTACAAAAGAACATTATACAGTCATTCCTCTGTTCACAGCCCCAATTTTTGTCTTTAAAAGAGGCCCCCATATCTTCATCACTTCAGCTCTAATTCCAAAGCTTTACTACACAGCTTTAGCGGTAACTTCTCTGTGTCTTTGTTCTTTCTCTACACTGACAGTTTCACAATCTACTTCTGGAACTTAATTGGAAGAAATACTTCATATTCTCTTGCAATTTCTCTGCTTCCCTTCTGCAGCCTTAGCTCCTCTAATATATGGCGGAAAGATGGAAAGAAGAAAAAAATGTACACATGGGGCGCCTGGGTGGCTCAGTGGGTTAAGCCTCTGCCTTCGGCTGAGGTCATGATCTCAGAGTCCTGGGATCGAGCCCCGCATCGGGCTCCATGCTCAGCAGGGAGCCTGCTTCTCCTTCTCTCTCTGTCTGCCTCTCAGCCTACTTGTGATCTCTCTCTCTGTCGAATAAATAAATAAAATATTTTAAAAAAATGTACACATAGGTTTATGGTAAGTTGGATTCTATGTATCTTTGAATTGCCTTTTCCAATCCAGGAGTAAATCCACAAACTTCAAAACTATACTCTTTGGCCATTCCTCTGGATAGGGTCAACTATTCTGTTGGTCCCCTCTGATAGCATATAAAAAACTTTGTCACAATTTATCATTTTTAAGTTTATAGTAAGCTTATAGTAAAAAAAAAGTATCCTAAGGCAAGGAAGAAAGTGATTTTATCGGACAGCAGTAAGTTTAATTGTAGTGATAACAATAATTAATAATCTTCTATTTATTAAGAACTTATTCTATGACAAGCACTCAAGATATATCATCCCAATTAATTCTGACAACAACCTAACTTAGTAAATATTATCCCCATTTTATTGCTGAGGAAACTGAGGCTCAGAGAGATTAATTGCCAAAGATCACACCTCTAACTACTTACTAATACATGAACCCAGACCTCTTTGACTCTAACTCTCACGTTAAGTACTCACTATAGTTTAAGATTTTATTTTTTTAATAACATGGGAGTTCTACAGAAATCGCGAGTCCATTAATAATCTCCAAGACAGAGTCCATCATAAAGCTCATAGGAAATATGCTATTACATAACATATCAATTGGTATTGTACTTTAAAGGTTGAAAATAATCTGATCTGAAGAAGCAAGCACTGATACATGCAAGGCCAGCATTTGCTGCTATTTGCTCTACTTCTAAAATGAAATGCTAATAAGCTTACCAAGTTTTAAAGATCTTGCTTGCTTTCCAACCTCACCTGGTTCCATTTTTTTTCTTGTCTCTCCCCTGTCCACCACAAACATCTTAATCTTTTCCTAATGCACCTGTCCCAGGATGTGTACACACTGTTCCTTTTTCCAATATTAGATCACTCTCCCACATCCCCCATTGTTTACACAATTGACCTTTTTTAATCCTTCGAATTTCAGTTTAATCGTCATTTCCTCTGAAATGCTATTCTTGGTCACTTGACCTAAGCAAGTCCCATTTTCTTTGCACCCTGTTTGTTTCCTTCATAAGCTGTGATTTTATATTTATATATAAATATAACTATATATGTAAATATATATATATACATGGTTTGCTTACTTGTTTACCGTCTGCCTAGAAGCTTACTAGTAGATCTAGTGTCTATTTCTTCACATTATATACCAACAGCCTAGTTAAAGCCTGCTCACTAGTTGCTGAATGAATAAATTATATGTTAAACATAAGCTTATAATGTGAAGTGAATAAAAATAAAAATCATTTAAATATAATGTCAAGTTAACCTCTAGCACCTCAGTTTATCATCTCTACTTGCAACTTCTTGTTTTTTTCAACATTTCTTATCCTAAATGAGATGCCATAAAATAATGACCAAAACTCACAGTTATAATCTGACCATCACAGCAAAGTCCAACCGACACTGACATCACACTAAGCCAGAAGGCACTGGGTCAAAATAGTCAGGGGTGATGAGAAAGTAAGGAAGACTGATTCAGACACTGGGGAATCGTAATTGCACAAATGCAGGATAAGATTTAGGGAATCCATGTGGATACGAAGAGCTAAACCATTTTACAGATTGAAGAAAAAGACCAATGCAGCATCAAAGGAAACTATTTTCAAGACAAAAAATGTTTTTTTTCCCCTTAAGAAAGGAAATGGGTTGGCATGCTGTAAGATTTTGACACAAGCTATAAGCACCCAAACGGGTGATACCCTTACTCATCAAAGTTGGGCTTGCATCCACTCTCCAGAAACCATTTATGTTGTAAGTTGCAGGCCTTCTTATTTGACTTAATGTCTTCAAATACTCAGTGGACATTGGAAATGCTGAGTCTCAGTTCTGAGAGGCAAAAGACCTTACAATTACTTCACTGATTCAACCAGTGAGAACTGCATTCCCCCCATGTGCATGGTGCTGTGTAAAGTACCTCTTGCTCCAACCGTACTGTGTTGTCAGCAAAAACCAATGCTTCTGAGCCAAGGACCTCAGGTGTTGTGAGATACTGGAAGTAAGACCTGGAAACAGCCTGCTGCTTTGTGCAGGAGTGTGTGTGTGGTAATAAGGACTCTATGCAATAAACTTCCAAGAGGATTAAGTTGTGTCTAACCTAAAATCCACCATGATAGATCTGCCTTTGCTTACACTATACTTTCCTAATGGATCTGTGTCCAGTAGGTATATCTTGCAATCCTCTCCCTCCATATCCTTGTATCTTCAATTTTTTTAATCTACAGTACACTCCTCCTTTGCACTTCACTCTCACCTATACAACTGCCCATTCGACCTTACTCCTTGAATAGTTAACATTGAAATTTACATGTCTGGAATGAACTCTCGATTTCAACATTCCCCCAAACTTTCACCCTCCCCATGTGCCACCTTCCTCAGCAAATGCCACAGACAGGTCGCATTCTTGATGTCCTCTTTTTCTCACAACCCACTTCATATTCCACGTTCTATCATCAAATCACATAGGCTCTATCTCTGTGTTGTATTAGAAATATTCCCAGTTCTCTGCTACACACTGTGTGAGCCACCATTGTGTCTCACCCACACTACTGGAATCACCTCCTACTTGGTTTCTCAATGCATCCTTTAGAGTGTTTTGGCCATAAAATAGCCACAATTATCTTTTAAATCATGCATAATAGAAAGATACTCTTTTGCTAACCATAGTCCTTCACCCCATGGCTTCCTGTGTCATGTAGAACTCAGTCCAAAGACCTGACCATGACCTAAAAACTGTCCGTGATATAACTCTTTCTCAGCACCATCAAATCAGCTTCCTGCTGTTCTTTGAACCAAACAGGCTTTCCCTCTTCCACCACTCCCAGAATCTCGGTGTTCTCTGCAGAGACATAGAGGATCCTTTCCTAAACAGTCCCAAGGACACTTCCTCCACGTCATTCTCCCAGCCTCCTCTTCAGAGAAACTAATTCTTTCTATACTATAAAAAATTAAAAAGAGCACCCCCCTTTTATCTGTTCTTGTTTTATTGTTTTCTATGTAGCCCTATAATAACATTTACCTGACACTATGCAATGCTACATACTTACTTGTTTTGACTACCCATCTCTCTAAAATATACATTTCATGTCTGTTTTGTTTACCTCAGTATCCCCAGCACCTAAAATAATGCCAGGAACAAACTAGAAATTAAGAAAATATTTATTGAATAAATACATTAGTTCAGAAATGAACTCTAAATCTGGTTGTCTCAGGGTTACCGGGAGGCCTTTATATCAACTAAATGGAGATCCCTGAGAAAATCCTCAGGCCACTACATAATGTTGGAAGATCATGTAGGAATTTTATCCCAGCTCTGGCTTGTTCTTTGCTCCTTACTTGCTACTCTAATATGCTGAGGGACTAGGTGTGGACACTAGTGACAATGAGAAAGTAACCAATTCCCTGCACTTAGGTTTTCATCCTCTAGAAACTTATGAAATATCAAAGAACAAAGCAAGATAAACATTCAGTAGAAACCTCCCAAAAAACAAGAGTCCAGGGCCAGATGGCTTCCCAGGGGAATTCTACTCAACATTTAAAGAAGAAATAATACCTATTCTACTGAAACTATTTCAAAAAAATAGAAATGGAAGGAAAACTTCCAAACTTGTTTTATGAAGCCAGCATTACCTTGATCCCAAAACCACACAAAGACCCCATCAAAAAGGAGAACTACAGACCAATATCCCTGATGAACATGGATGCCAAAATACTCACCAAGATACTAGCCAATAGGATCCAACAGTACACTAAAAGAATTATTCACTACAACCAGGTGGGATTTATTCCTGGGACACTAGGATGATTCAACATTCACAAATCAATCAACGTGATAGAGCACATTAATAAAAGAAAAGAACCATATGATCCTCTCAATTGATGCAGAAAAAGCATCTGACAAAATAGAGCAACCTTTCTTGATTAGGTTATTACTGTGGAATTAGATAGCAAATGATCAAGTCCTACCAATATATGTTAAAAGAGTTCTTCAGTGTTTTTCCACTTACTCTGGTGAGTTTCCTGCTATTCAGTTGTCTTGAAGATTTTTCTAAATCAACTTAATATTTCCTCTTTTCTTTTTTTTTAAGGAGAGTATTGGTTATGATGGTACTGACTTCTGGGTGAAAACACAACTCTATTTGTTTGATTAATTTCAACTTAAAAATACAGATATTAATTGCTACACAAAGAATGTGCCATGTTTTTGCCAGAACAGCTACATTTCTTGTCTACTGAGCAAATTGCACTTAAGCCACATCTGAATAATCTATGTTGAGATTCTGCTTCATATTGTGGCAGCAATAAAATTTTATTTTTTTTAAAGATTTTATTTATTTATTTGACAGAGCGAGAGAGATCTCAAGTAGGGTGAGAGGCAGGCAGAGAGAGAGGAGGAAGCGGGCTCCCTGCCCCGATGCGGGCCTCAATCCCAGGACCCCGAGATAATGACCTAAGCCGAAGGTAGAGGCTTAAATCCACTGAGTCACCCAGGCGCCCAGCAATAAAATTTTATAATGTTTTGTTTTGCCCACCAATTGAGTAGGACAGTCTTGGGAAGAATTTTTAAAACTAATTAAGCCTGTGATATTTCTACGGTACCTGCAAAGATACCCACCTAAATCTTTCTTCAGATTGTCCTAATCTCTCTCTAACATTCCATAGCTCCTGATTTAAGGAATGAATACATTAACCCAAAAATGTATCCTATTTTTCTGATTCAAATTATCTTCAGGCAGTGCCTATACAAATATAATAAAACAGACATTTGAGGTATTTATATAGATAATTCAAGTTTAGGGCACATTTGTATGATTTGTTCTCACTTAACAACATATCATTCACTTATATACACACATATATATACATATCACATGTTATTAATATGCATGTGTAACAAAATTCATAAATTCATCAACTCAATAAATATTTACTGAGCACCTATAATATGCCAGGCAGTGTTATAAATCCTAAGGATGTTGTGGTAAAGAAAATAGACAGAAATACTCTTGGAACTTAGTTTCTATGAATGGGGGAAGAAGATAAGACACATAATAAATGAATAAAATATAAAGCCTGTTAGATGGTAAGAACTTCCAAGGAGAAAATATAGGGCAGGAAAGAGGAATATGAAACATAAGTGTAGTACAATTTTAGGAAGAATAACCAGATAATGTTTCACAAAGAAGTTGGATTTTGGTAAACACATGAACAAAACACGAGTGTTCTAGGTGTTCAAATACCTGGGGGAAGTCCCTCTCAGCAGAGGAGAGCCTGAAGATGCCCAAAAGGAGTGTGCCTAGGACTTCAAGGAGCAGCCGGGGGTTCCTGGGCTGAAGAAAATTGAGGTCAAAGAAGGAGGTCAAAATAGGAAGTCAGAGAGTTGGGGCGAGGGGTGCTGCAAACGATGAAGGTCATGTAGGTCACTGTTAGGACTTTGACTTTCATTCTAAGTGGGATGGGAAATCATTGGAAAGTCTCAAGCAAAGAAGTGACATCCTTGGATTTAACATTTTGAAAGAATGCTTCAGCAGCTGTGCTGAGAAGAGACCACAGAAGAGGACAAGAGTAGAAGGAAGAACAGCAGGTAGGTTCTTATGCAATCTAGATGCAAGAGAGGATAGTTTTGAATGCAGGACTGGAACTGAGAACTGGTCGAATTATGAAAGTAGAGCCCAGTGAACTAGACCACATGTCATATTTGAGGGAAAGATATGGGTCAAGGACTATATGAAAGTTATTGACCCGAGCAACTAAAAGAAATGACGTTTCATTAATTTAAGTGAGGGAAAACTGAAGAACAAGTAGGAATGAGCAGTTGTCCTAGCACTAGTTCAATTTGGGTCATGTTAAATTTGAGATGCTTTTTTGACATTCAAGCAGAGCTGTCAAATAGGCTGTTAGATATATGAGCGTGGAGATGAGGAGTGAAGTCTGTGCTGGAGAAATAAATGTTCAAGGTCTAAATCGCACTGGAAACCATCAGAGTGGATGAGACCCCCAAAGGGTTGAATGTAGATTGGGAAGGAAGAGGTCCATAGCCTGACCCCCGAGGTACTATAACCTTTTGAGTACAGGAAGATGATGAGGAATCACTAAAAGAGGTTTGAGGAGTGTCTGTGAAGGTAAGAAAATGCAGCAAACATGTTCCCTAACAGAGTGATCACTGTGTCAAAACTCTGGATGGGTAAGATGAGGCCTGAGAAATGCCCACTGAGACTAGCAACATGGAGCTATCTTCAGGATAAAATGTTTTTTATCCAGATGATTCCATGTGTTAGGACAAAAATTATTCTCCAAAATACTATGACAAGAGAATGTAATTATTCACTTAATTTTTATTATGTCTACTGCTGCTTTAAATTTACCTGGATTGGACTCTGAGCATGGAGGCTGGTAGATCAATAACTGGCACCTGAAAATTTCATATAAATCACCACCTTTAAAATGAATCGCTGATATTGGTAGAACCTTTAATGCTTATAACAACTTTCGAGTACATTACTGAGTGTGCAATATTTAATATATGGGAATAGTAAATGTTATCACTATCAATGTCATTTTACAGATGTGGAAAGTGAGGTTCTAAAGGATGCAGGGACTGGTTTCACTATGCGTGTATTAGGAAATGGAATTTAAACCCTGTCATCTGGATCCATTTTTTCCTCTTATACCATACTGTATACCACTGACTCAAAAACAGCAGAATATGTCTATGTATGTATGAGCCACGTGTGTGGGTTTGTATAGGTATCTGTGTATATATGCAGGTACATGTGTGCATGTTCGTGTGTATATACACATATAGTTCTCATTGTTTATGCTTTTTTATTGATCTACTCACACTCTATTAATCATTTTCCCCAAGACCATCAGCAAGCAATCATCTGGGAAAGAGACAGGGATTGTAGTCTCTGTTGTAGCAGATAAGTGCTTTGGAACCAGGGGTTAAAACTCTAGCTGTCATAATTTTTATCTAGTTTCTGGCTTAATTTCTTTATCTGTAAAATGCATATCATCATACCTACTTTAAAAGATTTAAGGCAGTCAAAACACACAATGTATAAACTTGTCCACTAAACCTTTCTAAGGCTAGACTGGTTACATGAGTATGTTCTTCCATACCACCTCTTCTTAGCATTTATCACTGTCCATTGTAACTGTGAATCTTCCACATTAGCATTTTGAAGACAATGACTTCACCATTTTTCCCATTTTGTTCCAAGAATATGGTGAAATGATGGCTATGCAATGAAAGAACAAAGCTAATGGCATATATTATGACAACATTCTTAATGTCATTATTATATTATCTCGAACCACAAAAATCAAACCCATAATTTCTGTCCCAATGATAAGGAAGTTGATTGACAGAATCTCATTGCCACAACAAGCATTCTGCATCTAATTTGGACCTTTTATCTATCGTGTGACCATGTTAACTAATGATCGCTCAAAGCTAACGGACCAATGATGCTAAAGCAAGTTACTCTTAAACTAATCCTATGGGTTGGCAAAACTCAAATTAAGGCTATTGAATTTCAACTAGACATTCACTTACCCTTAATGTAAAATCTCATGTCTTCCAAACTTCTAGAGGCTTTTAATATATATAATTTTGTATTTTTTCTTTTAATATACATAAGCTGATCTGAAAGTTGAGTATTTAAGGACTCCTAAACAAATGCTTCTTAAGAGAATTAGAGAATACAAAATAAGTAAATAATTGTGCCAGTGATAATTATTAGCAAAAACAAAGATTAAAATATACAAATATTTTTCTAGGTTATCAAGTACCAGAAAAATAAGGTTCCTGTTTTTGTTTGTTTTATAAAGAACATAATCTTTTTTTTTAACTGTACAGGCATGCTGTGAAATGTTTTCCCTTATTAATTTCCTTTTTACACTCAGGTTTTAGACAGCTGAAAATTATGAGTTTACAGAACAAGATGTACTTTCAGTTCTTATATTATGGCTGAGTACTATGGTATGCACTATTATGAAAACAATTCTAAACTGTGTTTTATTATATAATATTGTGCAATTTATATTCAGAAGATACTATCAGCACCACGGGACAGACAAATTTAATAAAAGACACAGTATTCCTGTTGTCCCAATAGTTATCGAAATGAAACTTCCCAGAAGACATTTACAGTGTCTTTTCAAAGACATTCTGCATACTTTGACAGCTCAATTGGGGACTCTAGATATGAAGAGCAACATCAGGATCTTAGAGACACACAGCACTATGCTGGAAGAAGTCTTTATAATCATCTAGGCTGACTCTTTTATTTTACAGGTGAGGACACCGAGGCTGAAAGAAATTCATGACTAAGCTGTGGCTAGAAGTGAGGTCCCTTGACATCTAATCAAGGATTCCTTCCACTGTTATTGTCACTAATGGTAATAATCTTATAGGGCACACAGGCATTACCAAATATACCCATAACATCCCTTAAGCAGCTCCAAAGGCAGACAAGACCAATGTAATTGTCACTGTTTCTCGAAGGAAAAACCACAGTTTTGAGGGGATAACTTAGTATTTTCTTGGTTATTTATCTGTTTATATATATTTTTTGTCTGTCCCTTGATGGAACATAAGTACCATGAAAGCAGAAAGCATATTCATTTGGGACACTGATGAATTCCCTATGCTTAGAACATGTCTAACACAGATAATTAATTTAGCAAATATTTATTAAATAAATGAATATAAATTTACTAGATCTGATGGGGACTACAAAAATCTACTAAAAGTTAGGATTGACCCCTAAAATATACAGTCAAGAACCATCCATACACGCATGCACATACACAAGCAAGTACACATGCACGAGAACGCACACACACACACACACACAAACACACACACACCATAAAGCAGAATATATTAAATGTCACACAAAGGGAATATTTAAGTTTTAAGAAAATTGAAACAGTCACTGTGACTCTTGTATCAAGGAGCATACAAAAATTGCTAAGTAGCTAGGAAGCCTCAGCAATGTTACAAAGTATGAAAAACATAAAGGATACATCAGAATTTTGTGACCCCCTCCCGCCACTCTGACTGGCCTTCGGTATTGGAAGGTAAAGACTGGCAGAGCTGATACAGGGAAGCTGAGCCTGTCCGAAGATTGTGGGGTGAATAGAAGTCATGCTAAATGGTGAGGGTATTTAGGAGACTAACAGGATGCATCCTGAGAATGGTTAAAAGGGGTTTGAGAAATAAACCGAGTCTTTTTAGAGATGTAGAGTAAAAGTAGTAGGCAAATATTAAATAAGAGACAACTGACAGTAAGAGATTGGCTGTAATACATGGTCATGCATTTGTGAAGAGATGGTGGAAGAAGGGAATGGATGGATAGGAGGAAGGAGGGATGAAAGGGAGAGAAAGAGGGCGGGAAAGAGAAGGAAAGAAGAGAGGGCAAGAGGGAAAGACAAGGGAGGGAGGATGAAGGGAGGGAGAATAAGTGAGGAAAAGAACTCCTGAGGGGACACTACTCTATACTCGACACTGGGTACACAATGCTTTCACACACACGTTCATTTAAACCTCACAAGTTTCCCTTTTTAGATGAGAAAATTATGCTCAGAGGAATTGTCAGCCTTCCAAATATCCCTAGAGTGAAGTAAAGTCAAGATTCAATGGGAGTCTATCGACCCCAAAGTCATTTGGCCACACACATTTTCAATCCATTTTGTACAGTTACTCTGTACTTTTTTTTTACATTTTTAAATTTAATTTAGGCTTCAGTGATTACAGAGCACTTTACACAGTAATTTATTCTTTGTTAGAACCTCATAAAGGAGTGTTCTTCTCCCTATTTCATACGTAAAGAAACTGAAGATCTAAGAGGTAGCTTAATTTGTCTAAGGAAACCCAGAGGTCAAACCCATGCTGTGGTTCTCAGTTGTCAATCCTTTCTACCACGACATGTAGTGAAATCCATTACACAGTTCATAGCACATTTACACCCTCAGAGGGCCAGGTATGCTACCAGGAACTTTCCATATTTGATCCTTACAAAACACTTGGGAAAGACCTATTTTCAATCATTTCATGGATGACAAACTGGCACATATCTCTGCTCATAGCTCCTCTCTAAAAACAGGAACATACCAAACTTTAAATTCAAAGAGAGAAGAGGAGGAGGACAAGAGAGGACAACATCTTACTTATCTAGAAATGCTCCATCATGCCTCCTTCTCAAGTTAACTAGACATTACGTTAAACTCCCCTCCACCACCCATAATCATCTTTAGCTACGTTCAGCAACTTAGAAAATCTTGAGGAGTTCCTTTAGACCAGTAATAAACCCAGAGTCAGTGAGGATAAGCCCAGGTCTTTCACTAGCTCATCGGATGGTTCTGCAATAATTCCTTGGCTTCCTTCTCCCTCATCGACCTCATGCTACTGGCCAAGGTGCCCAGGAAATATAAGGCAGACGCAGAAAGACTGTGAGACTCCTCATCTACAAGATACTCTTAGTGGTTCTGTACAGATGCCAACGTTAGCACGACATTCTTCAACGGCGTGTTTTTCAAAGTTAAAAGCAGAACTAAGTTGATTTCGCAAATTTAGAAGATAAGGTTTTTCCACAAATAATACTGTCATTTTCCTGATCCCTCACTGAGGTTTCTCATAAACTCCCAGACATAAATTCTAAATATTCACAGACATTTGTCTGAGAGTGCTCTTCTTTCCCACTTCTGCTTCCAAACTTCTCTCTGGTAAAACCTTCCCCAGCTTCCAAACCAGACTTAAACATTTCCCCCTTCAGCTTCCAGAGAACTTTTTTTTTTTTTTTAAGATTTTATTTATTCATTTGACACAGAGAGAGAGAGATTACAAGTAGGCAGAGAGGCAGGCAGAGAGAGAGGAGTTAGGAGGAAGCAGGCTTCCTGCTGAGCAGAGAGCCCGACGTGGACCTCGATCCCAGGACCCTGGGATCATGACCTGAGCCGAAGGCAGCGGCTTTAACCCACTGAGCCACCCAGGCGCCCACTTTAAATTACCACCTTCATAATACTTAAAATACATTCTGTATTTACTTGCTGATGAATTTCCCATCTAGGATCACAAGTTCCCTCAGGTCAGAGTTAAAGTTCTTTTGTGTGTAGGAAGTGTCAAATAAATGTCTGTTTAATGAAGAGATTAACTCCAGTATCATTTCAGATGGTGAAAAGGAGTAGTGAATTCCAAAAAGAGCAGGAAGTAGAGGTGGGGAAATTGAATTTCTAAAACTGGCTACCCGAATATAAATTGAGAGCGCTTCAGGTTAATGCGAGCATACAACCGAAATGTAGGAGTTCGGTGACAGTAATAATACTTAACATATTTCATGCTTGGCAAAGGCCTAAATTGTTGATAAGCAGTAACATTTATTTTTTAGAAGAACTCTGTAATACTATTAATAGTATATTATTTTTAATTATTTTTATTTATAATATATGCAAATTGATATATTAATTTTATATTATATAATTGATACGTTAGGTAAATAATATAAAATATATTCTTAATATTATTTTTCTCATTTTAAAGATGGGGAAGCTGAAGTGTAGAGAAGTTAAATAGCTTGCCCCAACATCCTAGCATGCCTAAGACATGGTACAAACTGCCCTGGTAAAGCAGTTAAGTGTATGGTCTTTATGGTTCACTCGTGCAGGCCTATCAGGGACCAACATGCAGGAATGACTCTTTAGGTTCCTGAAGCATGTTTCTTTTTTTTAGAAACAAGAGAGCAGCAACTCTCGAGTACATCAAGAAGTCCCCACCCCCCCTCCACCCCCCCTGCCCCGCCATATAAACCCACAGAGTTTTACCTTACTTGCAGTCTTCAACACCAAAACACTGGCTCGAGTCCACATTTTATGGAAATTTTGTGAGTACCCAATTTCTTTATTCCATCTGGGGATGGGGAGGGGTAACGCAGCATAGAGGGAGAGGTGAATAATACCTGTGCTCCACTCCAGCAGTCCAACCACAATGTACTCATTATCTCACGCCTGCCAGATCCCACTCATGGAAGGCCTTGGACCTGACCCCGTTCGTTCCTACCTCGTCATTTATTTAGATGGAGGGTTGAAACTGAATTTCTTTATATGATCTCATCTCTGGTATAGGAGGGCAATATTCCATCATTCATTCTCTCATTCACTCTGTGTTCTATGTCCATATAGTTAGTAAAGAACATTCATTCATCGTTGATTAAGACCATTAATATACTCGTTGTTCTCTGCCCCTTCGGTTCATTAAGAGCATTTATTTATTTTGGTTAAGAGCATGTATCATTTAGCATTCTCCATCTGTACGGTTGGCTAAAAGTGCAGGCTTTACTATTAGACAATTTCTAATTTTGGCCACACAGTTTCCCAGTTATTTCACCTTGAACAAATTCCTTTCTGCTTGCTTCTAAAACTTACTGTCTCACTATAAAACCAAGGAAAATAATACTTTTCTCATAAGATGGCTTAAGAACTAAAGGAGATGATGCAAGCAAATCTCTTAACACTATCTACGACCTAGATAGCATTCAATAAAGTGTAGCTATGAGTATTAATTACAATCTACTTTTACAATAATGATAACAATATATCAGATACATTAAATAAGAGATAAGTTGAGACACAGTCTTTGACTGTAAGGAACCTGTGTATAGTGCCATCAGAAACCCAGTGTTTTTCAAAGCTGGAAGAAATTGGGTAGGAGATTAACTAATTAAGAGACCTTGAATATTAACCTAGATTGCAAGTATTTGACAGCAAAATACAAGACTATAAAGAGAAATAACATACTTTGACACAGAAAAAAATATACAAATAGTAATATTAAAAATGTTAATAAAGATTATTTTTGAAATTGCCTGATTATATTAAAGTGGAAATGGCAAAAACAAAGTACATTATACATTAGATGTCATAACTCACTTGATTATAAAAAAAACACATTCTTCATTAAAAATAAGTCGTGTGAATTATCTGTCCACTGATGTGCAATGTCATTTAAGACATTCCATCATTCTCTGCATGAGCACTCTTCTGTAATCTGATGAGGTGTCCGGGGAAGAGACAATGATAGCCAAGGCATTAAAATGTAATCAAGATATGCAAATTCATATCTAAATGTGATTTGCTGAGAAAAAGAAATTAAGCTAGGCATGGTCAAATAAACAATGTGTAATATGGATAATTAATCACCAAATTAGCAGCTGTAGTCCCTTGAGGAAATTATGCAAATTGAAAAGGCCCCCATCCACTGACACAATTAGACCACTTAATGGCAAACTCTCACCAAAATAACCCTAGGGAGCATCACAAAACAAATAACCCAATCAACCTTAGTGTCCCAAACTCCACTGCAATATTTAATATTACTTAATATTGTTTTTCCTCAGTTTGAACTTCTTCAGAAAGATTTCATATTTTGCTAGAAAATATTCTAAGATTCTACACTACAGATGTCCTGTTAAGTGGTTCCCTCAACGTCTAGTTTTCCTCTATCAATCAAATATCTTATTGTTGAAATCTGAAATTGTACAAATGATAAGACTTCATAAATGAGGAAAAGCCAATTATATATCTCTTGTCAGTAATAACAAAATCAAGGGAATGTTGATGCACCATGAAAATGTGTGTCCTCTGTGGTCATAATACTAGCAGCAAAGAAAGGATCCCTACACTTTCCTGACAATAAATGTCATCTCAGACAAGAGTATTTTATCTCCAAGAATGTTCGGGTGTCCTATGTCAGTCCCTAAAGTGTATAGAAAGTAACCCTACCTTGGCTCCTCTACTCCACCTACACAAAGGTAGATGACAAAGTCACTCCTATAAAACCTGTTGAGATTGAGCCTAACAGAACCCAAGACATTCTGTTGTTAAATCCCTTCAAATATTTTACTGTAGAGAGGTGTCAAAACTTCCTGGATAAAAATAAAAGATCCTACTCCCCAAGAAAAAGGTTTATTAGCTATTTTGTTACTATAATTTTATAATTATAATTGCTGAAAAGACCAGTCACTGAGAAGAAATTCTATTAATACTATTGCTGATGTTTTAGTTATACCTATCATTTACAGATACCTAAAGCTTCATGGCTCAAGGAATTTTATTAATGCTCTCCCCAGTCCAGCTTCCTCAGTTTATCTGAGAATCACCTTATATGTCAGCTTCCCAAGGTCATACCTGAATGACCAGTGTTTCAGCACTTGGAGTGCTTACTTCCACCCTGGTATTAAATCTTGTCTATGAATCAGCAGTGTCTCTGATTCCTATACAAATTCCTTCTCTGAGTCGCCATTAATGATCATTTCCTAATTTTTTATCTTTTAGAGTTTTAGAGCCAATCTGGATCAAACATTGATTTGACAAGTGAATCTGATGACCAAGTTCTTCCTTTCACAGCCCAGAAATTTTATACAGAGGGGCATCATTATCTATTCTGACCCTATACCTTTACACCTATGTGGCCTATTGACTTTACACATTCCCAGTTCATGGCCCCCTAACACTTTTCCATAATGATCCAGGATTCTTCAGCTGGCTGGAACCACTCTAGCCTTAATTACTAGATCACACTGAGCAGTGGCTCCATTGCTCATGTGTGATCTCATCCTGGTCTTTTGAATCTCTTCTACATACCTGATTTCTACAGTTTTAAATCTCCTTTCTTAACTAAAGAACTTTGACTAAGACTACTAGAATTCTATTTTTCTCCCTTAACAATTCTACAACTTTAAACCAACATTGTTTGAAATATACTAGGTTAGATAATATCTGTTCCATATCTGCCCCATCTTTCTTTAGAACTGCAGTAAATAACACACACACACACACACACACACACACACACACACACACACACACACACGAATGTTCTTTGTAAACCATATATTATGCCAAAGAAATGTAGTGTTTGTAATTTCTAGACCTTGTCTCGGTTACTACATCCTATATGATAATATAAGGCTGCAAGAAACACCAGGCTATAAAGAGTTGCCTTACTCAGATGTTTCTTTTAAATTTTTCTAAACTTGATACCCTTGAATTTTTTTGTACACTAAGATACGAAATCCCAGGGTTTTGTGGCATTGCTTTGATCCGGGAGAAGAAAATAACACAAGAAATCCTATCTAAGGAAGGAGTCAGAAACATCAAAGCAGATAAGTACAGTATGAGAAAAAAATGTTCACATCCCAAACATGTTGACTGAAAATTTGTATTGTCACAAAGTAATGATAACAAACACATTCTTTCAGAACAAAATCTAAAGTCAGGGCTAAGAATCAAGGAAAAGTAAGCTGAGCAGAAAATTGGAAGACTGAATTGGAGATTTGATTGTGTACATTCTCCAACTAATTTTAAAAATTGTTTTGCATCAGACTTACACACACGTATATACATACCAACATATGCCCACATATATATATCATGTATGCCCTCCCACACGCCAAAGAAGTCTTTATAATAAAGTATGCAACCCAGTTTTCTTAATGAGAGAATATGAAATAAATAAGAACCAGACAGCTTACTTAGTACCCCTACCTGACAGGAGTACGTTGTGATGCAGAGAAGCTCATTTTCCATGTTTATTACATCGAGGCCATATGTCCTCAATTCCAAGAGAAACTAGAAAAATGTAAAACCAAAGAATATTCACTGGGTTAGCCACATAATGACAAACATAAATTTAATTTTCTCATTAACTGACTAAAGCTATCGCTTCTTTTAAAATAATACCATGTAAAGAGATCAAACTAAAAGGTAATACTGTAGTCAGACTATCAGAGAATAGAAAAAGACCTAGGAAACAACTTGAGTAACTGGTAGAAAAACCTTTGCCATTATGCTTCCTAATTGTACTTTCTTTCTCCATTTCTTCTGGGTTTCTACCCATTCTCTCTGAACTATGGCTTTTCAGTAAACATGATGATGATGATGATGATGATGATGATGATGACGTTACGTTTGGTGTGGAGGAAGGTAAATAAGAAATCTTCAAGCAAGTCTAGTGTTTGCCTTAGTCTTGGGTAGAGCACAAAGCTCATGAAGGAAGAGTCTTTAAGGATAGAAAATATACCTGTTTCCTATGATTTTATTTCTGTATGACAGGTGCTTTTAATGGGAAGATAGTATAACAGCACCATACTCTGGGAGGGTAAATAGTAGAATAAATCCATATAGCATGATTTTTTGTTTGCTTATTCCTAAAAGGTACTTCTACAGGAAAAGGAATATACTTGGTAAAGAGGCTTGTCTACACCTCAAAAATGAGTATATGATAGCAGTCTACTGCGAACGTTCAGCTTGCTTAATTAATTGCTTGGATCACTTCATAGTTAAGTAATACAGACTGTATTGTGAAAATGCCTGAGAATCCCTAAGGAAATACCCTGTGTGGATAGGTCATCAGCATGAGGGCAAAAATCAATAGGAATTGTCTAGAACTAAGACATAAAAACAAGATTTTATTCACTTAGGCAAAGAACATAAGATCAATCCCCAAATAAAAACTGCCTCATATGGTCCAAAAATACAAGTGTCTGGTTTTCTAGCTTTGGTACAATTGATTTTCATACGCTATATACCTGTGTTTCACTTTGTAAAGTTCAACTATCATATTGGAAATATTTAGGGCTCACCAAATATCCCAAGTACCCCTTGGTATTTCCTAATACCCCACCAGACCCTCTAGGAATGAGGGTTTGGGTCACCACCCCTGGTGAAGAATTTTGACCAACTGAGGTGCTTGCTGAAGCCAAAGAGAATATATAGAATGAGAAGTGGAAGAAGGTAGTTATAAATACTAGCTACAACCATGTAACCAGTTACAGAAACAAGAACTGGAATTGTCAAGAATATTTCCTCTTTATTTTGTTATGAATATGTGTGTGTGTGTCTATGATGTGTAAGTGTCCAATTTTAAACAAGTACCTATTTTCTTTCCCCTCTGATTCCCTCGTCATGTAACATAATACCACACTATACCATAGTGATACTATAGTGATACTATGCCATAGTGTTTAAGTATTGTTAACTTTATATCATATTCAAATTATAGGATAGCAAGAAAAGTAAGCATCATTCACAGATTTTAGTCCTCTTCTAGGGAAGAGGTTTAGTGTGTTTTTTGTTGTAAGCAGGACAGTTATATCATATTAGGTAAAATAATAATCTTGTTATTGTACTTATTTGAAGTTAAATATGGGTTAAAGAGAGATAGATGAGAGCCTAGATGACAAAGGGTGGATTTGTGATGGTTAATTTTATGTGTCAACTTGACTCGGACATAAGGTGCCAGATCCATGGTCAAAGATTGTTCTGGGTGTTCCTATGAGGGTGTTTTTGGATGAGATTAACATTCAAATTGGTAGGTAGACTAAGTAAAGCAGATTGTTCTCCCTCATGTGAGTGGGCCTCATCTAATCAGTTGAAGGACTGAATAGAACAAAAAGGCTGACCCTCCCCTGAATAAGACAGAGAATTCTACCTGCCTGTCTTCAAACTGGGACATCATTTGTTTGTTTGCTTTTAATGTGTTTGGACTGGAACTAAACTTTTAATTCTCATCTCCAGCTTGCTAATTCAGCCTGCAGATCTTAGGACTTGCCTGCCTCCATAATCAGGTGAGCCAATTATTTATAATAAATCAAAAGATAGATACTTAAATATATAAATAGACCTCTGTACCCCATTTTGGTCCCAAGAGTGAGGTGCCTCGTCTATCCTTCATTCTCTCTGTTGTAGTGAATATATAACTCATGGCTTCCACATGGCATAACTCAAAATAGAAGATACCTGATCTGTAGCAGATTCACCTAAGTAAGAAACAAACCTTTATATGTCACATCACCAAGACAGCTACCATCAAGTCTCCTAACACAATATTTTGAGTTTTAGGCTTTATTCTGACTATGTCTAGGACCATGAGATTCAAACTAAAATAGGCTAAAATATGTAATCCAAGTATTAGTCTATATCACCTGATAAGTACAAACAAACCTACATGAAATCAATAAACCAATATTCCTATAATTGCTCTCATGTCTCTAGAACCACCAGGCCCTTTATGATCCCCATATGTTTTCCAGGACATCCCCCAAGGAATGTGACAATTGTGTCTGCAACCCAAGCCAAACAACAGCTACAGAATACATGTTGTGACCATCATGTTCTGCCTGTACTCTGGATCTTGCTTTGGAAGAGTGATGCCCAACAAATCACTTTAAAAGCCTGTCCAGTGCTGCTGAACTTGGACCAAGTGCTGAATTTGCACCAAGAGGGCTGCCTCTCAATGTTATCAAAGCCACAGTGTTGGGTTTTCAGCATAGGTCAATAAGAACTGACTTCTCCTATTTGTTTGCTAATTTTTATCTTCTGGATCCCCAAACAAAATGTACTATACACATATTTTCCAAAGCTTCTCATCAAAATAGTTTCTCTAACACCAAGTGATCAAAAACAATAATAAAGTATGAAGGAACAAAAGCTATGCCATGCCTCTCCATTTATGTCCTTCTCTACTCCAACGGAACTGCTTCTATTTTGATTTATGAAACAAAATTCCATATACAGTTCAATGAATGCACATATATATTGATGTATGGTACAGGTAAATATAAGGAAGGAAATATCTCTTTTATAATATTAGAAAGTAAAGCTATGTTTTAATTCACATGACTTGCAGAAGACATAACTCTTTTCCTCACTTCTTCTATATTTTATCTAATACTTCTTTATACCTGAGTATTATCATGATGAGCTACTTTTCACCTTCCCTACTAGCATTCTATGACATATAAGATGTATATGACATATAAGATATATGACATATGATATGTATATGACTGTCATCTAGTCATATAAACTAAGCTAAGCACTAAAATAAGAGCAAATTTAAAAAAAAATTATAATAAAAGAATCAAATACTGATATTTAATGCCCTCACACATCAAAAAACAGCACTTTATTTTTTTGAGATTTTATTTATTTGAGAGAGAGAGAGACAAAGACGGAGAGAGAGAGCATGAGCAGGAGGCAGGGTGAGGGAGAGGGAGAAGCAGACTCCCCAGTGAGCAGGGAGCACAAAGTGGGGCTTGATCCTAGGACCCTGAGATCATGACCTGAGCCAAAGGCAGATGCTTAACCAACCGAGTCACCTAGGCACAACTTTAATTAGGTCCCTCAATAATTATTTGTAATAGTTTAGGTTACAATGATTCCAGAGGAAAGATAAAAAGTGCAATAAAAGGAACTGATTCTATATGTAACCTACGATAAAATTTCCTATGAAACAAGTCCAATGATTACCTTTTTGTCTATTATTGAAAAGATAATGTCACCCAGTACTCAGGACACTGAATTACAGTGAATCCCTTCAGAAAAATATTTTAATTAAGATAAAATTGCTGTTTTTCCCCAAATTTCTAAATGATTCCATTATATGCTAATGATAGAGAGAGCTATTTTCAAAACATATATTTATATAAAAAGCCACTATGTTAACCCCCATTATTGCCAAGCATATGAAACTCATACATAGGATATTAACGTTTTCCTTTATATACTATTCTCCAGTTAATATATATCGCAGTGTACCAGTAGGTATAGCAATATGGAAATCAGCATTTTTCAAAGGGTGTTCTTCCCAAAGGACAAATGACTTAAATGCACAATGAACATTTTTTCTTGGTTTTCTCTCATTTACTATCAAACAGCATCAACCATCGGCATCTGCAGAAAGAGAGCGGGAAGGATGGAATATCTAGGAGCTCATTTAACAGCAAGTTCACAGTGACAAGACAACACAATTTATTTTTAATGTGCTTGCCTAATACAGTTTCTCTAGATGATCTCCCCATGCTACCATGCTGCCATCGTTCCAGTTCCCATCTTTTGCTTTTCAGGAAAGGTGTGGGGCTTGAGGGCCGATGCCTGCATTTGGTTTTGACTATGCATTAATGTTGGAATCTGATATTCTTGAAAAAATATTGTTATTCCAGTTGATTATAGTCATCTCCAAGATACTACAGGTCAGTAACTGTTTTACTGAATTAAAGCTTGAGTATTCAGATTTTTAAAAAATTCCTTTATATGCTTTTGTGAAATTTCTTTCACTTTTAGAAATTGTAACATTTCAGAGTAGACTTTCAGGGTTGTTGTTGTTTTTCACAGTCCATTAATATCTAGAATTACTTTTCATTTGCTTTTGATTTTTTTTTCCTCCTTGCACTCACCAAGACAGGACAACCTAGAGTATATTTCTATTTATGCACTAAGCTGATGATCTTGAATTTTATTCTGAACTATACTGAAAGGCATAATTATCTCCACTGGGAAAACTAGTTACTGTTTTGGGACAAGCCATGCCCTTGTTTCACTTAAAATAGTTGCAGTATGATTTGTTTAAGATATGCTATAACATCCATGGCAGCAGAGCTTAGTGTCTTTAAAATTAAGTGGCAGTGGTTTAAGCATGTTACAGAAAAGTCGATGGCCATTTTTCAGAGGTAGATGTAAAAGCAGAAAGTAACAAAATGGGCAAATAACTGGAACACACATCATTTTCTTAAATCAGTCTTAAGAAAAGAAAGTAGAATTGATATATATTAGTTTCCTTTTCTCAATATACTTTAAGAGAAAGGGACACAAACAGATTTGGTTTTGTTTCCTTTATCAAATGAAAATAGGGTGGCTTTAGGTAGTCATTTGAACAGCTTAAAGAAAGAACTGAGATGGTAAAAATGCTAACTACTTTTTATTCAATTAAGAAGTATCTATATAAAAGATATGCAGAGTAGATATGCATTAAGCTTTCAAATACCACTAGCTCCTAGCACAGCACTGAAAGATTTATGAAATTTAAGAGTAGAATTCGGGACGTAGAAATTAATTCTGAGAGAATATTAAAAGTTAATTTTATATACAGATGTATATACATACATACACATGTATATATATATACATATATATAACCATGTACTTTTTTAAAAGATTTTATTTATTTATTTATTTGAGAGTGAGTGTACACATGAGCGGGGCGGGGGGGCAGAAGGAGAAGCAGACTGCCTGCTGAGCACAGAGCCAGACACAGGACTCTATCCCAGGACCCTGGGATCATGACCCAAGCCAATGGCAGATGCTTAACAAACTGAGCCACCCAGGTGTGCCCCTACATGTTTAAGAGTAAATGCACTCACCTGTGCCTCTCTAACTGTAATTGCTTAAATTTTGCTCCATTTTATTTTTTTTCCTAGACCCTTCCTTTATAGCTTACTTTAGTCAATATTTATACTGAATATTTTATTTAGAAGCTTTATGTTTATAGAAAAGCATACTTGGTTATGAAAACATTGATTTTATGTCTTGCTTCCTAATCTATGACTAGGCAGATGAATGGTGAAGTCAACTCCGTCTCCCAAATGGTTATAAAATTTGTATTTCAGGCAGAGTTCCAAGAGGTCATGGCTTGTTTGAAGACTTAACATATTTTCATGCAGATATATCACAGAAACCACCCCCTTCATCAGAGACTAACAAAATATATCCCAGAAAAATTTACCGTGCAGATGGGATGAAATAAATAGAGCTCCAATAGTGTATCAATGGGACAGCTAATGCTGGGGCAGATATTGTCAAAGGGAAGATCCTCAAGAAGAATATCCCATGAATGAGTGGTCAGAAGCCCAGAAGAGCAGCAAGATAAGCTAATACCCTGGATCAAGGTCAACCTAAACTTCTAATATTAGAAAAATAAAATGAGGTAAACATGAGGTAGTACATGCATAAAGTAACAATCTGATATTACAGGGAGTTTTGTGCCTCATTTGGAAACAGTGTGTTACTCCCTTAATGTGACTAATAAAGAGCAATTAAAATTACAAAAGCTATGCTGATAATTTTGTTATATACTGATACAGATGATGCTTTATAGGAAAATGATAACAAAGTTCCATTGTCTCCACTACTGAAATACATCTCTGTCCCAGCTCCTCACCAACTTCAATACTACAATCCCACCCCACAGTCTCCTCATCTTTTGTTTGGATTCATACAGTAGTCACCAAAGCAGTCTTCCTGATTCTGTTCTTAACCTTCTACAGTCTGCCCTACAGAATGCAGCCAGAGGGATGTTTCTAAAACTTATATTCAAATCATGGTCCTTAATAACCCCCTCAAGTAATTTCTAATGGAAAGGGAGATAAAAGAAAATCCCTTTACTCACTTATTTAACATGTTTCTTTCCATATCCCCATTAGTTCATACACTTTAGGGAGAATGTCTTCCACTCCCTTTCTTGAATATTCTACATTTATCACCAACCAGGGGATGGCTGCCTTTCTACTTGGAATCTCTGCTGCAAGGTCTTTCCATGGCCACCCCATTCTAGTCACTCAAGTCACAACTAAAATATTACCCTCCCAGGGAGACCTTCCATTACTCTTTAGATAAAGATGCCTACCCTGCCCCAGTCATTCATTGTCATATTTCCCTACTTCATCTTTTTCACAGCACATTTTTTCTTCATGCTGTAATTTTTAATTTTTTAAATTTAAATTCGATTAACATATAGTGTATTATTAGTTACAGAAGTAGAGTTCATTGATTCATCAGTTGCATACAACACCCAGTGCTCATTACAACACATGTCCTTCTTAATGTCCATCACTCAGTTACCCCATCTGTCACCCTCTCCCCTCCAGCAACCCGCAGACTGTTTCCTATGATTAACGGTTTCTAATGGTTTGTCTCCCTCTCTAATTTCGTCTTGTTTTACTTTTCCCCTCCCTTCACCTATGCTCCTCTGTTTTGTTTCTTAAATTCCATATATGAATGAAATCAAATGATAACTGTCTTTTTCTGATCGACTTATTTTGCTTAGCATTATAGCCTCTAGTACCAACCATGTCATTGCAAATGGCTAGATTTTTTGATGGCTGAGTAATATTCCATTGTGTGTGTGTGTGTGTGTGTGTACACCACATCTTTATCCATTCGTCTGTTGATGGACATCTCAGCTCTTTCCATGGTTTGGCTATTGTAGACATCGCTGCTATAAACATTAGGGTGCAGGTGCCCCTTTGGATCAATACATTTGTATCTTTGGGGTAAATCCCTAGTAGTGAAATTACTGGGTCATAGAGTAGCTCTATTTTTAAACTCTTAAGGAACCTCCATACTCTTTTCCAGAGTGGCTGTACCAGCTTGTATTCCCACCAGCAGTGTAAGAGGGTTCCCCTTTCTCTACATCCTCACCAACATCCGTCATTCCGTCTTGTTAATTTTAGCCATTCTGAGCAATGTGAGGTGGTATCTCATTGTAGTTTTGATTTGTATTTCCCAGATGCAGAGTGATGTTGAGCATTTTTTCATGTGTCTGTTGTCCATCTGGATGTCTTATTTGGAGAAATGTCTGTTCATGTCTTCCACCCACTTCTTGATTGGATTATTTGTTCTTTGGGGGTTGGGTTTGATAAGTTCTTTATAGATTTTGGATACTCACCCCTTATCTGACATGTCATTTGTAAGTATCTTCTCCCATTATGTCAGTTGTCTTTTAGTCTTGTCTACTGTTTTCATTACTGTGCAAAAGCTTTTTATCTTAATGAAGTTCCAACAGTACATGTTTGCCTTTGTTCCCCTTGCCTTTGGAGATGTGTCTGGCATAGGAAAATGGTCCAATTTCATTCTTCTGCATGTGGCTGTACAATTTTCCAAACACCACTTGTTGAAGAAACTGTCTTTTTCCCATTGGATATTCTTTCCTGTCTTGTCAAAGATTAGTTGACCATAGAGTTGAGGGTCCATTTCTGAGTTCTGTATTCTGTTTCACTGATCTGCCAGTACCATACTGTCTTGGTGATTACAGCTTTGTAATAGAGCTTGAAGTTTGAATTGTGACGCCACCAGCTTTGGTTTTCTTTTTCAATGTTCCTTTGGCTATTTGGTTTTTTTTCTGGTTCCATACAAATTTTAGGATTATCTCTTTAAGCTCTGTGAAAAGAGCTGATACTTTGATAGGGGTTGCACAGAATGTATAGATTGCTCTCAGTAGCATGGATATTTTAACAATATTTGTTCTTCCAATTCATGAGCATAGAACATTTTTCCATCTCTTTCCGTCTTCCTCAATTTCTTTCATGAGTGTTCTATAGTTTTCAGAGTACAGATCCTTTGCCTCTTTGGTTAGGTTTATTCCTAGGTATCTTATGGTTTTTGGTGCAATTGTAAATGGGACCAACTCCTTCTCTTTCTTTTGTCTCATTGTTAGTAGATAGAAATGCAACTGATTTCTGTGCACTGATTTTATATCCTGCCTCTTTGCTAAATTCCTGTATGAGTTCTAGCAATTTTGGGGTGGAGTCTTTTGGATTTTCCACATAGAGTATCATGTCATCCACAAAGAGTGAGAGTTTGACTTCTTCCTTGCTGATTCAGATGTCTTTATTTCTTTTTGTTGTCTGATTGCTGAGGCTAGGACTTCTAGTACTATGTTGAAGTGATGAGAGTGGACATCCCTGTTGTGTTCCTGACCTTAAGGAAATGTTTTCAGTTTTTCCCCATTAAGAATGATATTCATTGTGGGCTTTAAATGTAGGGTTTTTATGATACTGAGGTATGTTCCCTCCATCCCAACATGGTGAAGAGTTTTAATCAAGAAAAGATGCTGTACTATGTCAAATGCTTTTTCTGCATCTATTGAGAGGATAATATGGTTCTTGTCCTTTCTTTTATTAAGGTAGTGTATCACACTGATTGATTCATGGATCTTGAACCACGTTTGCAGTCCAGGAATAAATTCTACTTGGTCATGATGAAGAACCTTTTAATGTACTGTTGGATCCTATTGGCAAGTATCCTGGTGAGAATTTTTGCAACCATGTTCATCAGGGATATTGGTTTGTGATTCTTCTTTTTGGTGGAGTCTTTGTCTGGTTTTAGGATCAAGGTAACATTGGTCTCATCAAACGAGTTTGGAAGTTTTCCTTCCCTTACTAGTTTTTAAAACAACTTCAGAAGAATAGGTATTAGTTCTTCTTTAAATGTTTGGCAGAATTCCCCTAAGAAGATATCCAGCCCTGGACTCTTGTTTGTTGTGAAATTTTTTTTTAAAGATTTTATTTATTTATTTGACACAGAGAGAGAGATTACAAGTAGGCAGAGAGACAGGGAGAGGAGGAAGCAGGCTCCCTGCTGAGCAGAGAGCCCGATGCGGGCCTGGATCCCAGGATGCTGAGATCATGACCTGAGCCGAAAGCAGAGGCTTTAACCCACTGAGCCACCCAGGCGCCCTGTTGTGAAATTTTTTATTACTCCTTCAATTTCTTTGCTGGTTATGGGTCTGTTCAGGTTTTGCATTTCTTCCTGTTTCAGTTTTGGTAGTTTATACATCTCTAGGAATGCATCCATTTCTTCCAGACTGCCTAATTTGTTGGCATATAATTGCTCATAATATGTTCTATAATTATTTGTATTTTTTCAGTGTTGGTTGTGATTTTTCATCTTTAATTCATGATTTTACTTATTTGGGTCCCTCTTCTTTTCTTTTTGATATGTTTGGCCAGGGGTTTATTAATCTTAATTCTTTGAAAGAACCACCTTCTAGTTTCACTGATCTGTTCTACTGTTCTTTTGGTTTCTACTTCATTGATTTCTGCTCTAATCTATATTAATTCTCTTCTTCTGTTGGGTTTAGGCTTTCTTTGCTGTTCTTTCTCCACCTCCTTTAGGTGTAAGTTTAGGTTGTATGAGAACTTTCTTGTTTCTTGAGAAAGGCTTTCATTGCTCTGTACTTCCCTCTTAGCACTGCCTTTGCTGCATCCAAAAGGTTTTTGTTTTTTTTTAAGATTTTATTTGAGAGAGAGAGATAGCGACAGAGGGAACATAAGCAAGAGGAGGGAGAGGGAGAAGCAGGCTTCCCACTGCTGAGAGCCCAATGTGGGGTTTGATCCCACCTGAGCTGAATCAGACATTTAACAACTGAGTC
Source organism: Ailurus styani (assembly GCA_002007465.1). Lineage (NCBI taxonomy): Eukaryota > Metazoa > Chordata > Mammalia > Carnivora > Ailuridae > Ailurus > Ailurus styani. The sequence continues at coordinate 1,213,518 of LNAC01000026.1, forward strand.
ACCCATGTGCCCCACAAAGGTTTTCAATAGTTGTGTTTTCATTTTCAATTGTTTCCATGAATTTTTTAAAATCCTATTTAATTTCCTAGTTGACCCATTCATTGTTCAGTAGGATGCTCTTTAGCCTCCATGTATTTGAGGTCTTTCCAAATTTCCTCTTGTAATTGAGTTCAAGTTTCAAAGCACTGTGGTATGAAAATATGCAGGGAATGATCTCAATCTCCTGATACCTGAGGCCTGATTTGTGACACAGTATGTAATCTATTCTGGAGAATGTTCCATGTGCACACTCAAAAAGAATGTGTATTCTGTTCCTTTAGGACAAAATGCTATGAATGTATCTGTGAAGTCCATCTGGTCCAGTGTGTCATTCAAAACCCTTGCTTCCTTGTTGATCTTCTGTTTAGGTGATCTGTCCATTGAAGTGAATGGTGTGTTAAAGACCCCTACCATTGTATTATTATCACTGTTTTTTTTAATTTTGTTATTAATTGGTTTATATAATTGGCCATTTCCATTTTAGGAGACAAATATTTACAATTATTAGATCTTGTTGGACAAACCCTTTAATTATGGTACAGTGTCCTTCCTCATCTCTTATTATGATCTTTGATTTAAAATCTAATTTGTCTGACATAAGGATTGATACCCCAGCTTTCTCTTGATGTCCATTACATGAAAAATGGTTTTCTGCCCCCTCACTTTAAATCCAGAGATGTCTAAAATGAGTCACCTGTAGACAGCATATTGAGAGGTCTTGCTTTTTATCCAATCTGATAACCTGTGTCTTTTGATTGGTACATTTAGACCATTTACATTAAGAATCACTATTGAAAGATATATATTTAGTGCCATTATATTATCTATGAAGTCACTCTTTTTGTATATTGTCTCCATTCCTTTTTTGTCTATGTTACTTTTGGGCTCTCTCTTTGCTTAAAGTATCCCCTTTAATATTTCTTTCAGGGTTAGTTTGGTGATAACAAATTCTTTTAGTTTCTGTTTGTCCTGGAAGCTCTTTCTCTTTCCTTCTATTTTGAATGACATCTAGCTGGATTAAAGTATCCTTGGCTGCATATTTTTCTCATTTAGCTCCCTGAATATATCATGCCAGTCCTTTCTGGCTTGCCAGGTCTCTGTGGATAAGTCTTCTGCCAGTGTAATGTTTCTACCCTTGTAGAGTAAGGACCTCTTGTTTTGTGCTGCTTTCAGGATTTTTTGTCTCAAATTTGCAAGCTTCACTATTACATACTGAGGTGTTGCAGGAATTATTTTCTTAGATATCTGGTTGACAGTTCACAGTCACTGGTTCACAAGTGTTCAGAATGATTTGATAGCTATCTACCTGAATTCCCAGGACCAGACAAAGCTAGTGACTCCTACTTCTCTGCCATCTTCCTCTGTCTCCCACAGCACATTTTAGTATCAGAAACCATCATATCTGTCAATGTATTTATTTTCTATCTCTCTTAAAATAAACTTAAGAACTGAGGCTATTTTATTCATTATTGTATTTTCAGTTCTTGGACCTGTGCCTGATAAATGATAGGTGATTAATAAATATTTTGACTGAGTGATAGAGAGTTTGTCTAGTTAACCACTCTTTCTTCAGTGGCTAGCAAAACACCAGGTACATTTTAGATACATAAGAAATGTACATTGATTGAATTAGTGTTTTCTTTGAGAATAGTCTTCTTGACAATATGTGACGTTATGGCTTGAAGTATGCTTCCCAAAAAGATATGCTGAATTCCTAAACCCTGATAACCTGTGAATGTGATCTTATGGAATCAATGTCTTTATCAATGCAGTCAAGTTAATATGAGGTCATTCTCTATCAAGTTGGCTTTTAACCCAGTATGACTAGTATCCTTATAAAAACAGAAGAGACACAGAGAAGACACAAAGTGACAATACCATGTGACAATAGAGGCAGAGACTGGAGTGATGTGTGTGCAAGACAAGGACTGCCGATAACACCAGAAGTTAAGAGAAAGGCATGGAACAGACTCTCCTTCAGAGATTTTTGAGGAGGAACCAACCTTGCCACCACCTAGATTTTTGACTTCTGGCCTCCCCAACAGTGAGAAAATAAATTTCTGTTGTTGTTCTTGTTTTAAGATTTTATTTATTTACTTGAAAGAGAAAGAGAGAAAAAGAGAGCATGAGCAGGGGAAGTGGCAGGCAGAGGGAGAGGGAGAGGCAGACTCCCCACTAAGCAGGGAGCCAATGTAGGGCTCAAACCCAGAACCCTGAGATCATGACCTGAGCCAAAGACAAATGCTTACCTGACTGAGCCATCCAGGCACCCCTATATTTCTGTTGTTTTAAGCCATGTGGCTTGTGATACTTTGTTAGGGTAGCCCTAGGAAACTAATACATGTGGCAAAGAGAAAAAGAAGAGGTTGGGAAGATGGGTAAGGATTAAAATGTGAGGTAACAATTTACTATCATTCCATTATGAAATGTAAGAGAATGTTCCAGTTTTCATTACTTACTAGAAATGTAACTATAGGTATACATTTTTACATCTCTGACCCTGTTTTCTCATTTATAAAATATGGTTTATAACGCCCATCCTATAAGGTTGTGATATTAACAAAGTTAATTTAGGTAATGCCCTCAGAACAGTGTCCAGTGTGTAGTGAATATTCAAAAAATATTAGCCATTATTCTTCCTCAGGGGCTGGAAACTGTGACTGTGAGTAAAGACTGGTGCTTTAGTCATGAGCTACATAAATTCTGCTTGTCACTCAGCAATTTATTCCTCCAGCAAAGATTTATGAGTTCCAAGTATTGTACTTTTCTCTCTTTGTTCCAGTGCCAGGTTGAGCTCTTAGCAGTGTTTCTTCAGAATCTTCTCTTTGAGTATTAAGGAATCAGGAGTCAGATTTCTGCCTAATATAAGGTTAAACATAATATGAGTCATTTCTTTATAATGTAGACAGAAATACCAAGAGTTTGCATGATCATTCTCCAGGAGGCTGTAGAGGAGATTCATATCTAGTTCTGGTAAAGCAGGTGCAGTGCCATATGCAGCGAATACTGTAATATGCTGCCCAGAGCCCCTTTCAGAACTGAGGGGAATTGCTCTTGTCTGAAGGGAGCTAATTCACCTGCACCCTGTCCTCTTCCAGCAGTAGTGTACATCCAAGATTGGCTGTTATGGGGGTAAAAAGCCTCAGTCTCTTCTTGCCAACTCAGGACAATTCTGAAGGATCATCCCACTCTTGAATTCCCCTTGGGATCAGCCAAGAACTTTCCTCAGTTAGATTAAGGTGACCTGTTCCCTCTGAACAATCCTATTTCCTTCTTTTCCTCCAAAGGTGTTGACCTCAAGTGCATTCCCTAAGAGCCTTCTTAAATTCAAATCACTATCTCAGTCTTCTTTGGGAGGAACCCACTTTATAACACCATCTGAAGCAATCCAACCAACCTCATACAAATTAATTAGCTCAGAAGGGATTTCAGAGCCTAAACACTTTCCAGAAATTTGAAACTTTGGTCTCAATATGAATAAGAGGACCTCATTTGTCATGGGGTGGGGGTGGGAGTAAAAGAGAAAAACAGTTGCCCATAATTTATTCACATAAAAATAAAATGTGAATGCATCCTCCTTTCATTGTGTCATTCAAGAGTTGAGGCTAATAGTAAAATTTGCAAGTCAAAAATTATTGCTTTTTATGTTGATAGACACATAAAATGGATGAATGGAAAGAAAGCAGAAGATGTCATAACCCTTGCTAATACCACCTTTACATTTCTATGGCACATTGGTGTTTATAAAGCCTTTCATATGCCTGCTTTCATTTGAATTTTTTTCTAGTGCTGACAGAGGTGAAGAATGAGCATCATTATTCCCTTTTCAGAAATGAGAGAGCTGAACTTCTGAGGTTTTTTCTTTAAAGTCCAGTGGAGGAGCTAAGAATCCATTCTGATTTTCTAAGCAAGAGCTTGTTGGTCCATGGTTCTCCCTGCATAAAACAACTGAAACTGCGGAGACGACATATTCATTCATGAAATAATTAGTGAACAATGAAAAGCTTTCAATTACACAGAGAGATACCTGTGAAATAGTAGATTCTGAATGTATTAGCAGTGAAGAAAGGTGAGGGCAATACTGGAAGGGGACTAATTAGGAAAATTACCTAAGAAGACTCTGCTGCTGTTGCTATATCCAGGTGCTAAAGCTAGCATTGACTTTCAGATATTTGTGCTATGTGTTTTACACACATTACATAAATTTTTCCCAGGAACAACCCAATGAGGTAGGTACTAATTAGCCTACTGAAAATCCATTGTCATTAAAGTCAAGGATTTGGAAAAGTTCCTTTCAAATCCTGTCAGCATGCTTGTGTGACCCGGGGCAATACTCGGCATCTCTAAGCATCAGTTGTTCCTTCTGCAAAAGAATGAGTGGGTGTATGATGCTGCCTACTTCATAATGTTATCATGAGAGAGATTAAGTATGAAAAGTATACAGCACACAATACTTCAATACATTATAGTTCTATCTATTTTACAGATGAAAGAATATGGGCACAGAAAATTGATAACTTGCCCTAGATCATACAGATAGCTAGTGGCAGTGGATTCTCCAGACCATCAGATCTCCTTAGCCTAATATTTTTTGGTGTGTATTTACCATCAGGCCATTTTTCTGACATCCTTAAATGAGGCACCCTTAAGACACAAAGAAGGCGGTTCCTTTGGCCACATAATAACTGGGATTTGGTTCAATGGGAACCAGCAGATGGACCCTTCTGTTGTGACTTTCCCCTCCAACTCAGCAAAGAGCCCCTATTCTACAGGGCTCTCTCCCAGTGATGTTCTAGGATTCTGGCTGGCAGCCACTGTCCTAAGCTCTTGATGTCAGGTGTATGCAAAAACAGGGGAAGTCTGCGATGGAATGAAAGGGAACAGTCCCTTGAGGACTGACAGATGGATTCTAACTCAGAAAATACAGAACTCCAGTTTGTGAAGGGTGAGCTGTTTAGGAGATATTTCATATCCAATATGTTTACTTTCCAAGCACTTTAGCTTCTCAGAATGGAAATGTGGTGCTCAAATGAAACATTTTTTTAACCCTCCAAAACACCACTATTAAACTGATCTTAATTAACACATTTTCTATTAACTAGAATGATCTAAAATTCCGAATCCATCATGCAAGACATGAACAGAATTGGACTGCACACTAAAAATGTGCATACTTCAGTGTTGTACATCTGCCTGGGTCACCTTCAAAACAGTTAAATGGTGAATGTGTGAGTAAATTGCCACACCGTATTCTCTGTTTAATTTCAAGGTTGAAGTGTCTTCCCATCATGAATGTGGGTAAAATTCTAGAATGCTGGGGGACAGAATAGGAACTAATGGCTCTTTCGGTTGTTTTGATTTCCACATATTTGATGGCTTTGTGTAATTTGAATAATTGTAAGCTTCCAGCATGCTGATAAGGTTCACCTACATTATTCGTTTGCATGAAGTGCTGATCAATTAAAGCTTCTCTCTTAAAAAAAAAAAAAAAGGATCATCATCCCATCCTGCAGCAACAAAGCTTAGGTTACTCCTAGCTGTCTCTGCTCTTCTTACTAGGGAATTTCTTCAGGAGATATTTATCAGTCTTTTTCTTTTTTTCTTTTTTTCTTTTTTTTGACTTTTATCCTAAACTAGTCTGTGTTCTGACCCTTGGTCTATTCTTCTTCACTTCACTCTTATAGTCTGATTACTAAACTTTGAACACTTATTTCAGGAAAGCCTTTAGTAAGCATGAACATTATTAGAAGGAGACTTTTAATTCCATGGCTACTGATTTACTGGCAGCATGAAAAGTGCATATATCTAGATCCATCCATGATGAAATACAGAACTAGTTCTTAAAACAGGGAAATTGCTTTTCTTCCTTTATCTTACCTGGAAGTATGATGGTTAATTTTATGTGTTAGCTTGGCTGGGCCATGATACCCAGATATGTAGTCAAATGTTATTCTGGATGTTTTTGTAAGTATGTTTTGGATGAGATTAACATTTAAACCAGTGGACTTCAAGTAAAGTACACTGCCATCCCTAATGTGGGTGGGCTTCATCCAATCAGTTGAAGGCCTGACTGACCTCCCTGGAACAACGGAAAATTCTGCAGCAGATGGTCTTTGGACTTGAACCACAGCAATGGCTACTCTGTGGGCCTCCAGCCTGATAGCCTAACCTGAAGATTTCAGACCTGTGAGCTTCCATAATACCTGAACCAATTCCTAAAGTAAATCTCTCCCTATATATATACATCCTATTGGTTCTGTTTCTTTGGAGAACCCTAATACAAAAGGTAATCAACATAGAATGATTGTATCTATTTTATTTTCATAAAAAGGACTCAGCTAGCTTATATGTCTAGAGTACCTTCCCAAAGTAGGTAATAGACACTTCATGTAAAAGTTTGTGGCCAAATAAATTTGAGAAACATGGAATTAAGATTAACCTTATGTTCTTTATAGTAGACCAAAGTCAAAAAGGAAGATGGGCTAGGAAAACTGGCAGACTCAGGGATAATAATCCAGGCAGGAGAACATCTCACACAAAGGCAAATGAATGTCTATCAAGTAAGAGGAGACACAGTTTTGTTTCCCTAGAACCTAGATAAGCTAGATCAGGGTCTTGCCTTTGGAATCCCTCCTGTGGCTTCCGTTGCACTTAGGATATACTTTATACTCCTTGCTATAATCTATAAGATCCAGAAGGCTCTTCTCCTTGCCTACCTCACTAACCTCTTCTCCTACTACTTTCATCTTTTTGAATTTATTTCTGTCCCCCCAGGGCTTTAAGTTCATCCCCATCTGAGGGTCTTTTGTACACCTCTCCCTTGTACACATACCACTGAAATGAGATCATTTCATTGTTGGCTCCTTCTCATTATTCAAGTCATCCTCTCTCACAGAGATCATCCCTATCCATGCTACAGAGAGAGCAAGAACCTTCTTGTCTCTATCTAACACTGTTCTGTTTTAGTTTTTTATAGAGTGAATCAGTACCAGTACTATATTTATTTGTTCATTTTTAATGCTAAACATTTGAGTTCTTTTTTATTTATTTATTTTTTTTTTTTTTTTAAAGATTTTATTTATTTATTTCACAGAGGGTGAGAGATCACAAGGAGGCAGAGAGGCAGGCAGAGAGAGAGAGGGGGAAGCAGGCTCCCCGCTGAGCAGGGAGCCCGATGTGGGCCTCGATCCCAGGACCCTGAGATCATGACCTGAGCCGAAAGCAGAGGCTTTAACCCACTGAGCCACCCAGGCGCCCTAAACATTTGAGTTCTTAAAGCCATCTAAAAATATTAGTCAGGGTCTGGAACAATTTATGAATTGATTCATCAAACATTTTGCTAACACCATGTCATTAAGGGCCATTATCATTGAAGACTATTCATAAGATAGTCACATCTAATAGCTAAAGAGGGAGGGGAGCTTGTTAGGACCACTAAAGGCAGAGAGAAACAAATTCCATGAGTAAAATTCAGTTAGAAATGAGGGTTGGAGGAGAAGCTCATAAGCAAAATGCAAAGGACAAGTGGAGATACCTGAGAAAGAGGGTAACCCAGGCTGCACCACTAGGAAAACCAAGGCTGAACAAGCCCATAGAGTAAAATGATGGCTTGAGATTATGTAAACAGGTCCTAGACAATGGGGCACAAGGAAGAAAATGGAAAAAAGCATTAATCTTGAGCAGAAGACAAAAACTGATGAAAGAACTATATCCAAAGTTAGCAGTATATGTAGTACCGCTACATATATCATATGTGGTACCACAGGCAAAATGATTTTAAGTAGTATACAGATGAATTTCTTAAGAAATTATTAGTTGAATACTAGCTAATGTGTGCTAGGATGCCCTAATTAACATCTCAAAATTATGAGTTAGAACCATGCTAAATTAAAAAAATATATCAATTTGGGCACCTGGGTGGCTCAGTGGGTTAAAGCGTCTGCCTTCGGCTCAGGTCATGATCTCAGGGTCCTGAGATCGAGGCCCGCATCGGGCTCTCTGTTCTGCAGGGAGCCTGCTTCCTCCTCTCTCTGCCTGCCTTTCTGCCTACTTGTGATCTCTCTCTCTCTCTCTCTCTCTCTCTGTCAAATAAATAAATAAAATCTTTAAAAAAATATATATCAATTTAACAAAAAAGATGCATGTATGATTTTACAGTTAATATGCAACTATGTACAAAAATATTCATGAAGGACGCAAATAAAATACGAATTTAGAGTATAAGGTTAAAGAAAATGGAACATATTATCTTTCTATATCATATTCTGAAAAAGTATTCCTATCTCAATATATAACAAATTCAGGGCCTGGATCCCAAGCCATATTGCCTTCTTCCTATAACCTGCCATCCAAATTCTAGCACTTTCCTATTCCTATTGACTTAAACTTGGTACAAAGAGACTTAAATTTAGAAGTATAAACCATGGCCCTGCCACTTATTAGGTGCATAACTTACAGAAAGATATTTTACTGCTCTATTTCACAACCCCTTATCTGTGATCTGACCTCAGTCCACTCTCGCCCAGCTTTCTTCCCTGTCCAGTCACTACCATTCCATTCCTGCTACTTTCTACTTCTTTTCCCATTCCAAAACTCCAATGTCTATCAGAATAAGTGCAGCTTCCTGGGACCATGCCCACAAATTTTGATTCCTACAGGTCTGAATAGGGTCTGATAATGTGCATTCTAGGAAGCACACCTGTGTTTCTGAAGCAGATGCAACACATTAAGAAATACTCCTCAGTTCACAGTATCAGCATGAAAGCTACAAAAGAAGAACACGGCTGTCAAGTCATTATTATGCAGTCACCTCTGAACCAGCAGCCCCTCCTTTCCCACCCTATCTGTCTCCTAACTCTCTATTCCCGCCTGTGAACTGTCTCACTTTTCTTTTTCTTTCCATGGAGGGTTAGTCTAGCCACACATCTTGGCCTCTCCAGCTCATCTATCACACCGTCCAACCTGTGGCTGTCTTTGCCATCCCTCCAGATCAATAGACCCGCAAGAGAAAGAAAGGTCACTACCACTGAAAAAGAGACATAATGAGCTACGCAGTTCACACCTGACCTTGAATGGAGAAAAAACAGACATCCCTGAACTCAAGAGCTCCAATCTACAGGCTTCTCTGATCCCAGAATCTGGAGCAAATCTGGCTAACCTCAGATAATTGTTCAGCTGCCCCTTGCAGCTGCTCTCAAAGCCTGTGTGTAGATAATCAGTGATGCACTGCTCAAAACGCTAATAAGGTTAATATCTACTTTGGGGGTAAAATATAAGAAGAGGAAAGCAGAGGAGTCATTATTAGGAGATGGGGGGTGGCTTCTTTTCTTTCCCCATGACATAATCTAAAACTAATTAGAGGATCCTTGGCATGTGCAGGCTGAGGTGCTGGGTTCTGAACAGTTGTTATAACACATCCCATAAAAAAGGACAGATAGCCTTCTGGTCCACCTCCCCTTTGTTGAGGCATGTTCTCCTCCCCCAAGTCCTCCCAGAAGATCTGAGCACAAGCTCTTTTCATGCACATGTATCCTGCTGAGGGCTGCAGAGTCACAAAACAGCCCAGAAAAACAACACACAGCACACAATATGCACATTGTTTTGATTGAGACATTGCTGTTTGAAATGCATTTATTTCTGCCTCTCGTAAATACTCCTCCACAGTAGAAGAAAAAATAACAAATACATTGTAAATAGAGGCCCAGACGTCTTACACTTAAATTACAGTCACGTCATCCCAGTCCTATCCGATCTTTCAATTATAGTCATTAATTGAGGATGTAACCAAGAAACAATTACATCCATGAAATTCTAATGAGTCTCCTGTAGTTAATATAAAAAGAAAACAATGGGAAATGCATGCTGATGCTGGAGTCTAATCCAATTCTGTCGATTAAAATAAAGAACAGCATTTTGTAACATGTAAATCTGATTCTTTTTTCCTCTACCCAATTTCATTTCTCAGGGAGTGACAGACTCTCTGCATAGATTTGCTTATCTAACAAGCTTATCGAGCTGCCTTCTCTCAATTATGTCCAGAGCATATCTTGAAAACTCAGCAGTGGGGAATATATTTTTCCAAGGGATCCATTTTTTAGAGTCTCATATTTCCACAGGAAAAGTCCATTCTTTATTTACCTGACCTAAGCAAGAATATCCTTCATATTTTCACCGTGACAAAAATAATTATATTAATTATGATTCCGGAAGAGGATGATGGCTGCTTAATTCTGAATCTGTCTACTTCTGCTAGAAATACAGCAACAAGATAATGAAAAGAAAAGAACAACAACAACAAAAAATCACAAACTCCATTTTCACTTAAAATAGGAGACAAAGAAAACCCACAAACTTCAAATTATGTGTTCATGCTGCCAAAAGCAACTGAAACCAGCAGAGCCTGGCAGGAAGGCCCCAGAGCAGCCATGCTGCAGTGGTAGGGAAGATTAGGGAGTGCTGACACTGCAGAGGCTAATCTCAGAAGCCAACAGCAAAATAAATATCTACTCTCCAAAAGGTGAGGGCCCCAAACTATGGGCAAGCTTCTTTGAGCAGTGCTGAACGACAGTTGGGCATGAGCAACTGGGGGTAGAAGGAAGACTTAAAAGCTGCATAGACAAGTGCAGGGGAGAATATATTCAGAGAATGTCAGTAAAAATCCATTTTATAAAAGTGAGTGGATTACACTGGAAAGTAAGACCTATCCCTGGGTAGCAACAGCCAACAGAATAAGCAGAGGAGACACAGGACTAAACGAGGAAGTTCTCCAGAGCCAAGTTAGGTCCCAAGAGGCAAAGGAAGGACAACGCCTACATAGAAGTGCCACAGTATAACAAAACATTTTTTTTAACCCAGCGCTGATTTTCAAGAGAAAGTCATTCCCAAATATTTTATTTTATTTTTTCTCTAAACCTGTAATGGTTGGCTGAGATGTCTGTTTTAAATTGGTTGGTTTCCATAACTTACCAATGCCTATACTATTCTTTCTGGCTTCCACTGTGAATTAGGGAAGTTACTACTGTCCACTCTATTCCACCTCATACTCACATCTAGGAAAACATCATTCTCATTTATGAGAACCAAAAAAGGAAAGGGTAAAGACGCATATAAAAAATTAAAATGGTGTCAGAAAAAAAAAGTGAAAAAATGAGAGAAATTTTCCAACATAAAGGAACACTCACTAAAAATATCTTACAAAATAGCAGATAAAAATTCCAACCCAATATTCCAATAAGAATTTTAAAAGTAACAGATTATTTGCAGCTATGAAGGAGGATCACAAAGCAGAAATACAAGAGTTCTAAGATAATACAGTCAGACAGTAAAAGGTGATGGCCAGAAAACCAGCAAAGGTAAAAAAAGAAAGAATTGACAGAACTCAGGGGAAAAAGGACAAAATTACTGAAAACTGAAAGAGAATGATGACATGGAGACTACAACAAGGAGTTGTAAGTAACTCCTGAAAAATAGAAGTAAGACTAAGAAACAAATAAGGGGATGGAAACAAATAAATACTAAATGGTGGATATAGAAGACAAGTAAATGAAATGTAGTACATGTATAATTGAAGATATCAAGAAAGGAAAACAATAAGAGAGAACTAACATTTTAAAATGTCATTTTAAGAAGCTGTTTGAACTAAAAGAATAAGTAAATCTATACACTAAATCTATGCACCAAGACAAATTGGCCCCAAGACATATCCTAATAAAATTATTGGGCTTTAAGAATAAAGACAACAATTCGCTGGATTGGCAAAAATATCAACACTCTTATAAGGGGTGAAAATAAGATTAGTATCATTATGGGCTGAATGTTTGAGTCCCCTCAAAATTCATATGTTAAATCCTAATGCCCAATACAATGGTACTGAGATGGGAACTTTGGGAAATAACTAGGCCATGAGGGTGGCTTCTGAAACTAAGTTATCAAAGGTGACAAAGCTCCCATCTGGTTCTGTCAGGACACCTGCCTTTAGAACCCTCAGTACTAGGTACTATGTCCGAGGCTGCCATGCTGTGAGGCAGCCCAAGCAACATAGACAAGCCATATATAGGTGTCTCAGCCCCTGCTGAGATTCCTGAGAACAGTCAGTATCAATAGCTAGACATGTGAACGAAGATACCTCCAAATGATTCCTGCCCCAGCCACTGATTCACCTCCAGCCTTCAACTCTTCAGCTGATGTCAGGTAGAAGAGAGAGAGAGTGCTGTCATTATTCTTTCCTTTCCAAATTCCTGACCCACAGAATCTATGAGCATAACAAAATGGTTGTTTTACACCACTAAGTTTGGGTGGTTCTGCAATATAAATAACTATGAGAAATACTTAGTTAAGAAATATCCAAATACTTTGTGAGGAAAACTTTTAAAAACAGTTCTGAAAGACACAAGAGTGTACCTGACCAAGAAAAAGACAAGTCTGTTCTTTCTGTTTTGTTTTGTTTTCAGGGGGAGGTGGGGTTTTTTATTACTGCTGTTGTTTTTGTTTTGTTTTGTTTTTTTGTTTTGTTTTTAAAGATTTTATTTATTTATTTCACAGAGGGAGAGAGATCACAAGGAGGCAGAGAGGCAGGCAGAGAGAGAGGGGGAAGCAGGCTCCCCGCTGAGCAGAGAGCCAGATGCGGGCTTCGATCCCAGGACCCTGAGATCATGACCTGAGCCGAAAGCAGAGGCTTTAACACACTGAGCCACCCAGGCGCCCATTACTGCTGTTGTTTTGTTTTGGAACTAAGAAAGGTGATTCTAAAATACCCATGGGAAAAATTTAAAAATAACAATATTTTGGAGGATTATGAAAAAAATGATTAATTATTGATACTAACCCTACTAGATATTGAAGCACATTACAAAGTTATAATAAATAGTAGATTCACTAATAGAAAGATCAATAGAGCAGAATATGGAGTCCAGAAATCAAACCAAATATGTATGGAAATTTAGCATATGATACAGTTAGCATTTTCAAACAGAAGATTAAAAATACATGGTATCAGGGAAGTTGCACAGCCATCTGGAAAAAAGAAAGACAAAATTGATCTATACCTCTAATCAAACATCAGAATACTCTCTAAAGGTATCAAAATAGAGTATCAGAAGTAAAACCAGAGAAGTAATGGACTAAAACATGAAAAAATTCCTTTATAATGTGAGAGGACGAAAAGCCTATTTATTTGTATCCCTGCTGAGCAGAGAGCCTGATGCAGGGCTCCATTCCAGGACCCTGACCTGAGCCAAAGGCAGCCGATTGGCTAGCCAATTGAGCCACCCAGATGCCCCCCAAATTTGCAATATCTATCACAAACATAAGGTTAATCTCTGTAATGAAACACTTTTTAAAAAAATAGTATTGAGAGACTACAATCCGGTATTGGTGTGCCCATAACTGTTGCTGTCATTGATTCTAGGGCTTTTTAGGGACAGAGCTAAAAATATATTGTTTTGGGCAAAATTGAAAATTAGTGATGATTTTATAGTGATATTACAGTTTGTATTTCAAATTACAGGTCTTAATTAATTTGATTTTGTATTTTGCCCATGTCCTGAAAATACTGATTTCTATAAAACTGACAATATATTTAAAATAATAATAATAGAACTACTGGGGCACCTTGGTGGCTCAGTCAGGTAAGTGTCCAACTCTTGATTTCTGCTCATGTCATGATCTCAGGGTCATGCTGGGCATGGAGTCTGCTTAGGATTCTTTCTCTCTCTCTTCCTCTGTCCCTTTCTCCCATTCACACATTCTATAAATAAATAAGTAAGTAAGTAAATAAATAAATAAATAAATAAATAACAAAAGAACTGCTAAAACAAGTCTACTGAATTCAGTCAATTGTTTTTTAAATAGATGTTTGTCTTTAAAATATTTCTTATTAGAGTTATACAGTAGAAATACTGCATTTTAAATAACATGAAGTCATCTTGTGTTTCTATGTGATTATTCAACACACAATATAAAATTTGAATTATTTGTTTAATCTTTATTCCATTTCAGCGATTATTTCTAAATGATTCCAAAATAAAAACACAATGAAGTATATATCCAGAGAAGTCTTTGCTTCCCTTCTGATTCCTTCATCTTTTCTTCTCTCTCCCACACTATAGGTGGGGAGAATTTTCTGCATTTTTTTCATCGCTTAAACAAATAGTCTGAAATCACCTCATATCAGTGTATGGAGGTCTTCGTCATTACATTTTACAGAGAATTGGTGCTGTATTTTTTTTTTAAAGATTTTATTTATTTATTTCACAGAGGGAGAGAGATCACAAGGAGGCAGAGAGGCAGGCAGAGAGAGAGAGTGGGGAAGCAGGCTCCCCGCTGAGCAGGGAGCCCGATGCGGGCCTCGATCCCAGGACCCTGAGATCATGACCTGAGCCGAAAGCAGAGGCTTTAACCCACTGAGCCACCCAGGCGCCCAATGCTGTATTATGGGCAGATATAATTTATTTTAAAGCAGTTCACTACAGGTGGACAGATAGGTGGTTTCTAGGCTTTTGCTATTTTAAATATTGTCAAAATCAATATCCTTGTACATACATCATTTTGTATTTTTGCAAGGGTATCTCCAGGTAGATTACTAGAAGGAATTGCTAGATAAAAGAACAAAGACATATATTTTACTGGGTATTTCCCAATTCCCTTAGAATGGCATCTTACATTCTTACCCAGCAATAAATGAAAGTGCCTATTTCCCCAGAGCCTTGCCAAAACACTTATAAAGTTCTTGATGTATTATCTGTGATTTGCACTTAAAATCTGTCATTGTAAATGAGTTTAAGCATATTACTCATGTTTTGAGGCTATTTGCATTATTTTTGTTGAGTTGCCAATTACTAATATTTTTCTCTTTTTATTTTTTTAAGATTTTATTTTATTTATTTGACAAAGAGAAACACAGCGAGAGAGGGAACACAAGCAGGGTGAGTGGAAGAGGGAGAAGCAGGCTTCCCGTTGAGCAGGGAGCCTGATGCAGGGCTCAATCCCAGGACTCTGGGATCATAACCTGAGCCAAAGGCAGATGCTTAATGACAGAGCCACCCAGGCATCCCATTTTCTCCTTTTTTAAAAAAGAAATTATATATTAGAGTTTTAACCTTTTGATATAAATTGAAAATAGTTTTTCTAATTTGTAACTAATAACTGTATTTTGCTTGTTGAATTCTATTTTTCTTTTATGCAAAAAGTTTTTGAAACTATTTTGGGGGTGCATTTTCAAGTTCTCACTACAATGATGACTTCCAACTGTGAATTTCCAATCCAGGCTGCTACCCTGAACTTGAGATATGTAGGTATGGCAGCCTACTCAAAATCCCCACTAGTCTGAAACAGGCCACCTAATTCCCATTTACCTCCCCCTCAGCCTTCATAAATAGTTAACAGCAACTCTATCTTTCCAGTAGCTCCAGATTTTAAAAAGTATCTCTCTGTACTTTCCTTCCTTACATCTAATTCACTTCAAAATAACTTCAGGATCTATTAACTTTTCAGTCTCAGTGTCACACCTTGGTTCAAGAGCACATTGTCTCTTACTTGGGTTATTGCAGAAGTCTCCATACTCTATTTCTACCTTTGTCCTCCCTATTGCATATTCTCAATAAAGTAACTAAAATAATCCTGCTAAAATGTTGATCAGATAATTTCATCCTCCTGCTAAAAAACTTGCAGACTTCCAAGTGAAAGCAAAATCATTCCATTAGCCTCTATGGCCCTACATGATCCAGTCCTCTCCCACCTACCTCTTGACTTCATCTCCTACTACTTTCCCCCTTGTAGAGCTTGCTTGCAGAAAGACTGGCCTCCTTAAGATTACTGGAATATACTAGCTAGTGCTCCTCAGCAGGGTCTTTCCATTGCTTCTCGCTCTGACTGGCTGTCCTTATCAAAGACACCAGCATGTTTCACTCTCTCATCTCTGCTTGATCTTTATCCTAAGTCCATCATATAAACGAGGGTTCTCCTGTCCACTCTGGGAAAATTGTACTGCTAAATGCCAAACTATCTCTCTCTGAGCTACCTTGTCCTAAACATAAATTATTACATGAATTTAACCTACTATATATTTATTTTGCTTATCATTTTCTATACACACACACACACACACACACGCACAAAAAAATACATGGTTCTAAGCACTGTTGAAGGCTATTATTTCTCTTTATTTGCTAACTACTGTCTATATTTACTATTCCTAGAGTAGTATCTGTCAGAGAGCCAGAGCTCAATATATATTGTTGGATGAATGAATGAATGAAGTAAATAGATGGATAGAGAAAAAAAATTAACCTTTTCCTATAAAGTTCTATTATATTGAAGTTATTTTTCCATCTTTCTCCTTGCCCTAAAGCACTTTTTCTCACATTTGCAACTTGACTGATGGATTCATATCTTATAGCTCTTAAATTGCAATTACTGATTTTCTCTTCTTTTTAACTAATCAGAGGAACAACAAGATCTCATTTGTTTCAAGAAAGAAGAAATATTATATGATAAAAATAACTAACATTTGTTTTGAGTGCTTACTAAGCCCTAGGTATTATAACTTTAGAAGTTTCAACTTACCAAATTCTCACAAAAACCTTCAGCAAGGTCAAATAACTATTAAGTGTAGCACATACATTCAAATATAGGAAATTCATCCCCAGAGCCAATATGCTTAGCACCATCAAAACACTGCCTCTATATTCTCATGTTGTAGGAAGTATTGCTACACTCATTTTAAAGATGAGAAAATTGAAGGGACTAGATTTTAAAACCTTCCACTTTTATAAGGCTAGTAAGTGTAACCAGAGCTAAAAGTGGGCTTTTACCCATAATGTACACTAACTCTTACTATGTTATTCTTTAAGAAAAAGTAAACATTACGATTTAACACCAGATAAATCCATCCATCCATTTATCCACCTATTTATTCATCTAGATAGTCATCACATATTTATTGAACACTGATTATGGCAACAGATTCCATGCTTTCTGCTAGGAATTCAAAAGTGAATAAGACAGACATAATCCTCACCTTCAGGGAGTTATAATCTAGGAAGGAAATATATGGATATACAATGGTACTGAGGAAGTTAAGAACATGATAACCATTCTGAGCACCCATGGTAAGCTATTTATTATGATGGCATATTTTGATGTCCAAGAGACTTATTTAAATTTATAGCTATCCTACAAATCTTAAGAGAGTTTTTTTAACATGAGTAGCTAAACTAACAACACATTTTCCATATTACTAGTTGCCCTTTTGATACTTAGAGATTAAGGATTAACTTTCACAAAGAACCAAATACTAATTAGGAAATAAAACATAAATAATAATTAAGAAAAACCATATATCATTTGATTTCTGGTCAAAAAACTCCTAACTGAAAATAACAGACTTCTGAGAAATTAAATTTCAAGCCCTGAGTAATCTATTTTCAGAGCATTTTCACTCATGGAAAATTAGCTGCCTTTCTTTGGTAACCTCTGAGAATGGACATTATAAATATAGTAGAATGACACGATTCCAATGAAAAGAAAAACAAATAAATAACTCCCCTTCAGTTAAGGGGGCCAGTAAGTAAACAGTTCTCATAAAACTGTGTGCAATTATAGCTCTTCTGGTATTTTGGAACTCTTCTAAATGTTTGTGCTCTTGCGGGGGTCAAGAGTTGAACAAAGATTCCATATGCTGCTTGCGTACATAATCATATAGAGACAGTGTGATTTCTAATACTGTCCTACGGTTTCGTGAAATGTGGAGGCCAACCATCTGTCATCAATAATGCTGTCAAGAAGATTTGGAAAGTGTTTGATTGGGTTTTGGCAGTGAATTATCTGTTAAAATATTGTTGGAGGCAAAACTGGGAAGTTCTGATGTATTTTAAGGAGACACAAATGTCTCCGCACATGGGCACCCTGATACTGGGATGGTGAAGTGTCTTATTTAGCAGAGGCACAGATTTCAGTGCAAGTCAATAAAGAAAAGAAGTAGTGCTGTGTTTGTATATTTAAGCATATACGCTAGGCTCCACAATAGAGCACTTTTCAGTACTCAGAAAAGATGGCATTGGGAAGCAGCATCTGTTGAACACACTAAGGGAAACTTCTTTTGCACTGAAGGAGTATAAGAGAGATTCGAGGGAAGGCCTGGCTGAAAAATAGGCATGAAGAAACACAAAAGTCAGCTTCTGCTCATCAGACAAAGGGAAATGAGTCTGATAAAATTATACCATTTCAGACTCCCAGGTGTTAACTATTACATTGGAAGAGCGAAAAGATGGGATGAGGTCAGAGTGGTGACAGAAAGTAGGAACACTAAGGAAGAAGAGTCCAATTAAAGACAAGATGTGGGTCATTTATAAGAAGGGCTTGATGGAAGTCTCAAGGAACGTTTCTCACTCCAGGCTCTGGAAAGCAGCCAAACCAAACTGACCCATGGGTATCAACAACTACTGCAGGATCTAGCAGGCTCGACTTTCAAAGGGTTTCTGGGTTTGTTTCTCAAGTCCTTTGGAAGCTGTGAAAATCACCAAATGCATCTACATTACTCAGCAAGACTAATAAATACCCAAGCACAAAAACTTGAAACCAAACTGATTTTTATATACGGAAATATGGACAGTGAGGGCAAAGTTAACCCGTGGTTACCATATTTGATCAATGGAGTGTGACTTAAGCAGTTTTTATTAAAACATGAAGAAAGACTTTTAGTGGAAAAGATAAGGGATAAGAGAGGAAAATTATGCCACCTGAGGATATCCCTCCATTGATGAGAGTTTTGTAAGAGATGATTTAGACTTTAAAAAAAACAACAACAACAACGCTGGATTGATGGAAAGAATTCTAGCATTAAGTAAAACAAAAACAAAACCTCTTCTTTAATTTTTTAAAAAAATTTTGATTAACTCTCTGTGGAATATAGGCAAGTGTTTTCTTTCTTTTATTCTTTCTATAAAATAGGAATATATCTGATTACACTGGACTCTGAGCAGTCAAAAAGAAGCAAATATTTAATGCAAGGTCAAATCAAGTTAAGTGTGAATTTTCCTATATAGCATATGTTTTATATCTAAATATATATGAATATATGTACATATACAGGTAATGATTACCCCTTAAATGAGGCATCTTCCTTCCTGGAAATTTACAAGAAAGAGATAAACACTCATCAATCTGTTTTGACTTAATGAAGCCTGATTGGAAGACAGATGATGATTTAAATGACTTCAGGAATATAGGCTTTTTAGTTTATACTGCTTTATGTTCAGTGTATCATTTATACTTATATGTCTTTTAGATATTTTGCACTTTATGTCTTTAGTTAATATATTTCTGTGAACTATGTATATGTTTCTTGATCCACTTATAAATTAGAAAATGTTTTGCCGCCAATAAAAAGAATAAAGATTGTTTCATCTACATCTTTCAAGTGCATCTGATTGCCAAATTATTAGTAATGATCTAAAGAGATAACTGCATGAGAGAAGATGGAAGTGCCTCCATAATCAATCTTTCACATACTCAAAGGGGGAAAAAATGAATGTTTTCTTTCAACATTAGTATAAGCCTTAGGGACATGCTTTATCAAGAAAGGGCAAGAGGAATTCAATACCATCAGTGGAAAACAGAAAGTAATGAGGAAAAGGCAATGTCTTATGGGAATCCTATGTGAAACATACACACACACACACACACACATACCCCTCTCTTTCCGATTGACCCCCCTAGCTGATTAACAAGATTCTAAAACACCTTCTTAAATAATAAGCAGGAGTGTGCTAAGACATGAAGATTCATTAATTTTAGTCTTATTTTAGATTAAGGGTTAAAACATACACAGATATTCACAAAATAAATCCACTAATTCCCCCTAAATCATGTGGTGCAATTCTCAACTGAACAAAATATATTTTGAGATTTATTTTTTTTGAACCAATGTTTTCTTTTACAGGTAAGGAAAACCCAAAGTTGTCTATAATTATGTATGTATTTGCATATGTTATAGCTAAAGACAAAACTCGAGCAACCCCTCAGCAGGAAAAAATAGCTCGCAAACTCAAAAACAACATTTTTATTCCCTTAAGTAATTACTTAGTTAATGCCTTTTGTCTTGATTATGGCTTTAATAAATGAAAATATTTTGCACTTTCACTGGTATATTTAAACTTTACACATTTCTTATATCCCAGAATCAAAATAGGCAGTATTGTTTAAATAATAAGCAACCAAAAAATATCACCCTGGGAATACACATATATCACTACATTGAGCAACATAAGCTAACCAAAAATTCTAATAACTGAATTTTATAGTAATGAATACATTATTATGTATCAATTTGCAGACTATAGGAACTACAGACAAACACAATCCCTCTTTTCTTTGTAGTAAACTGATAAGGGGAAGTAAGTGAACTGAAGCAATTAGGCAAACAGAAAGAGGCTTCAAAAAAAAAAAAGAAAGAAAGAGGCTTCATAAACATGACAGGTAAGATTCATTGAGTATTTACTATTTGCCAGGCAGTTTTAAGCATTTTACATGTTTTCACTGTAAGTCATTAATCCTCACAACAGCAACCATCTAAGGTCAGTAGAAGTTACAGAAAACCAAGAGCCTAAGTAACTTAACCCTGGTCACCTGGCTGCTAGAACCAGAATTCAAACTCTAGGACTGCTGGGCCATACCACAAACATACGTTCACAAATACTCCCAAATCTAAGCCTATGGATTGTATCTATTACTTGTTTTGTGTTATTGTGTGTTAGAAACCTTGTGTGGAGATTGAATCAATGAAATGTTTCAGGTGAAAGGAGCTATACATTACCTGTTGTATTCATCAGGGTTCTACAGAGAAACAGACTCAACACGATATGCATAGAAAGAGAGAGATTTATTTTGAGGAATTGGCTCACTTGATTTGAAGAAGTTGGCAAGTTCAAAATCTTCAGATTAGGCCAGCAGACTGAGGATCCAGAGAAGAGTTACAGTTCATGTCCAAAGGTTGCCTCTGGACAGAATTTCCTCTTCCTCAAGGAGGTCAGTCTTTTACCTATTAAGATCTTCAACTGATTGGATGAGGCCCACCCACATGAAGTATAATCTGCTTTAGTCAAAGTCTATTGATCTAAATGTTAACCTGACAGAAAAAAAATACCTTCATGGAGATATCTAGAATAATGTTTGACCAAATATCTGGTTATTATGGCCTGGCCAAGCTAATACATAAGATTAACTATTACAACTACACACACATATGTGTTTACATATTTGTATGTTATGGCTGAAGACAAATTGGCAATCTTCTTAACTGGGAAAGAATTAGCCAACTTTGAGCATATCAGGATTCTTTGCTGCCTCACAGAACTACAAGAAAGGTGCCATATTTCAAGGTTCTTATAATCTGGGTGTGTTGAGGAGAGAGAAACAGACAAGTAATGTATACAATCAACTATGTTACACTACACTGAGTTTTAATGAAGACATTGGGACAGAGTTCCACAGGAAGATAGGAAAAACAGTAAGGTTCTTCATGGCCAGCCCAGAGCCGAGAAGAATCTCAAAGAGGAAGAGACACTTAAACTCCACTAAGGAAGAAGAGGATTCCACCAGGAAGAAAAAGCTATAGAATAAAGATATGAAGACACAAACATAAATGGAATTTAAGGATTTGTAGGAAATCTAGTGAAAATGGAGCACATAACTCATGATGAACAGAGATAGGAACAACTTTATAAGTTGTGGCATAAAGTTTGTGATTTACACTAAAGCTATTGGGAAATTGTTGTAGCTTCCAGCTGAGTGAATGACATGATCATAGATAGGTTTCAGAAAGATTCTATTAATGACTAAAAAAGAAAAAAAAATGAAAGACAATCATGGAAGCAGGAAAATCATTTAGAAGAGAAGGATGAACTCTTAAACCAAGGGAGCAAAGCTAGATGAGGGAGAAAATTAGGAAAAAAGACTCAAAAATATTTTTTTGAATTAAGCAGACATTTAATGATATGTATGTAATCATAAGTTCTTTTATTCAACAAACACATATTGAAAATCTACTAAGTGTTTGGCTCTCTGACACAAATAATGGAATATAAAGATAAATAAGAGAATATAAACAAACAATTCTAATGTGTGGTAAATATAATAACAGAAGAAAAGTAAGACATGAACATGACAAAGAAGGGTCAAGAGAACCGCACAGAGGAGGTGATGCCCGGGCTGGATTGTGATAAATAAATAACAGCATGAGAAAAGCAATACTGGCAAGGGAATTCCAAGCATAGAGGTAGCATTCAGAAAGGCACGTAGGTGTAGGCAAAACCTTTGTTCATGGGTCAGAGGTAGTCAAGATTATAAAGTGTGCAGAGGAGAATAAAAAAAGGATGTCAGGCGACGTTGAGAAGAGCCTTGTTTGAATTTTATTGAAAGACAGTGATCAGAGACAGAGTATGATCTGAGTTTTGACAGAAGCACAGAGGATGGATTGATGGATAAAACTGGTAGGGAGGTATATTAGTTTCCAAAACTGCCAATAACAAATTGCCACAAACTTTGTGACTTAAAGAAACAGAAAAGTAATCAAGGTGTGAATGGGGCCATGTTCCTTCTGAAGGCTTTAGAAGAGAATCTTACTTGGCTTCTTCCAGCTTCTGGAAGGTGGCCCCTGATATCCCTCAGCTTATGACAACATCGTGCTGCTCTCTGCCTCCATCTTCATATGGCCTTTTCCCTGTATGCGTCCATGTGCATTTTTTTCTCTTTTTCTATTCCTTATAGGACACTGTTACCATAATCTAGTATGATCTTACCTGGATCCTACCCTAAGTGCATTTGCAAAGATTCAATTTCCAAATAAAGGCATATTCTGAGGTTCCAGGTAGGCATGCATTTTGTGAAACACTATTCAACCTACCACAAGAGGCCATCGCAATAGCACAGGCAAAGGAATGTGAGGACCTGAGATAAAGCAGGGGAGAGGAGATAAAGAGATGGGTGGGAAGGAGGTCCTAGTGACAGGAAGTCACGGTTGAAGTGCAGGAAGGGTGAAATCATGAAATGATTTCCAATATTTCTACCTGGGGAAATCAGGTGGATTTGGGTATCACTGATTGGTATATTTGAAAGATTTGAGAGATGGGTTCTGAGGAGTGGAGGATGTAGAAAAGTTCAGTTTTACACAATGTAAAGTGTGTTGAGTGAGGATGTCCTCAAGGGGAAAGAAAATGATTTAGAATGACTTAGATGGCTGGGTAGATGGTAATGCCATTAGTTGTAATGGAATATACAATGGAATAAAGATTTTTTTTTAAGAAAATAGAGCTGGTTTTGAAAATCTTAAGTTTCAAGGATGTTTACCATATGCAAGAGAAGAGGTAGAGCATGGAGTAGGAAATATACCTTTGGTGCTTTGGAAAAGAACTGACAATGTGTTTAGCAGCTTAATGGAAGAAGACATACATTCTCATAGGAAACTAAGACATGTGGAAAAGAACAGTAAGAATAGTGTCAGTGAAGTTAAGAAAGGTGTATCAATAAGGGAAAATAGTAGTATTAAAAACTTCAATAAGGAGGAGAACTGGGGATGATCTCATCGCATAGTATTAGAGATCATCAGTGCGCCTGGGACAAAGTGGCTGGTTTGTAGCATTGGTGCTCCACTGTGGCACCGGTGCTGTGTGCTGCAGTAAGATGAAGGGGAACAGACACTTGGGAAGTGGATACAAACAGTACAGTTAGAGGGAAATCAAGCTGTTAGATAATCTGAACAGATCCCAAGTAACAATCTTCTGAAGTGTATGTGCAATGAAAAGACCAGAAATACTTCAACTTCAAAAATAAATAGTAACATTTATCACTCTTTTTTTTACTAGTGCCAATTATTATAAATACCTCACATGCACTTACATTAACCCAATTTCACAGCAATTCCCTGAGGGGCTGCTATTATATATTTTGCACAAGGGGAAACAAAGGCACAGAGGCGTGATGTGACTTGACTAGATGTGTCACACACATCTAGTGTGTGACAGAGTCAGTATTCAAACCTTGAGTCTAACTCTGGAGGCTGCTCACTGAAGCCAATGGTATACTGCTGCCCATTATCTCAGTATTTTCCTCTAAGTGGTGGGACTATTGAGTGGTGTTTATTTCTCTTCTTGTAACTCTTAAATGTTTCCCTCCCATTTCTAAACTCATTTTATAATTTTAAAAGATCTAAGTAATATATTTTTAAAGAAAGTATTGTTAGTGAGTATACGTCTTTCATAGATAAGGAGAGAAGATTGTAGTAATTCGACGAGTAACATTCAAGAAAAACTAAGTTCTGTCACTTTTTTTAAGGAGAATTTACACATATTTGAAGCCCAAGATATAGACTCAGTGGAAAAAGAGAAATCAATGATACAAGGGAAAAAGAGGGAATAGGGTGTAAAAGGGAACAGCAGATGGGTTATAATAGTTGAGCAAGATCACCCTTGCAGGACAAGTGTGGAAGAATGTTCTAGACCGAGTGGTGTTTAGACACCCTGGGGTGTGAAGCAGGCAGCTTTGTCCATGAATCACAAGGAGTCTGGAACGTAAGTGTGAAGGAGGAAATTTAAAAAATGAGTAATAGCTTTGCAAAGAGATAAGGACAGTATCAAAAGAAAGGAACTGAGTGCAGTTAGTCTAAGATAAATTTTGAAGAAGTCTCTGATTCTGCATGGCTATTTTTCTCAGCGGATAAAATAAGTCGCAAGATCTTCTGATAAAATTGAGGGGGGTTGGTTTGGTTGAAGGCAAATGAGTGTAAGATTTAGAAAACCTCCAGGTGGAGTGGGGAAGTGAAGTGCTGAGGGATGAATGAATGGGAATGTCTGAGTGGAAAGAGGGTCCATTCTTCCCACTGTGACAGTGATTTGTTGACTTCCTTGTAAGCTCCCTCAAAGTTGGCTTTCTTGTTCACCTCCGTGGTCCAATGCTTAACGCACAATCTAGAACAAGGTAGTTGCTATTAGTTATGAAAGCTTGAGGTGGAATTTCTCTCACCATTAATAGCTTTTGGATAAAATGGGAGCACAGACGTGGCAGTGACTCTGAATTCACTGGTTCTTGCTCCCACCTGCTAAACAGAGCTTCTCAG
Organism: Ailurus styani; assembly: GCA_002007465.1. Taxonomy (NCBI): domain Eukaryota; kingdom Metazoa; phylum Chordata; class Mammalia; order Carnivora; family Ailuridae; genus Ailurus; species Ailurus styani. The sequence continues at coordinate 1,238,662 of LNAC01000026.1, forward strand.
TCACTAAATTTTTATGTTATGGGAGCCATCAAGCACCCCAAGAAATGGCATGATGCTTACAAAAGATCCAAATCAAATTTGTGAGGTAGAATGAGCCCTGTCACTGTTCTCAGGGCAGAAGGCTGAGCTAGCATTTCTTGGTACTCTGACAACCAAACATGTCTGTTAAGTCTACTAAACAGGATGACTGGCCTAATTTGATTTTCCACTTCTTTTCCACTGTCTGTAACATAATCAGTTTCAAAGAAATTTGTCCACCTCTATCTGATTCCACTACCACCAGCATATCTAGAAATTGTTGAGAGGGCCAAAATAATGTTTTGATGGCAAGGCTGACTTGACATGAAGTCAAAACAGATGACTTAAAATATTTCTATTGTTTTATCCACACAATGTCAAACAACCAATTCAACTGACTATGGCAGGAATTGTGTCAGGGTGGGTGGGTAGAAGAGGAATCTATCAAACACTTTCATTGTCCTTAACTTTAACTAAGTAGGTGAAATTAATGGTCAAATCACTATTGGGTTTCCTGGAAGGTGAAGCTAAGTGAGGAAATGGAATTCTATAATCCCTGGACCATATACCTTAGTGTCTTTATTTATTTATTTTTTAAAATTTTTTCTTAGTGTCTTTAAAAGGCAATTGTGAGGTTAAAAACTACTTAAACTTTGTAGGACAGTTTTCTCAGGAATGTGTAATGCTAACTGTAGATTAAGGTTCTTCTTTTATGGCCATAAAAGCCTTCTGCTAATGAAGATTTATTAAATTTTCACTTATTTGCATTTGTAGCCAGAACCCTGATCCTAAATTATAAGCCTTCAAGGAAAACACTGGAAAAGATATTCTAACTAAACATACCACTGCACAAACTACTCATCACATCACACCTCCAGGAATGCATGCTTCTGGTCCTCATGAGGTCCCAGAGATAACAGGAGCTACTTGAAGACGCCCTATCTCTCTGTAAGTCATACATGATTCAGTCTCCAAAAGACAATTTAACTTTGAAAAAGTTACAATTTCCCTTAGAAAGAAAGATAAATGTTTTCCATAACAAGGTACAGAGACCTTGGACACTGATTTATGCCTTTTCCCTCAAAAAATTTATGGGGGTGAGTGGGGCTGAGGATGGAGGGTTTTATTTTGGAAATGTACCCAATTCCCATGCGTCACATCTGTTTCCTTCCCAGTCTGAATTTCTGTGACCAGTCATAAAGGGTACAGTCAACCTTTCCTAAATAACTAATGCTAGGAACATTTATTATACCTAGCTCCTTATATTATGAAAATGACAAGTACATAAAATTTTCTATGGAAGAGCTTCTTTGATTTACTTAGCAAGCACCCTGAGCTAAGTAGGAGCTGAATGAGTTCTGCTGCTGGGTTATACACATCAAAATTTAATTAAGCTTCTGACCTAATATCCCCCTTGTTTCATCGATTAGGGAAGTCATGGGTGGACCACGTCATTCTCAGAAGGACTGTGCAATCGTGAAATCTGAGTAGTCTATATATATTTTTTGCCTGAGTGTTCTTTCCAAATCTCATTAGATTATTATGAGTGTTACAGCTGTGCTAATCTTTTTCTAAGAAATGAACTTTTAAAATTGCACATTTTTAAAGTGACTTCTAGAGTTACCATGGCAGCTTCATTATAATGCACAGAGATGAACATTATCACAGCTAAGCCTGATCTATCCAGGGTTGTCAGGAAATGAGAATTCCACATAAAGTGCATTCTCCAGTAGGGCTCATAAAACTTGCCAGATCAAGTGCCTAGACTTTCAGTTTAACAATTTTAAATGAAAAGCTTTCATCATATGCTGCACACATCTCTGTTTCCTTCAATGTATTCTTGATGACTCAGGGTCTGTTATCAATAGCTTATTGTACTTAGAGCTACACACAGTGCTGTTTGATTTTTTTTTTTTTTTGGGTCTTTTCATCTCAGTTTGCTAGCTGCTTATGATGACCAGGGACACTCAGAGTCATTTCAGACCCTAAGAGAGTAAGTTTTGTGTCCCTCACATCCCAGCAAGAATAGATTTATATAGATATGTTACCTAGACAAGCCAGGTCCTTTGCTGGGACTTGGCAGCCAGAAATGGCAGCTTTGTACTGACACGCAATGTAGCTGGTTCTGGAGCCCTCTTTCTAGAAGCAGGATTGGTATTTTGTACTGGTTTCCTGGCTCTCAAAGTCCAAGATAGTCACTCCTTACCCAGCTCTTACACTTAACCACATTCTGATGGGCTATGATTTAACTTCCCTGCACCAAGTACCTTAAGGAGTCCCTTACATAGACGTTTTTAGAGTCCTGACAAGAGGCTAGGACACACCATTCACCATGGAATTCAGGGACACAAGGACACTGCTTGGACACTGCTTAACCTCTCTAGAACTCTATTTTGCAGCTCTAAAATGATGTTATTCTAATGAAATGCGATTATATATTGAAAAAACATACAGCAATCCTGAACTCATAAGAAAAACTCAATCAATGGAAACAACTATATGTGTGGAACATGACAGCAGTTACAGATAGAAAAGACTGGTAAAAAGTATTATTGTAAAGACTACTTTAGGACCGTCAAGTTTCATTGAGTTTAAGTATTGAGTTGCCATGAACTGATTTAGCTGTGTGTGGCAACTTTTTGTTTGTTGGTACTGTATGAAGTCTGTAGCAAGGAATCAGTGTAGTCCATCCTGTTAAGTAAACTTGTAATGAAATTAGAGATTACAGGTATTAACACAATGCACTGAGAACAAATCATGGTCATGGCTTAGTAAAAATTATGACTGGCTTCTGAGAGAACGAAGTTTGATTCTTGCCTGAATCACTAACACAGCTCTCTAAACTTGGGGCATGATTTCATCATCTAGACCCTGCTTTATCTTGTCTCTAAGGTAAGGAAAAGAATACCTCCTTCTAAGATGAGAAAAAAAAATGTACACAGTAAGCACATAAGAAAGTTATTGCCATGTATTTAATTTCTAGATGTAACTATATTTAAAATAAGAATGCCATTTTTGTACATTCAGATACAACTGAAAAATAAATTCTGGGTTCACTCCTGGCGGAATTTTTGGCTCATCAGAAAGAATGATATATAAAATTATAGAGTGGAGTTTTTCTCTATTGCAAAATCAGTGGATCGTTGATCATATTACAAGTTAGGAGAGGAACACTTTCTTTCCCTGTTCTTTCTTAAATGCAGTATAGTTAATACATAGAAAAGAGATTGACATTTATCATCCTGTGGACAAAGTAATTGGGCCTTCCTCTACTTTCTCCTGTTTTTTTCATTTCCTTCAAGTTTTGCTCAAAGGTACTTTTACAACCAATACTCCTATTTAAAATTGCAACCCTCTATTCACTCTTCTTGGTACTTATCACTTCCAATTCATGGCATAATGTATGGTTTTGGGTTTGTTTGTTTGTTTGTTTGTTTTGGTATTTATTGCCTGTTTCCCCATGAGAATGTAAGCTCCACAAAGGCAGACATATTTTTCTTGTTTCTTTGCTTTGTGTTTTTCCCAGTGATGCATGTCAGATGCCTAAAGCAGTATCTGGCACTGAATAGTATTTATTGAAAGTATGAATTAAAGTTTTAGTATTTCTTTTCAGAGACTGTATTTAGAAAGAAAAAAGAGAACAAAAAATAGTATAATTATTTGGGGACTAAATTTATAAAAGTTATTAAAGACTAATTTTAATTGATAATGGATTAAGTTAGCAATATAAATATATTAAGCTAAACAAAGTGAGCCTGTTTTTATTGAGTCCTTAACCTTTTATGCAACTAAAACTTCTGGTTTTAGTTTATTCATCTTGTCTTCATTTCATCATTCTGCAGTAACATTTTCTGCACGTGGATCTTAACATAGCCATGAAGAACTTGTGTATTTGAATTTCCTTCTCTGATTAGATTTCCTCAAGCACACACTCTTCCATACCTGACCTGCTCAGATAATTAATGTGGACTGTTGTAATCTTGAGGACTATAAATACAGTGGTCACCCCCTTACCCTTGGGGAGCACTTTCTAAGACCCCCAGTGCATGCCTGAAACCTCTGATAGTATTCTCTCTCAGAATACTTTTTTGAACTGTACTCACCCTTCTTCTTGTGATGATGAAATGATAAAATGCTGAGGGGACAGATGAAATGTGGTGCATGACACAGGGCCTGTGATGCAGGCTTAGGTCTGACGCTGCATCAGGAGGATCATCTGCTTCCAGATCATAGTTACCAGTGGTAACTGAATCCATGGAAAGCAAAACCACAGATAAGGTCAAAATGCTGTACCTCAGGTAGCTGGCGTTAGTCACACAGTAGTGTGTTTTAAGGGATAAATGTTTTTCACCTCTAGGTAGCTTTACAACAGTGGCCCAGGTCAGTGTTTCTTAAACTTTAATGTATATGCAAATTACCTGGGGATCTTGTAAAAATGCATATCAATAGGTACATCCAGGATAGGGCTCTAGGTTCTGCATCGCTTTCCCCCCCCCCAGACTTTTAATTGTTTATTTAAGAGAGAGAGAGACCACATGCATGCAGAGGAGGAGTAGTGGGAGACGGCCAAGCAGACTGCTGAGCACAGAGCCAGACATGGGGCTTCACACGGGACTCCATCCCATGACCCATTAAATCATGACCTGAGCCAAAATCGAGAGTCAGATGCTCAACCAACTGAGCCACCCAAGCATTCCTCTAGATTCTGCATTTCTAATCAGCTTCAAGGTGATGCTGATGCTACTGATGCAGAAAGCACCCTTTGTGTAACAAGGGTCTAGATTAAAATTTTCTATTGGCATTAACGTGTTTCCTCCTAAATTTAACTTTGATTAGATTTTTAAGGGCAGTGAAGAGAGAATTTACACTCTTTTTCTTTCATAGTTTAAAATTCAAGTCTGGTAACATTTTTATTCAGTGATATTAATTATGGATCTCAAGTTTGCATACAGTAGCATTTACTATAAAATGGGAGAGTGTTAGTTTTAAGGAATGCTCTAAAGACAGGTGTAGATTTTATTCTCTAATGAGGTTCAAATTTAGGACTATAATGAGCTTCACTAAAAAAGTGAAGCAGGAAATGGCAGATTTGTTTTGATGGAGACCAAGAATTTTAAGTGTGTGTTGGCTTTACACTGTCTTTGAAACTCTGTGCTATGAAAACACAGGAGCCAGGAAATGAGCCCAGCCAAGTGATTCCACTTTCTAAAGATGTCAAAGTCAGTTTTTTCCAATATCCAAATGTTCCTCTTTCAGAAGTAAAATGAGAAAAGACCTCTCTATCATTTGTAGCTGAGTAAACCAAGAGTACTTTTTTTCTCATGTAAATCAGCCGCAGTCCCTTAAATAAAAAACATCCTTCCTCTTGAGGGCAGATGAAAACTTACACCTTCTTTCTCTAGCTCACGCTATGTTTTCTCTGAAAATGGACAGAAGGATTAATTAATTTTGTTGTTGTTGTTGTTTCTTCAAGAAAAATGAACAAGCATAGAGAACTGAAGAATTGGGGTGTGTATGTAAGGAGAGTTGGTGTTCCGGGTACCTTAGAGCTTCTTCTTTTGATTTCAGCTCAGAATTATAAAACTAATTGCTTTCACCCAGCTGGCCTGTGTTGTTGCTCCCTGGGAAGTCAGGTTCTGCTTGTCTGCTGACCAGCAATTCCCCCCACTATTAGTAACTGTCTTCTTTTATGACTCAGTGTGACTCTCATGTTTGGGCTTTAAAGTTCTTACTTAATTCAACCTGATGCAATCTACCTGGAAACAGACTGTGTTTCCCTTTTTCTTAAACATTTCGGTAACATCACTGTGACTGAAGAAGTTAAGTAACTTAGAAAAGGAAATGAAATCATGGCTTGACCTAGGATTTTAATGTGACAGAGTGTAGGAGATCTTACAGTCACACTATTGCAGTGACACTGAAGCATCTCCTTTGAAATTGAGTAAACTGAGTTTAAAATCAGCATGAGACAAATGAGATGTAACATCTCAAGATCTTATAAATCCTTTTTCAGAGAACATCTGTTATCTGAAGGAAAGCTGGCAGACGATGTTGCAACGAAAAGCTGAGATCATTTATGACAAAATCAACCTTGGTAATTAATGTAACACTCTAAAAGATAAGTTCTTAACATAGAAGTTATGCCTTGACACTTATGAAATTATATGAGACATCTGTATCATTTACTCAGAAAGGATACATTGATTTTCGACAGGCTATCAAATGGTTCTGTGATTCTCCCAAAAAAGTAAAGAACCATTACACTTATGTCTATTAAAATTGATAACATTCATGACTTTGAGCTAAACATTTCATCTCCAGGGTATTCTTCCTAAATATCCATCCTAGTGAACAAATATGATGCACAATGTTTCTGATTTGCTTGTAATAGTGAAAGAATGGGAAGAACCTAGTACCACTAAAAATAATAAGGCTTACATGGAAAACTCTCTAAGATGTATTCTTAATTTAAGAGTCTTTCAAAAAAGAAGAAGAAGAAGAAAACGGTCTTTCATTCATCAGATGATCAACTAAGGATCTATGATGTACAAAAATACTGTGTTTGGTACTAGGGCTAAAACTAAGGAAATACTGACCCTCCTCTATTTTCATTTTACTGGAGGTCTAGATGAAATCAATACGTATTCATAATATGTGGATAAAAATAAGTGCTAGTTCTTGTTTATGGGGGTATATTTGCATATATAGATCTAAAATTTAGAAGGATATAAGTCAAGAAACAAAACTTTAGTAGCTGGGATTTGGAAAGGAAGAAGTAAGATTTTCAATTTTTCTTTTTACTTTGATTGAATTTTATATAAAAGCCTATGTTACTTTTGTAATACTTAAATGTTTTTAACCATTTACTTAAAACTCTGGAGTAGAAACATTGCTTTTAAGCTAAATGTGTAACTAGTTGTTATAGTCTGCATATAGTAACAACTATAGGCTTCAGTTTCTTAAAGAAACAATATTTTGACTGATCTTAAACAGCCAGTTTACCTATTGTTTTGTGTTTAAGACAATTTTTAAAACTGTCCGCTGGCTTTCTATTCTATTCCCATGTAACAATGATTACACATGGACCTTCTTGCTCTCCTTCTTTGAGTATATCAGAGACATATCAAATAGTTTGCCAATCCAGAGTGTTACCTGACATACAAAACACTGATATGAATTCTAGAAGAATTAATAGTGATTTGAGTTAAATATGTAAGTGTTTCTCTGAAGTATGTAAGCATCAACTATATGCTCTTTCTACTATGCCCTCAGTTCACTAAGTACAGTTTGTAACTCTAAAACTTGGGCCTTAGTACTCGAGTACTAGTTGAGTACAGTACTGATACTATATCATGCTTTACTAATGTAAGTCTTTGTGGGGATGTCTGCAGAGATACTGTGCCTATTATGTGGTCTTGTCATTCACTGACTCTTCCATAAAAGCAATGCATATGTATAGGTTGAACTGTGCTGGAGGCCACGACAGGGGACCTGGAGTCGAACAGTCCATGGATGGTATTTGAGCATTACCTAAAAAGTCATTTAAAAATCCATGAAAAAATGGCTCTTGTATGTTACCCCCTGAAATAGTGGTCCCTAATTTTCATCACTATCCATTCTCTTTTTCTAGGGAACCTTGCAGTTTTGTAGGGTCACATGCTAGTTCTGGCAAATGCAATGAGCATAAACTAACTAACATGTGTTAATTCTAATGCAAAACCCACCTGAGATGTATTAGGCCTTATGCTTGGTACCAGGGATACAAACGTGAATAGTTCGAGGCTAAAGGACCACTTGCATTAGAACCGTCTGAAATGCGACTAAAAATAAAAAAATTCCTGGAACCTAATTCAGACTTACTAGAATAGAACAGGCTTGGCAAATAAGTCTTATTCATATTCATATTCAATAAGTCTTGTTCACATTGGGGACTAATATAATGGTAAATAGGGCACATAGATTATTTTCATTTATGCCTCTGGATTTAAAGACAGGGTGCTGTACCTGTCCAATGAGAATTATGAGACACCCACTGGAGTTCTACTCAACAGACTAGATCATAATGGCACCATGAAGCCGTGTGTTCTGGGAAGGAGTACTGCAATGACCGTACAAAGACAGCTTTGCTTAAAATACAAGTTAGACTGCCATTTCTAAAATAAATGGAAGAACCAAGTATCTTTTCATTGTCATGCACCTTTGCTAGTTTATATTTAAAGAAACATGGATTTTTAAGTTACTATAAATTTCTGATCTTAATTTATAATTAATTTATACATTTAACACAACACCAATAATGGGGTTGTGATAAGGTGGCTGAAAGGGTAATACATATTTCCAAGGAACTTTCCTGAATCTGGATTTGGATGTGAAAACAGAAACCACTAATTTTTAAACATCCATGTGCTAAAGGGAATTGAAATGAAGGAAATCTTACTTTTCCAGCAGGAACATTTAAACTCTGACACAGGCTAGGGAGATGCTCTTATCCATGTTGTTCCCAATATTATTATGAGCTCTTAACATATTCATGCCTTTGTTCTAGTATCAGTCCATATAGAATTCACTATGCAGATCGATAAATAATTATCATATACAGAATTTATTTGTACCATTCCCATCACTTAGCTGTCTGCGGTCTGTCAACTGCATTTGGGCAGAATTGAGACTTGAGTGAACATAATTGTAAATGGCTTGTCATGACCTACATAGGGTTTTATGAGATGGGAAAGTAGGGAAGCTCTCTTTTTACCATCCTGATGACAGCAGAAACTGGAGTTATCTGGAAGGTAAACAAAAATTTAGCTCTACGGTCTCGACTTCCAGGCCCACTGTATATTGATTTTCTGTCAAGAAGACGTACAGCTCTTGGAACATGCTGCCTATATTCTTATTTATTTATATATTTATTCACTCATTCATTCATTTTGTGGTGGGGTTTCTGTGGCTGCCAAATAAAATAAGCTTCTGGAGAAGTAGAATATATCAAAGCCTTTAAAATGTGCACCCAATATAGGAAAACACTCCTTCAGGAATGAGGTAAAACTCATTATGGGGGGTAGATGGTTTCTATCTACTGTGAACTTTGTGTGGAGATTAATGTGTATACCAATAACTCATTTTTTAAAAAATGAAGGTTTTGGAATGAATCAGGATTGCACTGTGGGTGAGACACATCGTCCAGTGGAAACAGAGCAAGAAATCATGAACTGCTACCTAAATTTCATTTGATCTCCTTCCTTACACCATTTTTTTCCCTCCAGATTAAAAGAGAAGGTGGGAGGTTGTCACAGCTCTAACCTCCTATAGACAGCCAAAAAAGTGCAACAACAGTAAGACAGTGATTTATTTCAGGAACTCTAAACATTGGAGATTTGTGGTGCATATTAACACAGTAAAGGCTCTGAGAAGTCCTGTGGGGATGACATGTTTCCTCGATTTATCTGACTATTTCTTATGCCACCTATTAACTTCCCACAGAATATATGGAAAATAAGGGCTGATTAGCTCTCCAGTCTCCTCTCTTACTGTTCTGTTTCTTAAAATATAGGGCATGTACACACATCACTCAGTCCTCACAGCTTTTACATATGCTGCTCTTTTCAGCTAGATTTCATTTTGTTTTGTTTGCTCCCTTCTCATCCTGCTATCCCAGCTTTAATGGGTTAAACCTTACCTGCAGTCTAGGTCATAGCTCGGCTGTCACTTTGCCTGAGAAGATTTCCCTAACACCCCAATTATGCACACCTGTGCTCTGTATCTCTACTTAATCCAGCACTTCTGTCATAGCGACAATCACCTTTCACTGTAATTGTATGTTTAATGATCTCACTTCGCTGTTGGAGGATAAGCTCCATAGACTTGTATGCTCTGTTGTCTTATTCAATATTTTAGCTCCAGCATCTCATATCATTCCTGGCACACTGTAAGTACTAAAGATATTTATTATATTGAAATTAATATTTTGAACCACAGGTTTAGGGAAATGCTTTTGAGGCCGTTAGACCACGAGAACCACAGATTCTCAGTAAATTATTGTGCTTTTGACCTAAATGAGTTACATTAGGTCATATAAATTACTTCATTTTACTTTATGTTTTTGTTTTGTTATTTAATTTTACTTTTGCACCTTTCTTCAGATAACAATATCATTTACCAGCGAAAGCCCAAGTTTTCCAGACTTGGGAAGCCCCGACACCCTGTTCTACTTGGTGTCATTCCATGATATGCTCATCTCTCCCTAAAAATACCACATGATGTTTGTTTCTCATTTACATTTAAATACACTTATATGGACATGCTCATGCACTTCAGCTATCTTCAAACCATTGAGATGACCACTGGAATGCTGCTAAGCAAGCCTCTAGTAAACTTGAGGCTGATTCCTGATTCCCACTCTGGTTCTAATACCCAAAGAAAGTAGGTTTTGTTATATCCTAGGTGACTCTCCGAAGACATAGACACAAGAACTGTATAGCATAATTCAATTAACTGGTGTTTCTTAAATGTTTTAATGGCAATGCTATGAAGTGGGATCACGACTGACGTTCTGACCAGTCTTTGCTCTTAGAATAGTTTAGTAATTCTGGAATCCTTTAACAGTCTGTTTCCCTGCTTCAGTTTCTCTGGACAATTGTTAATATTAAACCTCTGTGATGGTTAATTCTATGTGTCACCTTGACTGGGCTAAGAGATACCCAGAGAGCTGGCAAAATATTATTTCTAGTTTTGACTGTGACGGTATTTCTAGAAGAGATAAACATTTGAACTGGTAGGCTGAGTACATAAGATCACCCTCCTCAATGTGGGTGGGAATTATCCCATCCCTTGAAGGCCTGAATAGAACAGAAAGGTAGAGGAAGAATTTGCTCTCTCTGCTAGAGTTGGGACATCAATCTTCTTCTGTCCTATGACATTGGCTTTCTTGGTTCTTGGGTCTTCTGACTCAGAGTGCAAATTATACCATTGGCTCCCAGATTATCAATCTTCTGGGGTTTGGGGTAAAACTACACCACCAGCTATCCTGGCAAACTGCAGGACTTTTCAGTTTCCATAATCATATGAGCCAATCCTTTATAATAATCCTTTCGCTTTCTCTTTCTCTCTCCCTCTCTCGCTCTTTTTCCTTCCTCCCATTGGTTCTGTTTCTATGGAGAACACTGACTAACACACCCTCTTTATAAATAAACTTATTTATTCAACCAATAAATATTCTGACCTATCATGGTGTTAGGGGTTGTACCTTCAGCATAAAGATGGATAAAGTCTGAGAAGCATGGATATAGATATAAAGAAAAAAGAAAAGCTATAGCTCTAAGTGAAAATGGCATGGGTGAGAAGAGAGTTTACACTTAGCATCAAACGCCCTCAGATTGCACTTATAAAACAATACCTGTCCTTAAGTAGGGAACGAAGCAGAGCATGTGTTGGGAATCAGTAGGAACCTCTATCTTTGAAACTGTCTCTTCAGTGCTTTCCGGTGATTATATCTACATGTTTGCCTCTGCATAGTGAGAGGTATTTTCTAGAATATTTTTGTATGGTTTAAGAAAGATATGGCACTGAATGTGGGGTATTCAAAGTCCCATCTCATGACTGGATAGTGAAAAACAAAATGGCTTAAAAACAAAGACAAAAAGAACAACAAAAGAGAATTTAAAATAACCGTAAGTTACAATTTAGAAAAAAAATGAATGAAACAAAATTGAAAATAAAACGCATTAAATTATTCGGAATAGTTATCCATGATAGGTCATTTCTTCCTCCTACTATTACGAATTTTCAAAACTTTATACACTGGAAGGACTAAAAGATTTTTTAAAGTTTTTATTTTAGTCATTTTCAATTATAAAATGTAAATGTAAACTTTATAATCATACACAATAGTTATAAACATATATGTATTATATATATATTTATATAAATAAATACTGTATGTTTTTAAAAATCAGGATGAATTTTTCAGACTAAATACAGACTGTCACACACAATGGGAGGCCTTACCTCTGCACTAACCCTGGAAGCTGTTCCTTCACATGAAAGACTATTAAAGAGTCTACCAATGCCAGCATAAAGGTCCTAAAAGCATCATATAACTGCTGCCCATCCCCCACTCACTCATTCCGTCCCTACTCTCTCACACGCACTCTTCGCCTTATTATATCATAAAAACCTCCCTCTCTCAATTATCCTCTCCGGCATCTCTGAAGCCTTGCCCATAAAACCACCTTCCTCATCTTTGGAACCACTCTCTCGGCACATGTAAACACACTAGAAAACATATAATTTTCACCCATCATCATAAAGCACACTGCTGTCAGCAGCAGTACATATATGCATGTATGTTGTGTCCTCTCACTAGAAAACAACCCATTCATTTAGACTCCAGAATAATGAAAAATGATTTACCTGGTTTATTCCCAATATTCATATTTTATTTATTATCGTAATTAGCTCGATGCATATCAGAAAGACAGAGGGCCATTTGTACTTTCTGTGGGTAGGTTTCTGTTTTCCCCCTTTATCTTTCAACTCCGTCTTGCCTCTGCATAGTTCCTCCCTATTAAGGAACTTCAGTAAAAAATAAGAGGAGGGCTCACCAAAAAGCAGAATTCCTGTTCTATCCATGCAACTCTTCTGTAAACCTAAAATTATTCCAAAACGAAATCTTTTGAAAAATAAGAGAAGGAGGAAGAGGAAAACCCGTAGCAAGTATATGAGGAAGGAACGAGCAAGGGAGAAGATGAAGCAATGTGTGTGTGGTTTTAGGGACCAAGAGACATCGGGCCTTCATACATTAACGGTATAATCACTACGCCTGCATTTGTGTATGTCTGCTGATTTGTGGCAATCAGTTTTCAGTATTGAGGTATAGTGTTAATTAGGGCTTATGTACCTCCAAGTCAATTAAATTTGGTTTATTAATGCATAATTCAATATTGTTATGTATAGCAGAACACTTAAAAGGATTTTAAAATTCTATCTTCTGATGTGGCCTGAAATATTACAAGGAAACACCCACTGTCAAGTGAGTGAAAATGAATAATTATGGGAGCCCTAAAACCCCACAGTTGAGCAGACAAGACAGCTGCTATTATTAAGCACTCCAAATTGAAAGTATGGATTCTATCATTATAAGAACAAAGCCAGTGCTGGGATAATTATGGAAATGCTATAGCTTCCATTTTTGCTAATGTTTTTAGTAGAATGTTTAAAGCCACAAAAGGTTAAGATAGAGAGCTCAATTTTTGTATCTTGTTACTCACTTAGATGAATGCATTTTTCTACCAACTGCAGTCACAACAGAGCTTGCAATCCCTGCAACATCATGATAAGAAAGTGCTGATTTGGGCAAGAAATTAAATGATAATAAACATAGTGTAAGCTCAGTGGGGGTGATATTGTTTAACGTCAGTGGTGATGGAAACTACCTTCTAGATGACTGAAGCTTTGTTGGCCTCGTCTGTTTATATTAATTTCTCCTTTTCAAAGGCCATTATCTTAAATTGCATGTTATATAACTTGTGCGGCCTCGCTCCAGCCCGCAGCACCACTTCTAAAGCAACTTGATGATGCATATTGTACAAAAAAGTCTTTCCTAGGCTCAGCATCCAAGGAGATTACAATCTTGAGACTGTGATAAGAATGGATTAAACTTTGCACAATTTCCTTTTGCCACGTGAATTGAATCCTGTTGTGCTATTCTCTATCCTCCTTTCAATCTCTGTCACAAAAATGATCTATGGAAGCGTTGGCGCTGCTTAAGTAACCCCAGCCTGGCTTTAACCCAGGCAGGATCTTACAGTTTGATTGGCTCTGGATTTTCCTTTCCCGAGAAAACAAAGCAAGAAGATTGGGACAAACCCACCCCACAGATGATAGAACACGGGAAAGGTCATTGTCCTTTGGCTCAGGCAGGCTTAAGGAGGACAATCAATGATCTTCATGTTGATCTCATACAAAAAAGAAAAAACAAACAAAAAGCTGAAAGGGAAGGGGAAATGTTACCACATGACTCCAATCCTGTGATAGCAATCACACCCCTCTGCAAGAGGGAGGCTGAAACCATACAAAGGTCCTTCGTTCTCAGCACAGCCTCAGGTTTTCAGATTCCAATCGCAGACTCTTCCTCAGAAGTCACTTTCCACAGTTTCATTCACTACCACTCCTACTTCTAAGGTTAAGATGGAGTCACTCAAATGTCAATGGTGTCCACAGTTTTTTATATTGCCTTGAATTGACCCACACCCATGGAGAAAACAAAAACACGTATATTAAGTAGGAGAATAAGAAAATTCCTTCCTCAGAACTTGATTTTGTTTTGATCTCTAGAGTGTCTTTGATGTGGGGGCAAGGCTGCTGTATGCAATGCACAGTCTCCGGGACTCTGGTTGCATGCAAATTAAACTCATTTGGTGGAAGTTCAAACATAAAATATTTCTGCTATTTATTTTTGTGTCGACTTCATATAATTCCATGACCACCAATAAATAACTGATTTCTCCAAAAAGAATCCATAAAATTCACCACTTAAGGTAGTGATAAAGAATGATACACTTTAAGTTAGCTGCAACCTAAAGTTGTTCATCTTTTATTACATGAACCTAGGTGATTTTCTTTGTCTGATCTCCATCTTGTCTTAGAATAATTCATTTGCAGGCACAAGTTTTTCAACTAGCATATAGTTTCCAAATAGCTCCACGGAACATGGGATTATGGATCAGGAAACCAACGCTATAGGTGATAAAATTTTGGATGGGTGAGCTCTTTTTACCACATGATCGTAGATTTGGTCTGTCCCCCTTTCTCGGGACGAACACAGAAATAGTTCCACTAGTTCTATCACAAATCACTAGAGGAACTGCTGACTCTTTCTGAAAAGAGATTTACCAACAGAGAAACCACCCTTTAGATCCACTTTAACCCTGTTTCACAGTTACATGCTATGTGGATGCAAAAATCTTTAAAAGACACAGATTATATAATCATATGGTACCCCAACCAGTGTGGTCACAAATTGGCCTAAAGGGTATACTATTCAAACCATATCCTTTTTATCCTCCAGGATTTTGTCTAAAAATAAACTGTGATGCAACTGAGGAACCAATCAATAGTATTACTAAATATTTATTGAGTGCTAGAAAAACACAGGGATATCCACTCACCACTCATCATTTTTTTACTCAACATAGTACCGTAAATCCCTGCCACAGTAATGAGACTAAGTAAATAAATAAATAAATAATAAGCATCCAAATCGGCAAGGAAGTAAAACTCGCTATTCACAGATGACATGATACTATATACAGAAAACCCAAAAGACTCCGTCAAAAAAACTGCTAGAATTGATAAACTGATACCCTCCTGTAAAGTCACAGGATATGAAATCAATGTACAGAAATCTGTTACATTTCTATACACCAATAATAAAGCAGCAGAAAGAGGAATTAAGAAATCAACTGTAGGGCGCCTGGGTGGCTCAGTGGGTTAAAGCCTCTGCTTTCGGCCCAGGTCATGATCTCAGGGTCCTGGGATCGAGGCCCGCGTCGGGCTCTCTGCTTGGCAGGGAGCCTGCTTCCCCCTCTCTCTCTCTCTCTGCCTGCCTCTCTGCCTCCTTGTGATCTCTCTCCCGCTGTGAAATAAATAAATAAAATCTTTAAAAAAAAAAAAAAAAAAAGAAATCAACTGTACCAAAAACAAAGATACTTAGGAATAAACCTAACCAAATAGGTGAAAGACCTATACTCCAAAAACTATAGAACATTGATGAAAGAAATTGAAGATAACACAGAGAAATGGAAACACATTCCATGCCCATGGATTGGAAGACAAAATATTGTTAAAATGTCTATACTACCCAAAGCAATCTACACATTTAATGCATTCAGCATTTTTCACAGAGCTAGAACAAATTATCCTAAAATTTGTGTGGAATCACAAAAGACCCTGAACAGCCAAAGCAACCCTGAAAAAGAAAAATAGGGTACCTGGGTGGCTCAGTTGGTTAAGTGTCTGCCTTTGGCTTGGTCATGATCCTGGGGTCCTTGGATCGAGCCCCACATCAGGCTCAGTGGGGAATCTTGCTACTCCCTCTCCCTCTGCCTCATTCCCCCACTTGTGCTTGCTATCTCTCTCTCAAATAAATAAATCTTTTAAAAAAAGAGAGAGAGAGAGAGAGAGAGAGAGAGAGAGAGAGAGAAAGAGAGAGAGAAAGAAAACAAAGCTGGAGGCATCACCATTCTGGAGTTCAAGTTACATTACCGAGCTGTAATAATCAAAAGAGAATGGTACTGGCACAAAAATAGACATATAGATCAGTAGAACAGAATAGAAAACACACAAATGAACTCACAATTATATGATCAATTATTTTTGACAAAGCAGGAAAGAATATCCAGTGGGAATAAGACAGTCTCTTCAACAAAACTGAACAGCAACATGAAAAAAATGAAACTGGACCACTTTCCTATACCATATACAAAAATAAATTCAAAATGGATGAAAGACCTAAATGTGAGACCTGAGACCATAAAAATCCTAGAAAAGAACACAGGCAGTAACTACTTTGACACTGGCTGTAGAATTTCTTTCTAGATACGTTTCCTGAGGCAAAGGAAACAAAAGCAAAAATAAACTATTTGAACTACACCAAAATAAAATATTTCTGCACAGCCAAGGAAACAATTCACAAAACTAAAAGGCAACCTATGGAATGGGAGAAGATATTTGCAAATGACAAAAGCAAAATATATAAAGAGCTTATAAAACTGAACAGCCAAAATATGAATAATCCAATTAAAAATGGGCAAAAGATATGAAAAGACACTTTTCCAAAGAAGACATACAGATAGCCAAAAGAAACATGAA
Source organism: Ailurus styani (assembly GCA_002007465.1). Classification (NCBI taxonomy): domain Eukaryota; kingdom Metazoa; phylum Chordata; class Mammalia; order Carnivora; family Ailuridae; genus Ailurus; species Ailurus styani. The sequence goes on from LNAC01000026.1 coordinate 1,255,546, forward strand.
AATATGGTAACATCACTTGTCATCAGGGAAACATAAATCAAAACTACAATGAGCTATCACCTCACATCTGTAAGAATGGCTAAAATCAACGACACAAGAAACAACAAATGTTGGTGAAGATGTAGAGAAAGCGGAATACTCTCACCCTATTGGTGTGAATGCAAACTGGTGCAGCCACTCAGTACAGGGGTTCTTCAAAGAGTTAAAATTAGAACTACCCTATGATCGAGCAATCACACTATTTGGTATTTGCCCAAAGAATAAAAAAAAAAAAACTAATTCGAAGGGATACATGCCATCGTTTACAGCAACAGCATCTACAATAGCTAAATTATGGAAACAGCCCAAGTATCCATCAGCTGATGAATGGATAAAGAAGATACAGTGTGTGATGAAATATTACTCAGTGTGTGTATATATATATATGAAATATATATACTATAAGATATTACTCAGTGTGTGTGTATATATATATTATAATACACAATGGAATATTACTCAGTCGTAAAAAGAATGAAATCTTACCATTTGCAACTACACAGATAGAGCTAGGGAGTATTATGCTAAGCAAAATAAGTCAGTCAGAGAAAGACAAGTGCTATACGATTTCACTCATATCTGGAATTTAAGAAACAAAACAAATGAACAAAAGAGAAAACAGAAATTGAGAAGCAAACCAAGAAACAGACCCTAACTATAGAAGAACGATCTGATGGTTACCAGAGGGGAGGCGGCTGGTGGGGTGGGTGAAACAGGTGATGGAGATTAAAGACTGCACTTGTTGTGATAATCACTGGGTGTTGCATGGACTTGCTGAATCACTGTGTTATACACATGGAATAGTATACTGTCTGTTAACTAACTGGAATTTTAAAATTTTAAAAAATATATTTACTGAGTGCTTATCCTGTACTATTCATTAAGCACTTTACACATGTATCTCCTCACAGTTCTATGACATTTATGAAGGAGTTACTGCTATTATATCATTTCACACAAAAACAAACAACTGAAGTTCAAACTAGGTACAGAATTTTTCCATGTTAGAACGGCTAGGAAGTAGGCAATGTAGGTCCAAAATTAATCAACAATTTTACTGCCTCTCTACACTACACTTGCTCTTTATATTGGGGAATCCTATTAACTGAGTAATAGGAAGAGTTGTCCAGGGCCTGTTAAAACTTCAGTTGACTTCAACCAAACTTTCAGTTAAAATACTTATTGTTGAAAGGATAGGGAGGCTGCATAATTGAAGTTGATCATTTATGTTTATTCCAGGCACTAAAATATCCCATATGCTGCCACAAGAAAATAAACAGTTATAAATATAGGTAGAGATATAGATATAAACACAGACATTAGTTCAACTACTTAAACTAGAAGATGGGAAATTGCTTTTTTGCAATCATAACCAAATCAGAGTCTGAAAACAGTCTTAATTTCAATGTGCATCTCTTAACCTTACAGTTAGAACTGCTCATTATGCTCCATTATGTCAGGTTATAATAGAGAGCAACTGCTTGGACACCTGAAACAAGTCTCTTTTTATGAATCTTTTGATTCTACATTCCAGTGGACTGATCTGGTGCTCTTACCATCAGGATTATCTAGAAACAGGACTAGGTCAATGTGAGGTGAGCCGTCTGCATGGCACAAGAAGGTGAACCCCCGCTACAAGGTATGGGGCGCCGCCCTCCTGCAAGGCGAGGAGAATGCAATGGGCAAAGCATTAATCAACCCCTTCCAATTAAAAGCAGCTTGTAGCTCGAATGACGCATATCAGTATGAATGGTAAGATTAGACTAGATTTGTTAAACATAGGTTGAATTTACTATTTGTAGATCCCGTATTATCAATCAACATAAAAGTATATAGTGTAAACATAGTTATTGGAAGAAATATAGTCGGATAATTGACTTTTTCGAGGTGTGGATAATTCACTCTTTCTATAGATAAACAGGCCAAAATGGAATCCGGGATAAGTGCCGAGAAAGAATCTGGCGCCATGCTGTGCCTCCCCCCAGGATATACCGCATTTAACTTTAGGGCTTGATGACCTTACACAAAACCCTTGATTTACATCAGAACTAGGAGTAACCATAAGAAAGGGGCACTATACAGATAAGCAGAACAGGCCTCATCATCTATCAAGCTTTTTGAGAAATACCAGGTGCATCTTCGAAGGTTCCTTTAATTAATAAATAAACATTCTGGTTATGTTTTATCACCCTTTGTTACAATGATATAAATAAAGGACCCCGAGCCCTGAGGTTTTGGGAGACTCCTGAAACATCATCCAAGTCCATCTCATTTTGTATCGCCGACGCCGTCCTTTCCTTCGGGGACCCCTGACTGTTGCTGGAGCTGGCCTCAGGCAGTCAATGCATGGAAACTCTCAGCAGACACCAATGTTTCCACTTAAGAGTTCCCGCTCTTTAAAAATCTCTGAAACTTGGGGCATGTGGCTGGCTCAGTCCGTGGAGCACGCAACTCTTGATTTTGGGGTTGTGAGTTCAGGCCCCTCATTGGGTGTAGATTACAGAAATTATTTTACTAAAAATAAAATTAAAAAAAACTTCTATAACTTGTAATGGTACATCTAGACGGGTATAATCTCCCAAAGTCTTGCAATAGAATTTAGCTATTTCTTAAAAAAAAACAAAACAGTATTATGTTGCTCCTGTGCCTGAAATCACATGTCAATTGTTCAGACAAAAAATAACAAATAAGCAACTTTTCAGAAATAATGTCTCTGTATTTTGGAAAGCTAGGAATTACTGAATTTTAAAAAATGGTGATATGATACTAACAAATAGAAATGACTATTGATAAATTGCTTTATTATAAACTAAACTGTTGTCAGCTGGAATTACGGTTTAATTTCCTTTTAGAAATAGGAAAGGTAATGGCTAGCAACAAGAGTAGTACTGGCAACTAGGGGGAATTTCAGAATTTTTTGGAGTGCATTTTGGGGTTATATCAAATATGAGTGTGGTAAGGCATTTAGTGAGTGAAAATAATAAATGTTAAGTGTTCTGTAAATGCAAAGAGTTGTCCCATTCAACTTTTAAGTATCTTCCCAGATATTCAGGTGCAGGTGGCACATGGAAACATTTATATTCTACTCTGCTCATGTACATTATTTTAATAAAATTACTTCCCTTTTGTTTCTTAAAATTTTCAAAGTTAGGATATTATATTGATTTTAAAAATGATCTTGTCAGTAGTTTTGTCATCTATTAATTTCATTCCAGAAAGGTAAAGAGTATATTACAAAATATTTATTATAAAACTATTTTACCTAATAAAGCTGAGACCTACAGGGTAAAAAATGAAGAAGGCATTAGGGTGGAAGAGCATAAGATTGAATCTTAGAAACTCTTAAACAATAAAGTGTCCAGAAAGTGTCCTGATACCAACTTATGAGGTGTGAAATCTCCTGACACAAAGTTGTGGTGCCTGGGTTTGTTTTAATACCTTGACCTTCTCAGCTCTCTCAGTAAACCAGGGAAGCAAACGTTGATTTCAGTGATATTTTTGATAGTTTCTAAGAGTACCATTTCAAACTATTCAGGGAAAATCTTCTCAAAAATATTTACTATGCCAGGCTTTTGTTGTGTGTTGTTGGTGATAATGGTGACTTTATATCCACTTCAGTCTCTGGAGAATTAGTCATGACATTTCCAAATGGAATTCTTTAAAATTAAAGCGACATCTGAGACAATCAATCCAGAAATCCTAGTATTAACAGCTCAAACTTTGACATATTTACATTCCTTTGTATTTTAGCCCATCTGGGCTATGACTGAAGTCTTGCCCAAAAATGTGACCTTTTGAATAAGCCTTAAATACTCAGTGGGCCAGTTAAAACAAATGTTCATGGGCATCAAAGAACCCTCTTTTTAAAGAATGATCAAGATGAAGGCACAGGTAACCATTCCTAATGGGATTCTGTCCATCTTCTTAATAATTCAATCGCCTGCATAATAATAAAGCCTAAAATATACTCACCTTTGTATCCCTTTTATTTATTAAATAAGCACTGACCTCTAACTGTATAATACAGAATTATCTCCAAAGAACATCTTTTCTTGGTTCTTTTTTCTCTGAAGCTAAAAGATGATTCATGCAGATAAGATGTAACTCAAGAGAAAGCACCTTATTAATTAAAATTCTAAATTGAACAACATAAGATTATTTCTAACCAATAGCTTAGCAGTGATTCTTCTATAAACAAAATATATATGAACATATGAAGTGTCCAATAACTTGTTTCTTGAATGAATGAGTGTAGTAATTAATGAGTGAATACATCTGTGGAGTGTTTGTAAGCACTAATTAAAAACCCCATTTTGGAAATATGTCAAGCTAAAACATAAAGAACATTCCTAATACGCTTTTTTTTTTGTATAGAAAGATCATAAAAAGAACACAGTTAATCATATTGGAGTGAATAATTATAAAATTTAAATGTATTTGGTGTTTTTTAAGATTTTATTTATTTATTTGACAGAGAGAGAGAGATTACAAGTAGGCAGAAAGGCAGGGAGAGAGAGGAGAAAGCATGCTTCCTGCTAAGCAGGGAGCCCGATGCGGGGCTGGATCCCAGGACCCTGAGATCATGACCTGAGCTGAAGGCAGAGGCTTTAACCCATTGAGCCACCGAGGCACCCCTATTTGGTGCTTTCTATGTGTGCCTGGTACTGTTTTCAGATTTTATATATAAACTCACTTCATTCTTACAACAAATCTATGAAGTGTTGTATACCATTTTAGAGACTAAGAATCTTGTTAAGTGATTTGCCCTAGGATACATATGACTTTGGAATGCATTAAAATAAAAATGCCACTGCTTGAGCTACTGAATAAGAAGATCAGGTGAGGGCGCCTGGGTGGCTCAGTGGGTTAAAGCCTCTGCTTTCGGCTCAGGTCATGATCTCAGGGTCCTGGGATCGAGGCCCACATCGGGCTCTCTGCTCGGCAGGGAGCCTGCTTCCCCCTCTCTCTCTGCCTGCCTCTCTGCCTCCTTGTGATCTCTCTCCCGCTGTGAAATAAATAAATAAAATCTTTAAAAAAAAAAAAAGATCAGGTGAACTGGTGAAAATTCAGTATTATAGACTTGCAGGAGTTAAGACTTTTGTAGTAAGTACTAGACACATGAATTAACTTAAGCAAAAACAAAAACAGGCAGTGTTTCTCTTGGACTTTCTTACAGACCCAAGGGTAGGATGATGGCCAGACCTATGAAAGGACCAGAATCAAGAACAGGAAAATGGCTAAGAGCATCACATGATTTTTCCTGTTTCTCAAATTTTCCTTTGTGCATGGCTGTGACCTTCCTCTTTTTCTCTCTGCTCCCTAGCTCACATGACCATTGATGGCTTCCTATCCAATTTGTTACAATTCTAGTCACAAAAAGCAATTAAAATTCCTTCAGTTCAAATTTCAAATTCCTGGAGAAGTAGCTTTAACTGTCCAGACTGAGTCAGGTGATAACTCCTGTTCCAAACAACGGTGTGCTGCTATGAGATTCTGGCCACCTTATACTGTAGCCAGCTCCTCTTTGATTGTATGGCTCGCAGAACCAAGGGGGCTGCTGGAAGCCCCTCTGTGACCACAAGGAGTAACATCTTCCAAGATTTCAGGTAGAGACCTTGGCAGGCACCTATCTCAAGAATCATGCACTTAAGATGTCAAATATTCAAGAGAGAGTCTTGCAAGTTGCTCTCAAGAGGATCTCCTATGTTGGTCTCTAGTGCTGTGATATAATTTTAGTGTACTGGTACATCAGGTTTTCGGATCAAAAACTACACTTGAGGGGCTCTTGGGTGGCTCAGCCAGTTAAACATCTGCCTTTGGCTCGGGTCATGATCCCAGGGTCCTGGTATTGAGACCCACGTCAGGCTCCCTGCTCAGTGGGGAGCCTACTTCTCTCTCTCTCCCTCTGCCTCCCATTCATGCTCTTCCTCACTGTCTCTCTCTCACAAATAAATAAAATCTTAATTTTTTTAAATTAAAAGAAAAACTACACTTGATCAGCTTATCTATAGATAGTATTTCATGTTCTAGGGAATTAACATTAGGTTAACTCATAGAAGACAGCTTTAAAAATTAAAATAAAATATAAAATAAAGTAAAATAAAATAAAATAAAATAAAATAAAATCTTAGCCCCAACTTAATACAGTGACAAAGAGGCCTGAATCAAGGATCATGACTGATGCTGGATGTAAGACTTCTCAGGACACTAAGTTATAGATCAACTGCTTGATTAAAAAAAACAGGCACAATTACATCTGATAATCATTAGTAGGTGCATTGTCCTTTCTCCATGAAAAGGACATTTTTATCTAAATAAGTAGGGCAGACCTCTCCTTCTGGACAAGGGAGAAGTGTCCACTGAGTAATGTAGTATAAACACTGAAAATTCTCATTCTTCTCCCTTTTTATGCAGTCTGCCTTCTCTGAGTAACAACGCTTTAGTTACATTCCAGACTTAAGGACGCCACTGTGATCCTATTGGAGTATTCCCTAGGCTTCCTCAATAAAATATTTGCAAATATCTCTTGACATATGTCATTTTTCAGAGGGATGCTTTCATCTTTTTATTCTGATTTTTATTAGTTTTCCATCAGAGAGTGACCGTTCATGTATGTGTGTGTGACAAGAAATACAGCTTGATTACTATCAAGAATGTTCTATAACTGAAGACCTAAATAAAAGGTATAGTCAAGAATCAGGAAGGGGATGGGATCAGAATCAAAGTGTGACTATAAGAATAAATAAAGCTGGCCCAGGAAGTCTGCCACAAATTTTGCTAGTATAAAAATCATCTAATGGGCAAACTAGTATATCCGGTTATGTCAGACTGGATAAAAATACAAGATCAAGATGTGCCTAGGCAAATACAACATAGTACAGAATGGCTAAGAACCCATCAGCTGAAATTATGGGGAAGCAGTCATATACAACCTGCCAAAATAGTTGAGTTTGGTTGTAAGGATGGTGCACGGATCTAGAGGGCACTTTACATGTTAGTTATATTTGTATATTGATTACAAATTTATGGAAGATAATAAGAACATATCTTGAGGAGGAAGTGTCTTTCAAATTCACATGAAGTTGATATATAGGCTACAGTGGTACCAATTACCATTTCTGTACAGGTAGAATACAAATGCTACTAAAGACTGTAAAAGAAACCAGTTATCTTAACCTCTGATCAATGTTAACAACTCTGCTTTTCAAGAATGGACAATATATTACGTGCTAGGCATGAAATCGGACATTTCATCTTTTGTCTGTAATCAGTGCAAACCACCAAGTTACCCACCTAAGTATAGTAACCAGCACTTGATGGCTTACAATTTTCATTAAATAGATTCTAAACCTACAATCTGATTCACAATAGCTAAAATTTCTATTCTCATAATTTAAAAAACATCTGTCTTAGAATTTTATTCAAAATTCTAAAGAACCCGCCTCCAATTTTTTCCTCCCCTCCCCCCTCCTTGAGGTGAACTGTAGGTTTTCAGAACTTCTTTGAATCACCTTACAATACATGATTTGTGTGGTAGAGAGAGACAAAGAGAGAAAGAGATCCCAAGAAAGTAAGCTTTAGTAATTGAACTTGAGATGTTGAGAAAAGAAGGCAGAGGATGCCTCTATTAACAGTGATTGAACAGTGTGGTTTCTATCATCCCTACTGTGGGACTAACTAACCAATGATTTATTTTATAATTTGAAAGCCAAACTAAAGGTGAAAGAAAACTATCTTGCCAATAATTCCAGGCTTGGAGATGCACATATTCCTATGGGAGGCATGCAGCAGGTGTGAGAGCATGGGGCTATTGCTGTTGGCTGTTGATTACTCTCTGTGTAATCTGAAAAGCTTTCTATTCCCACAGCTTTATGTAATATATCAACAGTAATAGATTCATAATCATTATCCAGCCTACTGGAGGTTTGGCCACTGTGACAGATGTCTTCTCAATTTCATGTTGTGAGCTCTCATTCATTTACCCCTCCCTCTGAAAAATATTTTACATAAAAATCTAGCATTAATGTATCTATTGTGATGTTTACATTCAATAGTGACATTAGTTATCAATTTCTAATTTCCAATGAATAGTTTATTACCCATAATGAACCAAACATACCAGCACTGATTCAGCATATTTTATCCTCACTAGAGTTTATGGTAAAGATGACTAGATGATAAACAATTAAACTCTGAATTATGTTTGTGTTTTTAATATTTGGAATGATCCATATTTTGGCTGAGTATGTAAAGGCATTGTTCTCTTTTAGAATCTCAGGGATTTGTCTAAAATTATTTTGTGTATCTTAGATCTTTATCTTAGAGATATTCCATCACTGTGGAAATGTAGAGTAATCCTCAAACACCTCCAGTGGGTCCAGCAGTAATCCCAAGACAGAAAATGTTGCCTATACCATCTAAATTGACATCTCTTTGTAAGGGAAACTGCATGCATTCTCACCACATTCTATTTTTTTTTCTTTCTCATCTGTGACCCAGTGGACTTCTACTGAATATATGAGAAAGAAACAAATATATTTTCCTCTATTTACTGTTTAGTTTCTTAACAAACTCTTGAGTTTAAGACACATATATTGATAAGACACATATTTTTATATATTTATACATTATTTTTTTAAGATTTATGTATTTAAGAGAGAGAGAGGGAGAGAAAGAGAGTCGGGGCAGAAGGGCAGAGGGAAAGTCTTAAACAGCCTCCACACAGAACACAGAGATCAACAAGGGGCTCAGCTTGATCTGAGGACCCTGAGATCAAAACCTGAGCTGAAATCAAGAGCTGGGTGCTTAAACTGACTGTGCCACCCAGGTGCCCCAGGGCCCATATATATTTACTTTAAATATTCATAAGACTAATTGGACTTGAAAAAATGCTTTCAGGGTTCTGATATTATTTTTATTATTGTGATTTCTTTAGCTTTGAATAAAAATTATTATTGTTGTTAAGTATTTACTGCCTGGTTTATTTCATCATTTCATTGCTGCCTCTGTTTTCATTTTTTACTGAATTTTTAAATATATTTTGCTAATTACTTCTTTTAAATAATTTTGAGAATCTTAGAAACAGTCAAAGACAATAATAATGAGCTACAGCCCTTACAGAGAGAGTGAGAAAGAAAGTGCTAGCTCTACACAGAAACCAAGTCCTCCACATATAAAATTCTTTTGGTCTTTTTAGTTTATCATTAGATCACCCAGAAAGCACAGGTTAAAAGCTTTAAAAAAAAAATCCATCTCCCTCAGTTAGGTTTGAATGCTTTTTGAAAAGCTTACAACATTTCTTCTCCATTTGCATGTTTTGTTATTGCTCTGACAGTAAGTGGGAGGCCAGCTGGAAAGAACTGTGAAAAATACACGCTTGGGATGGATGAGTCTGAGATTTCCATAAGCAGTTCCATTTTCTAGCATCTGAGATCAATTTCTTATAATGACATTGAATAAAAACCTGTTAATGCATCACTTGTAAGCTCTAAAGCTGCCTATTCTACAAAGTATATCTCCCATTGACTTCCATTTATGCTTTACCTCATTAGGAAGAGTATTTAGTTGTGTTAAAATTAATTTACTGAATGACATTAAGAAATATGCCTAAATATTATGACTGCCTTCTTGGTTCTTCCAATCCATAAGCATAAAAATATTTCCATTTGTTTGTGTCATCTTCAATTTCTTTCATCAGCATTTTATAGTTTTCAGAGTATAGATGTCACCTCCTTGGTTAAGTTTATTCATAGGTTTTTATTATTTTTGGTACAACTGTAAATAGATTTCTTTCTTAGTTTCTCTTTCTGCTATTTCATTATTAGTGTATATAAATGCAATAGATTTCTGTATATTCATTTTGTATCCTGGGAATTTACTGAATTTATTTATCACTTCTAGTAGTTTTTTGATGGAGTCTTCAGGGTTTTGGTAAAATGCCCATAGTACCCAAAGCAATCTACAGATTTAATGCAACCCCTATCAAAATACCAACAACATTTTTCACAGAACTAGAACAAATAATCCTAAAATATATGGAACCACAAATCACTCTGAACAGCCAAAGCAATCTTGAGAAAAAAGAACAAAGCTAGAGGTTATCACCATACAGATTTCAAGATATACTGCAAAACTATAGCAATCAAAACACTATGGTACTGGCACAAAAAACTGACACATAGATCAGTGAAACAGAATAGGGAGTCCAAAAATAAACTCCTTCTTATATAGTCAATTAATCTATGACAAGGAGGGCAAAAATATACAATGGGGAAAAGACAGTCTCTTCAATAAATGATGCTGAGAACACCAAACATATTACAAAAGAATGAAACTGGACCACTTTCTTACACTATACACAAAAATAAACTCAAAATTGATTAATGACTTAAATCTGAAACTTGAAACCATAAAAATCCTAAAAGAAAACATAGGCAGTCAATTTCTTTGACATTAGGCATAGAAACATTTTCCTACATATGTCTCCTGAGGGAAATGAAACAAAAACAAAATTAACTAGTGGGATTAATAAAAATCTTTTGCACAGCAAAGGAAATCATCAACAAAAGTAAAAGACAACCTACTGAATGGAAGAAGACATTTGCGAATGACATATCCAATAAGGAGTTAATATCCAAAATATATAAACAACTTATACAACTCAACACCAAAAAGACCCACATAATCCAATTTAAAAAATGGTAAGAAAACATGAACATTTATCCAAAGAAGAAATACAAATACAAAACAGGCACATGAAAAGATACTCAACATCACTCATCATCAGGAAACTGCAAATCAAAACCACAATGAGATGTTACCTCACACCTGTCAGAATGGCTAAAACCGAAAGCTCAAGAAACGACAGGTGTGAGTGAGGATGTGGGAAAAAAGGAACTTTTGTGCACTGTCAGTGGGAATGCAAACTGGTGCAGCTACTGTGGAAAACAGTATGGAGGTTCCTCAAAAAATTAAGAACAGAACTACCCTAGGATCCAGTAATCCCACTATGAGGCATTTATCCGAAGAGTACAAAAATACTAACTTGAAGGGATACATGCATCCCTATGTTTATAGCAGCATTATTACATTAGCCAAATTATAGAAGCAACCAAAGTGCTCATCAACAGATGAATGGATAAAGATGAACATATATGTATACACATATATATACATATAATAAAGATATATATGTATGTGTGTATATGTGGGGGTGTATATATACATATATATGTATATGAATGCACAATGGAATATTATTCAGTTCTCAAAAAGAATATCTTGCCATTTGCAACATGGATGGATTTAGACAATCTAATGCTAGGTAAAATAAGCCAGACAGAGAAAGGCAAGTACCATATCACTCATATATGGAATTTAACAAATAAAACAAATGAACAAAGAAGAAAAGAGACAAACCAAAAAAAAACTTTTAACTACACAGAATAGATGATTACCAGAGGAGAGGTGAGTGGGGTGATGGCTGAAACAGGTGAAGGAGATTAGGAGTACTTATCTTGATGAGCACTGAGTAGTATATGGAATTGCTGAATCACTATACAATACCCCTGAAACTAATATGACACCATGTTAACCACACTGGAATTAAAATAAAATTTAAAAAAATATACAAAACAAACTGGTAGTTGCCAGAGGTGAAGTGGGTGAGGCGATGACTTAAAGAGAGATTGAGTATACTTAATCTTGATGAGCACTGAGTAATGGATAGAATTGGAGATCACTATATTGTACTAATTGTAACTAAAGTTGTAACTAAATTGTAACTAATTATAACTAATTGTAACTAACTAATAACTAAAATTGTAACTAAACTGTAAGTAATTGTAACTAAAATTAATATAACACTGATGTTAATTATACTTCAATTTGAGAAAGAAAAGATTATCTTTTTGTATGTATCAAATTTCCTGGGTCTTACCGGAAAGCCAGTGACACTTTTCTATTAGAAGAGCAGAAACATCCAAGGGATACAGAGGATGCAGAAAAGCATTTTTCATTAGCATATCAAAGGTCATTTGCCTAGTGGTTTAAGGTCATGGGCTCTGGCAATAAAACCACTTGGTTGCAAAATAGACTCTCCATTGCAACAGTGAGGACGCAGGCATAGGCAAGAAGGAACCATGTCCTGCCACAATTTGATAGAGAGTTAGGAAAGCTTCTCTAAGATCATGTTTGATCCTGACACATCATGATTCTATAATTACTTTCACCTACACAGAGAAATGCAGCCTTGTTTCTGCTAAAGCCAGGACCCAATAGAACAAAACACAGTTTGTCCAAAAATCAGTTGGTAAATAAGGGATCAGTATTCCAGTGAATTTTAAGGAGACTTTTGGGTGATCTAAGTCTAGATTATGAAGGAATAGTAGTAAAAAGGGCAGAGTTGGAAAGGAAAATAAAGACAAAGAAAAGGAAACAAAATCTATAGCCTGAATAGACATAACCTACTCAAAAGTGCAGAGAACTACCTTTGCTATATTTTAAGGTAATTTCTGTTTCACATGCCTTAGGTATGCTCTCTGGCACTATTTGTTTTTCTCTAAATTGTACATCAGTGATTAAAAAAAGGAAAGAAACCTCTTTAGTTTTTCCATTTTATATTAAATAATTCGATGTAATGCTTCAAAAGTGAAATCTAATCTCACATGACCTCTAAGGTCTTTTTGATCTCTGCTCTTCAAGATGCTAGGAGTCTATGACATGCTAAACACGCAACCCAAATCTGCCATGACCAAGTCAATTTCAGGTTTCCATTGTTACCAAGCTTGTGGACTAGATGGATATGGGCTTCGTAGAGTGGTTTATAATTTATCTGGTTGTCTTTCTGTGCTTAATCCATCTGTGGGAGTGACAGCTTGACATAATCACTAGTTTCAAATAAGTAATTCCATTCACTATCAGTTTTTAATTTTATTTCCTCATTCTTTTATTGATGCAGTAAAATGCTGGTTAATCTGCAGAGCCCAGGCAAGCCCGGTGTTGTCAGTATTAATTTCACACTACTGCATCTTCATGTTTGGTCTTATACAGTAATTAAAGGAAATCATTATAAAGTTGAAATTAAGCCGGATGTATAATCTTTGGTTTTAGTTTGCATGAGACCAATAGATGATTCATAGCAATCTTTATTATTTTATTCACATAGCCAAGGTTTTCCTTCTTGAGTAAAATACTGAGTCATATGCATTTCTTTGTGAATGTCTCTTTTATTTTATAGTATGCATCCTTCCCCAAAATACCTATCCTTTAGGCAGATGGGAGTTATTCTTTTAATTCTGCTAAGATTTATATTTTCTAAGAGCTGTGGTTCTCAAAGTATGGTACCCAGAGAAGCAGCATTAAAATCACATGCAGTCTTAGTCTACTCAGGCTGCTGTAACAGAATACCATAGATTGGTGGCTTATAAACAACAGAAAATTTATTTTTTTAAATTTTTTAGTATTTATTTATTTGTCAGAGAGAGAGAGAGAGAGAGCACAAGCAGGCAAAATGGCAGGCAGAGGCAGAGGGAGAGGCAGGCTCCCCACTGAGCAAAGAGCCCAATGCGGGACTCGATCCCAGGACCCTGGGATCATGACCTGAGCCGAAGGCAGCTGCTTAACCAACTGAGCCACCCAGGCATCCCTCAGAAAATTTATTTTTTACAGTTCTAAGAGCAGAAGACTGAGATCAGGGTGCTAGAATGGTCAAAATGATCAGGTGAGGACCCTCTTCCAGCTTGCAGACTAACAACTTCTCATCATATTCTTGTAAGGTGGAAAGAGAGCTAGGGATCTCTCTGGGGTTTCTTATAAGAACACTATTACCTAATTACCTCCCACCGGTTCCACCTCCTAATACCAACAGTTTAGAATTGCAACATCTGAATTTTAGAGGGACATACAAACATTCAGTCCATAAACATGGACATTTGCTAAAATACAGATTCCACCAAATCAGACACTCTGGAGGCTGGGGCCCAGCAATCTGTTTTAACAAGCTTAATAAGTGATTCTAATGTATGCTTAAGTTTGAGAACCACTGACTTAGAGTATTTATTTATTTATTTATTTATTTATTTATTTATTTATTTATTTATTTTAAGTTAGAGTTTTTTAAGCATTTCACACACTAGATCTACCTTACCATTGTAACGGCCTGCGGAGCAGCCTCATTAACCCCATTTTATAAATGAAGGAAGAAGGGCTTAAAAAACTTCAAGGATTTGCTTAAATTCTCAGAACTGGTAAATTGTAAGGCTTGGATTTAAACCTGAAATTTCACCATGATTTTTCTTCCACATTTATGGATTCAAAAAATATCTCAAAAGAAATATCATGTGGATACCAATACATAAATTAGATAAAATCAGATATTTCTTTTATTGAAATTTTATTCTTTTATTGAATTGTATGGGAGTATAACTTCCAAAATATCACAACTGCTTACTCCGTGCCCCTTTTCCCCCATACACACATTATCACCTACTCCCACAGTGAATAGTCAGCTATCTATTGGTAGATTCTTCAAACCAGAACACACAGGCTCCACTTTAGATTCTACTGGTTTAGATTCTATTTACCCTAATGGTAAATGCCTTGAATGTCATGCTAAATAATTTGAACCTCAATGTTACAAATCAGTGAGTCTGCCCTTCAGGGCCACAGATGGATACTTTGCTATGGAGGAAAGCCTGGAATAATGCAAGAGGTCCACCTGTCTAGAGGCACAGGAAGCAGTGACTTGAGACACGATGAATAAAATCTCCTTTAAACGTGTAATACAAATATTCAAATGTCTAGTGATTAAAAAAATACCTATTTATCTAAGACTACCCTAGATTCAGAGTAATATTACATCATCATGGATTTTCTTAAGCAACAAATACCAAAGTTGAACTACTAGCACATAGGCATTTGAAGAATTTATTGATCTTAAAAGGGAAATTGAGACTCAAAGTTTGGTAATTCTTGCCACTCATGCTTCCTTTTGGTCCACACCTCCTGTCTCCACTCAAATTCAGGGTTTAATTTACCTTGACTATCAAAATAACTTGGGTGACCACAAAATTTATCATCTAAACTACAATACTTTTGAGAGTGAAAGAGGGCACGATTAATAATTTACACTGTGATAACTGCCACAAACCTGGACAGCCCTAAGCAAACAGAGCAGTATGGTGGTCCCAGCAAAAACCACTTCCTTCTCCACCTCTGACCTCTCTCGTTTGGTACCCAACATGCACACGGCTCACATGGTTGGTACATAATTCTGGTCATGTCACTTCCTTGCTCAAAGCTCTCCTCATTCCCTGACAGAAGAAAATTTAGGTTATTTATGCTGACATTTCACATCCCGCAGAATTTCAGGATTTTTATTTTAATCACTATCTCTAGTCAAGACTGGCCGCGTAACTTTTGAGAGCCAGTAAAAAATGAAAACGTAGGACCCCCTGTTCAAAATTTATTATGAATTTCAAAATGGCAACCATAGGGCAATAAACCAAATGTAGGGCCCTGTGGAGCTCCAACCAAACCAGCCCATCCACTAGCCTCCTGCATATCTGGAACTCTCCTCCCTTTCTCAGGTCCTCCTTGGAATGCCTCATTCCTCATTTCTGTCCTTTGAAACTCAATCTGTACTTTTAAATCCAGCTTAGAAATTATTTCTTTACCCATAAGGTTTATCTTAATTCTGCTATGATTTCTTCTTCCTTAAAACTCCCAATTCTGTTTTGTCTACATACTTCTCTTAGGTCATGTTGTATTACCTTAATCATCTTCTTCTTCTACCTTAATCATTCGTACCACCTAATTTCCGGTTCAGTTTAGTTATAGAAATAGTAAGAGTTCCAAGTATATTTGCTGGATGAGTGCATCGGTAAAGTTTTAAATTTCACTTCCTTTCCCAAAATGCAGAATATTATTATTTGCTGACAATAATCCAAATTTCATTCTACATTTTTCAACATTGCCTAAGTAGATGTTGGTTTATTTTCATTTGGAGGAAATTCTTCCTTTTCTACTTCAATGTATACATATACAACCTAAGATTTCCTTTGTTCTTACACAGTATGGAAAAGGGAAATGCCACTTCCTAGGCACATACCAAGTGCCAAGTAATGTAATAGAAACATTCATAAAATGTATCTAATTTCCTGCTTGCAAAACCCATGTATTAATATGCCCAAGTTACAAATGAAGAAATGAAGATCCAAGTGATAAAGTCCCCTGCCCAAAATCATACAACCAGTGAATCGGAAATCACAATGACATCTGATGGTCTCCTGTCTGTGCCTCCCACCATACAACACTACTTTCAGAAGAACAGCTCATTAAGTGATAGGTGGTGACAATCTGCCAATTTAACACTCAGTTTATGAAAAGATGACAACAAACTATTAAGGCCTATCACTGGGCATTTCCACAGTGGCATCTACCTGGGGAATCTTTTTCATATGCTTCAGGTAAAGAGATACGCCATCTTCAGAATGTGGTCAGTTCTGAGGCCGCTCAAGGTGACTAGGTGACCTGGCAGCAGATCCAAGGGTACCCACACAAGCCTGATCTCCTTTCCCTTCTGAATATATACCTTACAAATTAATGCTGTCCTCAGTCCTTCAGCCTGTAAATATTTATTGTCTAAAAATGAGTAAGTGGAGACATTAAAAAACTCCTGAATTCCCACAGTTGAATTTTTTTTTAAAGATTTTATTTATTTATTTGACACAGAGAGAGAGATTACAAGTAGGCAGAGAGGCAGGCAGAGAGACAGGGAGAAGAGGAAGCAGGCTCCCCGCTGAGCAGAGAGCCGGATGCGGGCCTCTTTCCCAGGACGCTGAGATCATGACCTGAGCCGAAAGCAGAGGCTTTAACCCACTGAGCCACTCAGGCGCCCTCACAGTTGACTCTTAACGAGAAACACATCTCAGCTAATAATTCCACATGAAAATACTCAGGATCCCATAATGGTCCACAGACCCCTTCCACAATGCAAGGCCAACTTTCCTTAAGCAAGGATGGTTTCTTTTCAGAGTTCCCAAATCTTGATTATAACATGTGCTTAGTCGTTGAGTCCTTGGTTATGTTAAAGATCTTGCCTTTGGATCTGAATGCATAATTCTGATTTGCCTAATAACTGTGCAGGCCCAAAAATTGCCCTCAGAATCAACACATTTCATTTGCATTTGACAATTATGAAACAGCTGATGTTCCAGAGAAGAAAAACTTCAGAGTTATGAGAAGCTCACTTTAGGACAATTACCCTGGGTGGAAGTGAGGGTCTAAGGTCCCTAGGAAGTGGAAATAGGTCAGACCAATCAGACAAAGGGTTATGCTTAACTCACTAATTAGAAACCTCAGTCTCTAACATAAGGTTAGAGTTTACAAGGGTAAACTCAACAGTGCCCTGGGGTGAATGGGGCTTTTAACCCATACTTCAGAGACTGCCTGCCCCCCATTTTTCTCTTCAGATCCTATGTTATCTCTAAACTTTTCACTTCATTTCTGAGACAGATCACAGAGACAGCAAAATAGTGAGACTATTTCCCCTCTAACACTGGCATTGATTCATTCTTTGAGAGTCAGCTCCGAAGTCAAATTTCTCTGATGTTTCCCTCAATTTCCAAAGTGAGATTATAAAATGTTATAGTAGAAAAGATTATGGATTTTGGATCCAGTTCAAATGCTGATTCTTTGATCTACTTGCTGGTGACCCTGGGCACATAACTTAACTTCTCTGAGCCTCAGATAGCTTAGATGATGATCCTTACCCAATCAGATTTTTATGTGATGGTACCTGGTTAATAAATGTCAGCTCTTGTCTCCTCATATCCCCACTATATCCAGTACCATCCTTAACACATTTTAGACTCTACCTTATAGTCAGGTTTGAATATACATTACTCATTTTTTTTCCTTCTATGATGCAAACTGCCTTTCAAGAAAAGGAGGTATGCATCCTTGTTGGCTCAATCTATCTTTTACAATGTATGTTCAGTGCATGCTCTTTATATGGAATTAAATTAATTTTATTCATGGAAAAGGAATGAACTTTGCGTCCAAAAGCAAAGAAAGTAGTCATTAATATAGACATTAATCCAAAGAAGATATACAAATGGCCAACAGTTATATAAAAAGATGCTCAACATCACTAACCATCAGGGAAATGCAAATTAAACCATAACAAGATCACCTGTCAGGATGGAACAAACAAAGGAACGAAAGAAAGAAAGAGGGAGGGGGAGGGAGGAAGAGAAAGAGAGAGACAGAAAGAAAAAAGAGAAGAAAGAAGAGAAAAAATAAAAGAAAAATGCAGGGAGGGAGGAAAGGAGAGAGGGAGGGAGGGAGGGAGGGAGGAAGGAAGGAAGGAAGGAAGGAAGGAAGGAAGGAAGGAAGGAAGGAAGGAAAAGACAAAACAAAAGACAAAAAGAAAAAAGAAACAAAATAACACATCTTGGAAAGGATATGGAAAAATTGGGATCCCTGTGCACCACTTGGGAGAATATAAAATGGTTCAGCCACTATGGAAAAATGGTATGGGGAAAAATGGTATGGGTTTTTTTTCCTAAAAATTCAAAATAGAACTCTGATGTGATCCAGCAATCCCATTTCTGGGTATTTATCCAAAAGAATTAGAAACAAGATCTCCAAGGGATATTTGCACTTTGACATTCATTGCAGCATTCTACACTCTAGCCAAGAAATGGAAACAGTCTCAAAGTCCACTGACAGATGAATGGATAAAGAAAATGTAGTATATACACACGCTGGAGTATCATTCAGCCTTTAAAAAGAAGGAAATTCTGTCATATGCTACAACAAGATGAACCCTGAGAACATTATATTAAGTGAAGTAGGTCAGTCACAGAAGGACAAATACTACATGGTTCCACTTATTTGAGACCTAAAGTAATGAAACTCATAGATACAAAAAGTAGATTGATGGTGGCCAGGGTCCGGGAAGGGGGAAATGGAGAGTTGTTATTCCAATGGGTATAGAGTTATGCAAGATGGAAAACAGATCTAGAGATCTGCTGTACAACAATATACATACAGTTAACCCTACTGTACTGTACACTTAAAAATTTGATAAGAAGATAGATTTCATGTTATGTTTCTACTACACACAAAAAAAATTATTAACAATCTATTGCTCTTCTTGATTGCTTAAAAACTTCTCATATTTAGTATTTCCTCAAAAAAATCTTGAAAGAATGGAAGTATTTTTAGTGCCTTGTTACTTTAGTACACTGGAACTAAAGGAAGGCAAAATGCAGTCTTTTCTGACCAGCACTTGCTGCTAAACGGTGATTCTTGATCTGAGTATGACAACAGTCAAACCAAGAGATATCCCAAAAGTAAACTAGCTCAGTCAATATAACTAATATAATTAATTTGTATTCACAATAGGTAAAGAGTTCATATTGCACATGATGATGAATTTGTGTATGTGCATTTAATTATCTTGTTTTAAACAGGTTAACCCTGTGAAAGCATGACCCTCACATTTCTGTTATGGTTCAAATAATTATTCCATGATGTATTTACTTTGTCAAATTCAAATTTGTTTCAAAGTGGGTCACTTTAATCTTTTCATCTACAAATTATGACTCTTTGAAGACAGATTAGGTGCACTTTTTTCTCTTCTGTTCTCCTCATCTCTACTCCAATATCTAGCAGAGTAGCTTATCTATTGTAGGCTGTCAGTGACATTTTTTTGAGTGAAAAAATATTTATAAGTTTAATTTTTTAAAAAAGTACTGCAAGTATTTCATTAGAAGAGAATAGAACTCACTCATTTCTTCTCCATTCTTCTCCAAGCATTTCAAATTCAGAATATTTTAAAGGAATAGTTATGTAAACATTTGCCTTCTGAGGGAGCTATTGATGGAAGAGTTTCTATTTTACAAAACTGTACAGTCAGGAGGATTATAAGGAGCCTGAAAGTTCATTTATTTTGATTTCTGGCTTATAAAATAGGAAATTAAAACCCAAATTGACCGAGAGAATTGTCTATCAAGGACTCAGACCAGGGTCTTCTGTTTTTTATACCCGGCTGCATTTAACTAAAATCCCTGGCTTTGCTACAGCAGGGACAGTAGCTAATATAACAGCTTTCAGTGGATCTCAGAGTATTTCTGTGGAGAAAGAAATACGTTAACATTTGCTACATTGTACTGTCTTAAAGTATCTACCCTCTTCTCCTTTCAAAATCACACACACACACACACACACACACACACACACACACACACACTCACCCCTTTTTTTGCGTACTCAGCTAAGGAACATTTGCCAAGTCTTACTGACCACCAGGGGGCCACCACGAGAACGGACAAGCCTGGAACAAACTCCTAAAATAATCCGCCTCATTCTGTCAAGGAAACAATTGTGTGGATTACTAGAATATGAAAAATACTGCCTTTCAGAAACCAGAAGCTTTCTTTAAATGACAGTACTATAGCTGTGTGAAGTCATCCTGTCAGTAAAATATAGCGTAGTACAAAAATTTAGATTCAATACAGTTTTTCAATCACTCACTGAATTCAAATTGTCATTTCCCTTCAGACTGACTGGATCATTTATAATTTTAAGGAATTATTACTTTTTACATTTGCATGATTTATAAGGTGCATAACTGATTAATACAATAGTACATGTATCTAATTTATCATTGTATGTTTGCACATACATTGGAATGGAAATTATTAATTTTTGATGAGAGAAATGGTATTGTGGATTTTTTTAAGTCCTTAGCCTTTAAATATATTTTAACTATTTATGGATGAAAATGAAACAGTATCCAGGATTTGCTTCAAAATACTTCAAAAAGAAGTACATGAGAAAAGAGATCAAAGAAATGTGACCATGTGCATTACATAATGATCCAAACAATGCAAAATATTTTACACACTATGTGTATATGTATGTAATATAATCTTTCATAACTTAATTTTTAAAAATTTATTTTTATTATTATTATGTATTTGAGGGAGAGAGCGAGCATAAAGGGAGAGTGGGACAGAGAGCAAGAGAGAATCCTGAGGCAGATTCCCCATTGAGCACAGAGTTTGATCCCAGGACCTGAGCTCACGACCTGAGCAAAAATCAAGAGCCAGCCACTTAACTGAGTCACCTAGGAGCCCCTACAATTTTATATTTAAGTGGTATAGGTAGATGGATAGAGAGAAAAAGCTCATGATAAACCTTAGCTGTAAATAAAAGCTACATTTTTCAAATAGGATTAAGATAATTTTTATCTTCTTTGACTTTTTCTGTGTTTTACATAAAAAATATGTATGAGTAATCAGGAAGATACCATAAACACAAAGTGTCCAAAAATTACAAGTATTTGGATACACTGAAAATTGTATAAAGATGATATTTATACACATAGCTATATCTACTTCCCTCTCGTATATTATAGAATGTGGTCATGTCAAATCACTGCTGGGATTTAGCAATGGATTAGATGTATTATATGCAAACTACAGGCAGATTCCTTCTTTCCCCCAAGAGTATTTATGCTTTAAGAGCTTCCCAGAATAGTAGTTTTTAATCAAGGAAGATCACTTTCACCAGGAGATATTTGGCCACGTTTGGCAACATATGTAGCTGCCGCAACCCACGTCTAGTGGGTTGAGACCAGGGTGTCTGCAAAACATCCTACAATGTACAGGACAGCCCCCACAACACAGAATTACCCAGCCCAAAGTATCAGTACCACCAAAGTTGAGAAACCCTGTCTTAGAGTCATGTTATTTCAGTCCTGAAAAAAGTCTTAGTTCTACGTAATACTTTCATATTTGATATCAGAAAATTAAAATAATTCATTTTTTACCTCAGTAAGTATAAAAATAGAATACTATCTGCTAGTGAATCAAACCTGAATAGATGAAAATCCTGTAGAAAATAGCTCATGGTAGGGGAGCCTGGGTGGCTCAGTCGTTAAGCATCTGCCTTCACCTCAGGTCATGATCCCAGGGTCCTGGGATCGAGCCCTGCATCAGGCTCCCTGCTCGGCGGGAACCCTGCTTCTCCCTCTGCCTCTGCTTGTGTTCCCTCTCTCTCTGTCAAATAAACAAATAAAATCTTTAAATAAAAAAAAAAAGAAAGAAAAGAAAAAAGCTCATGGTAAACATTTCTCCTGACATATTGGTGGTATCTAAAGCCTTCAACTGAGAAGATTCTCAATTCAAAAATACTAGTGTAGTTAATTTTGGCCTTTCCCTTGCACAGAGTAAGTGCTCATTAAATTCGTTGACTCTAATACATATACCCATTTCAGCAAGAAACTTGAGCTTTGCCTCAGAACTTGGCTCAAATTTCATTGCCCCAGTTAGACTGGTTTAAAGAGATTTTGTTAGGAAGACTTGTTATGAATGACCCTAGCCATTAATAAATATGGGAGGTCAGTTCAGAGAACAGTTTTTCAGCAGTTTTAAGTTGAACTCTTTCAGTATCTTTATAGAGTTACACAGAGGAGTGGAAATAATAAGGCTAACTAACCTACCATACTTAACGTTAGAGAACTAATGTTTCCAAAACTCAGGAATACCAACCTAACAGCATAACAAGAATCAATAGTCAATACATTAATGATTTATGCATGCATTTTAAATAGTCCCTCACATAGAAAATCTGAGCACAGAGTTTCAGTGGTTGACAACATCACGAAAATAGAGATGATCAGGCATGGTGTGCCTCTAACTGGAGAACTCATCATCACCCCTGTATTTGCGCCTCCCCTTCAAAAAAAAAAATTGAGTCTAATCAAGTCTCTATCTAATGTTTACGAATGCATACTTGAGTGGAAAAACTGAAAAAATGAAAGAAAGTGTTAAAGTACAGGGCAGAGGTTTCTCTTATGCAGAAAGAAGAGGATACCTGGAGTATCACTTGAATAACTATCAAATGTCTGTTTCTTAGTCTGAGTAACAGATGCATCATGGGAATCTATGAAGCTCTACATGTGTTTTATTCAGTTTCCTGTATATTTTATAATAAATTTCATTAGAATTTTATTTTATAATGAATAATTACTTTATAAAAGCAAACCACTTATAGTCTGACATCTGTTCAAATAATTAACTCAGGTTATCTTATCTCACACCCAGAATTGAGGAATGACATACAAAAGCCATGTGTAGTGGCCGTGGTACAGAAGGTAGACATTGCCCACTCAGACAACATGATACAAGCAGAATTTGAGATAAATATTCTTAAGCCATACTGTCAACACACATTCTTTGCCTCACATTCACAGTCTCTTACCACTTTAACTGACACAAGCTAGGGAAAAAATGACTTTTTAATATAAAAGGTAGGTGTTCCCATAATTGTAGTACTTAATCACTACTTCTATGACAGTTTACTACCATTGGAAACTCATATCTCCAATCCATCATGTGTAATGATAAGTACTGCATGTTTAGCAAAATTACATTAGCATTTCATTAAATATACACAGTACAATGGGTGACATTTCAAAGACCCTAATGACCTGTCATTTGCTGGAATTGTTTAGGTCGGTAACGGTGATGGCATTGCCCATTTGTAGCCAAGTCTCAATTATCCATCAGTAGATGATCCATGAGACACTGCATTAAAATTCACATCAACAGTCATTGCTTCTTGGCTATGGATCTGAATCCATAGGGATGCTTTAAAAAGCAACTGCTCCAGTGCTTAATTACATGATGAGGAAGGGGCGCCTGGGTGGCTCAATGGGTTAAAAGCCTCTGCCTTCGGCTCAGGTCATGATCTCAAGGTCCTGGGATCAAGTACTGCATCAGGCTTCCTGCTCAGCAGGGAGCCTGCTTCCTCCTCTCTCTCTGCCTGCATCTCTGCCTACTTGTAATCTCTCTCTGTGTCGAATAAATAAATAAAATCTTCAAAAAAATTACGTGATGAGGAAAATAAGACTCAAACAGATTAAATGACTTGTCCAAGATCAATCATCTGATAAATGGTGAAAAGATGCAACTAGAATTCAGATTTGCTTGATTCTGGGATCAGTACTCTTGTCACCAGGACCTTTGGAATAATTTATATACCTTGTGCTCTTTCTCAGGCTTTTCAGGATTTACCTGTGTTTAGTGATGTTTACACTGCACATGTTACTTGTGACCCAGAAATACTACCCCTATTGCTACCATGTAGGGGAAAATCATACTTCCGTGGAAAAGTAAACACTGCCTATAGTACATCCCTCTCCATTTTAAAAATTAAGATTCCATGGAAGCTGTTTTATAATTCCATAAACTTTACACAACTGACAGCAATGTCAGAAGATCCTGTCTGTAGACTTAGAAGCTCTATCCAGTGGGAATTCAATTATTCTCCCTCCTCCACTGGAAGAGGAAGTAGAAGAGGCCAGTTTTGCTCCCTTTTCACATTTATTTTAGTATTTTAATTAATAAATGTGTATATTCTTTGGGTTTCCTTTTGAACTGGGTATAGCATGTGCTTGGTTCCTTCACTGATTAATAAATTAAACTTAACACATGTTCCTTTTTATATCCATATAAAAGTCGTGATTTACCCGTTTTTTGAAAATTATCTTTTCAAACTGTTACTTCTACTGCTATTACTTTTTTTAAAGATTTTATTTATTTATTTGACAGAGAGAGAGATCACAATTAGGCAGAGAGGCAGGTAGAGAGAGAGGAGGAAACAGGCTCCCTGCTGAGCAGAGAGCCCGATGCGGGGCTCGATCCCAGGACCCTGAGATCATGACCTGAGCCGAAGGCAGAGGCTTTAACCCACTGAGCCACCCACACGCCCCTCTACTGCTATTACTATGACTATTGTGATTTCTACTACCACAGATATTAATACTACTGAATTAACCAGAGGTTTTGTGTGATCAGAAGTCCACCATGTTCTTCAAATTAGGCCAATATTTTACTTACACTTGCTCATTAATCTTCACAAAAATTTTAAGAAGTAGGTAATCCTATTATTAACTCTCTTTACAAAGCAAGAACCTGGGCGCCTGGGTGGCTCAGTGGGTTAAAGCCTCTGCTTTCGGCTCAGGTCATGATCTCAGCGTGCTGGGATCGAGGCCCGCATCGGGCTCTCTGCTCGGCAGGGAGCCAGCTTCCTCCTCTCCCTGTCTCTCTGCCTGCCTCTCTGCCTACTTGTAGTCTCTCTTTCTGTGTCAAATAAATAAATAAAATCTTTAAATAAAAAAAAAAACAAAAAAAACAAAAAAAAACCAAACCAAGAACCTGACGCACAGAAAGGTCAATTCACTTGCAACTGGTAACATAGTGGGTATCTTGCCTAGACCTTAATACCCAGTTGGATCTAATTCCAGAACTCATGTTCTTAGTTATTTATATTATTATGCTGATTGTTAGCACAACACCACGTAAGCAAAATTATTTCCTCCACTGGAGAATGAAAGTAGAAATATCAACTATCTAGAAATAAGCTGGACAACTCAACTTAATTTGAGGTTTGTATCAGTTTATTACACGATTGTCTTCATATCTAGACTGAAATATGAATCTGAATCTGGGTGGAGGTGTGGGGGAAATTGCCCCAAGGTCAAGACAATAAAGTTGAATCTATTTGACCATTCTAAATTTATTATGTTTTAATTATATTAAAAAATATCTGAATACCTAAGATGGCACAACTCTAAATAATCCCTAAATATTTTCATTCAATAAAATAATAGGCAGCCTTCTGATATTATTGTCTTTATCACTTTTTATGCATTGTCCACCTTTTGGCGTTTCGTCTGTGCATTTCTGAATCTTACCAATTTCTCCATCTTCTAGATTTTCATGGCATTCTTTTATATTTTTCTTTTTGGAACTAATCATATTCCAGTTATTCATTATCAGGGTCATTTTCCCCTGAATTTTTGCCTGCAGGGGCACTAGCAAGATGACTGTAAAGTGATGTGGTAGCTTCAAGTTCAGTGGATCCTTTCTGTGTCCACTGATGGAAATATTCCACCATTGAGATTTGGACTTCTAATTTGGCAGAATCTAAGGCTGAGATGATGAGAAACATAAATCTGCAAATGGGTTAGTCGTTAAGAATGATGATGAGAGGTTAGTGATACTTCCACCCTTTAGTTCCCAGACTTCTGAGTTCTATCTAGCTAATGGGTCAACATGTATCAGTCACAGGTTCAACCTACATCTTACACTGTGAAAGGTACTGTCCCTGAGCACCACAGTAGCATTTTCCATATCTATCTTATCAATGCCATGTTCCATTGCTTATCAAGTGTGACACATTTTGTCTCCTAAATTTTCTCAAACTTGACTTCCGTACCACTGCCTTATTTCAAGTCTTTATTATCTACTTCGATTTTGTAATGCTTTCTAACTGGTCCTTTTCCTTCTTGTCTCTCCTCCATTTTTCAATAGTGGGCCAATAAACATGATACAGATGAAAACTGCCCCTTCCCAAACTATTTCTAGATCTGCATTTGGACCTGCTTCCAATTTCTACCGACTTTTTACTACATTACTCATAATCCCACCCACAGTTTCAGCTGGTTCTTTAAATTTCACCACAAGCATTGATTTCTGCTTACTTTGGCTGCATTTTCTTACCGTGTTTCAAATCCTCCCTCTGGTACATTGCCAGAAGCTATTCTGGTCTGGAGTAGACCTGGGTAAGGACCACAAGGCCTAGGACTACTACTATGGACAATTCTCCTGCCAAATGTGTCCTGGACTACCAAGAATGATTGGGACACTTCTTACCACTGAACTGGTAAGTTATTTTATACCATGGATGCTTTGTACATACCATCCCCTCTGTCTCAAAACCCTTTGCAGCTTCCTACTGGCAAGGTCACTATTCAAGAATAAACTCATATATTTCTTTCTCTAATAAGCCTTTCTTAGGAATAATGAAAATATTCAGGCCTTCCTATAATACTTAACACATATCAATAATATAATAGTTTGCCACATTAATCATAAAAACACAGTGCAATAATGACATGATGGCACAAGACCTATTAAATGCCTATTACAAGCTGGTCTCTGTATTAATCACTGGTCTATGCAAATCAGTCAACCTCCAAACTGTGAGCTTCTTAAGGAGAGGAATGACATGTGATGCTAACATACAGTCTGTTTCAGGCCTTGATGATCGGTGTCTGAATCATTACTGAACTGAATTAAACTGAATTGTTTGAAATACAGTATGTTTACCTCTTTCTTTCTACACAGTTAACAAAAGAGTAATTCTTTTGTATTAACCCACTTAACAATGCAATTTCAAACTTAATTCTTGCCTAAGATTCATTCTTCCAAACAACTGGCTTCAGTCTTGTGTAACAACTGCATTTACTCTGATCATAGCTTTTTTGTCTCAATAGTAACAGCTTTCAGGACAACAGAAAGCACTTGAAAAAAACTCGTTATTCCAGTAGGATTGGTGAAGGTGAGGCCAAGGAGAGCAGGCAAAAGCCCCATCATGTTGGCACATGGACTATTTGCTGTATTTTGTTATGTATGCCAGGGCCTCTGCTTAACTGAGTTGAGGATTAAAGTATTGAGGAAGCAAAGAATTGCTCAACTCCCTGGATAGGTGGGTCTCATTCAGTATTTGACAGGTAACTCTGTCATGTGAGTACAGTTTGTACTTGGAAAACCTCTGCATGGCCTGTTTAGTGTTTGCTGCTTACCAAGGCTGATGGCGTTTAGTAGCCCTGCTCATGGGAAACAGTCGGCCATGCCTCCAGGCAATGAACCCTGAAACAAATTAAGTTTCCACTTCTCCCCTGGCTGTGTGGGTCTGAACAATCTCTAAAGCAGTCTAGTAAACAGGCAGACAAGACTCTACATGAGTTGCAACCCTATTTATAATCTAAAGCTAAGGACTTCTGAACTCACACACCAGGCTGGAGCATGTTAGATCTACAGTAAAGAATCAAAGATTTGCAATTTAGACAGAGGGGGTAGGGGAAGGCAGTGCTGTTAAATTAAAAGGGATGCATTATTTTAACGTGTCTCAATGTGAGAAGGATTTCAGAAAAGCTACAGAGTACTCGAAAAGTGATCTGTGTCACAGCAGAAGGGCAGTGGGCCTATGTAAATCAAAGTTCTAAGCCAATGTAGAAAGCATGTTTTCAGCAAGTAAATAATGCCATTTAAGGAGACTGATTGCTAAAGCAGCCTCGCTGCCTAATGGGGGCCAAGTCATTCATTCAACAAATATTTACTCCGGGCTTTGGAGTTGACATGGCAATATATGCAGTACAATGGTAAAAAAATAACGCCACCCTGGGGTCCCACTATTTTTATATAGTATGCTAACAAAAAAAAAAAAGGGAGAGATTTTTTAAAAACCTTGTAATTTATAATAAGAGCCTGAAGGAAATAAAAAGTGCCATTCTGTTTCTAATGATACAGTTACTTGGGCAAAGTGTGTATAGATATTCTGATCTGTATCTGTAGAGTGCTGCTCCCACCTACACCCCCAAATCCACACACACACAGACAGACCAGACCCTAATGTCCATGACCCTTCACTTGAGGTTTGTTTCCACTGTAAGTTTTGACTGCCCTGGTTTTTCTCACCATTCAAGAGGGAGATTAGAGGATATGAATTATATTTAAGGATACAACCACCTATTGAAATATGGCTTTTAGTTTCAGTTTAGAAGTTTAAGTGGTCTAGATCAAGATGACATAAATTACATAAAGTGAACAACTGACCAAGTTTTTCCATTTCATTTAGTTCAGGTAGCCACGGATCCTGATTGCTTAATATTGGTAATAATTATAATGTCACCTTCACACAGACTGTGGTAATTCTGTTAATAGGCTGAAAGAAAAATATTCAGAAAAGAAAAGAATTGTAGTGAGGTGGACATGAAGTTATAAGACACAATATCATCATTAAGAGATATAAACCTAAGAGGGCCACATGGCAGAACCAATCCTGTTTGACAGAATGATCCATATATTATGTTCATGAAATGTCATCTCTCAGAGGGGACATTCCTATCTTCTCATCCCAAACACAAACCTAATAAAATCTGGCTTTAGGAAAGTCAGGTACCTAGCTGTATGCCACATACTCCGTGACTGGTTAATGCCATTAGTTTATATAAATCCTCCAAACATAAATATCCATTCAAATGTCATTTTCATATATCATAAACATATATCAGATGCATTGTACATTTTATTTCTTCAGATGGAAAATTTTTACAAAACAAAGAGCAAAAATCAACAATAGTTTTTTTTTTTCTTTTTCCTTTGTTGTCTTGCTTGGTTTTTAAATGAACTTGTAGGGAAGAAATTTGAATTAATTCATGGGACATGATAGATGATCAACACTGATCCATGCATGACTCTCTTTTATTTTATTTATTTATTCATTAAACTCAGTAACCAATAAGCATCTGTGAACCGAACATTCAGGTCAAGAACTAGAACACTGACAAGTATTTACATGTTATCTCTGCACTCGTCGCATCCTGTCTCCCTGCCTACAGTTTAAACCCAAGTTGCCCATCATACCGGTAGCCTTTTGTATTTTAGTCCTCTGTTTTTGCTTTTTTTGGGTTTGCTTTGAGATTTTATTTATTTATTTATTTATCAGATAGAGAGCACAAGTGGGCAGAGTGGCAGGCAGAGGCAGAGGGAGAAGCAGGCTCCCCACTGAGCAAGGAGCCTGATGTGGGCCTCGATTCCAGGACCCTGGGATCATGACCTGAGCTGAAGCGAGACGCTTACCCAAATGAGCCACCCAAGTGTTCCTCCCTTGTTTTTCAATAATAGTCTTATTACAGGGTGCCTGGGTGGCTCAGTGGATTAAAGCCTCTGCCTTCAGCTCAGGTCATGATCTCAGGGTCCTGGGATCAAGGCCCACATCGGGCTCCCTGCTCGGCGAGGAGCCTGCTTCCTCCTCTCTCTCTGCCTGCCTCTCTGCCTACTTGTGATCTCTCTCTGTCTCTCTGTCAAATAAATAAATAAATAAATAAAATCTTAAAAGAAAAAGAAAATGCATGTTAAAAATATGAAAAAAATAATAGTCTTATTACATATAGCATATGCTCAAGCAATGTATTCTATGCTGAGCTGGTTTTTCCATTTTTTTTTTAAAAAAAAAGCTATTATGTTATATACACAACGTCTAAGGTTTTCTTGTTATCCCAAATTAGCTATGATTCATCCATGCTGTATATTGTGGTGGTTCATTCACTTTCACTACTGTGTAATGTCATAATGTTAATGATTCTTTTTATCTATTCTCCACCTGATGGCTATTTGCATTTTACAAAGATTCTTTACTTTCTTTTTGTTCTTATGACAGTGCTTCTATAAACATTCTTATACCTTAATCTCTTGGTGCATGTAAGCAAGTATGTCACTTGAATTTTTATCTAGGGGAGGAATTTATAGTTCACAGGATATGTGAATGGTTCATTTTCAAAAGACAATGCCAAATTGTTTTCCAAACTGGTTAACAACAGTATAGGAAAATAAAATGGTACAGCCACTTTGATCTACATCAGACTTCATTGACCCGTATCTCTCCAACAATTAGTATTATCTAACTTTTGTTTCAATCAAATGGATGTAAAATGACATTTCCTTGCAGTCATGATTTATAGTAATCTGATTACTAATTAAGTTAGCTAAATCTTCACATGCTTGTTGTCTAATCGCTTTCCAATAGGTTTGTTAGACAACTGTACTAAGCAGCCTAATAGGGAGTGATTGATTCTGGGTAGGGAAGTGTTTCTAGCCAAACATTCTCTAACTTAGTTTCCAGAATATTAGCTTGTTCATAATCAATAAATTTTCAGGCATTCTATCCATATTGTTCAAACTGTGTACCTAATCTATTTGCCCCTGCTGTGTACTTATAGTTTCACTACCTGACAATGCTAAAAAAAAAACAAAACAAAACAAAAAAAACCCTCCAGAACGAAAGCTGGTGAATCCCAAAGGCAAAGGATGTTTTCTAAATGTTTCTCATCTTTTTGTTTATATATGGAAATAAGTTCCAACTCGTTGGAGGTTTATGTGAATTATGGAATTGAATCATGTTAGATCTAAGATCTGTTCTTCGGTGAGTGTAGACTTTTCTTCTATGTCTTCAAATATCTCTAGATTTCTTTTGGGACTGAAATATATACATCAACTTTAAAGATCATAAAAATAATTTTCATGTTCTTTCCTATTATATAGAAATTTATTTAATTCCTAGAAGATATAATTTATAAAACAATGTAAGCAGTTCCTCCTTAGGAAGCTATATATATATCACTGTTCTACTGATATTGTCACATGTAGGAGTATCAGGAAACATCTACAACCCATTTCATGTATCTATTATGGAAATATTAATTAATTCTCACCCTATCCAAAGGGTTGCAGGGAATGGTCTGATATGTTGTAGTTTTTTTCTTCCCTGGATATCCAATATCAACAAACTTTTTCATCCTTCTACTGGAAAAGGAAAAGCAAGAAGTTGAGAAGAGAATTTAAAAGCCAGAATCACAGAATCATGGAAGACAAGCTGTCTTCAGTCCAAAGTCTACGGATGCTCCCTCGCTTGAGGGTTTGTGGCACCTCTCCAGGTAAAATGATGATACATTCAGAATGTGAGTGATGATATCCCCTCACTGGGGGAAAATGAAGAAATTGTGGAGTCAAAATTCAGTTACTAGTCTCTCAAAATAAAGATCTTTTCCTTCTCATAATTAGAACTTGCTATTATTTTTGGCAAAAATTAAAGATCAGTTCGTTTTTGGAAGTCATTTTGAATGTATTTGTTATGTACTAATCAGTACAGGATGGTCTGGTTGTTTTTCAGAAAAAAATGTATTCCAGTTATAAATGATATCTCCTCACAAATTTACTATAAATCAGTTTGATAAATAATTCTTAGATTTCTTACATCTTTCATTTAGGGTTTTATAACAGCCAAACAAAAATAAGTCAATCTGAATCATTTAGTTGAATATCTTAATTTCTCCATTTTAATCAATATAGGCTTTTTGGATTATTTCTCATCTAAGTGTATTGCCAGTCATAAATAGAAGCTAGCCCTCTGGTAAATTAAATAATTTCCACAGACTGACTATAGAATATGTTTTAATTTAAAGTATCCACTATTAATGTACAATTTATTTTAAAGCATCTTCTATATAAATGACAAGTTGTCTTCAGTAGATGCAAAGAATACCCAAGATGGTGCCAGAGTGATAAATGACTAGAACAGAAGAGAAACAGATTGGAACTAAGTAGTTGGTTATAGCTACAAATGGAACTTTGCAATGGAGTACTACCCTGCACTCATTCTTCAAATCACCTATAATAAAATCACATAGGAAGAATCAGAGTCCTGACACATAGAATCTGGAGAAGTATGAAGCATGTACTTAGTGAATTCTGACTCTAAGTTAGAGGGTATATCCCTCATTTCCCGTCTCCAGCATAAAATAGTGCTCTGGCAGACTTTCACCAATCAACTAATGAATATTTACTGAGTATCTACCATGTGCTTCACTTTGAGGGAAAGAAACAAACAAATCCTATCCTCAAAAAGCATAATTTACATTTTTAAAAAGATTCGTAAGTATATAATTAATAGCTTTTTTCTCTCTTGTTTTGTGCATTCTTTCTCATTTAGTCATTCAACAAATGTATTTACTACAAACTTAATGCAGAAAGTACCAAGAAGCCCTGTAGAGAATAAAACATAAATGATATAATTTCCCTCTTCTTAAAAGAGTTTAGAGTCTATAAGGGAAGGTAAATATACGTATACAAGTAACAGCAAGGACAGCACTGAGTTTGGGGTTGGATAAAAGGAGTTCATACATTTAACTCAGAACACATTAGTAGGAATGGAGGGAGGAGAATTTGAATGAAAATGTTCAAAAGATACAAACTTCCAGTTATAAGATAAGTAAGTACTAGGGAGGATGACTAGTTAATACTGCTATATGGTATACTGGAAACTTAAGAGAGTAGAACCTAAGAATTTTCATCATAAGGGAAAAAATCCTTTTTAAAATGTTTTTTTTCTTTTGTGTATCTATATAGTATGATGGGTATAAAACTTATTGTGGTAATCCTTTCATAATATATGTAAGTCAAATCATTATGCTACACATCTTAAGCTTAGATAGTGCTATATGTCAATTATAACTAAAAAAACTTTATAAAAAGAAAAATAGAAAACAAAATAATGCATTTTAATATTAAATAAAAAATAAAAATATAACACTCAGTGTTTGATAAACAGAAAAACTCATTAATTACTTATCATTTTATTAGTATTATTAGAGCTGGATCAACATGGCTGTGCAGGAGTTTGTCAGGTAGAATATAGAGAGAAGGGCATAGATTCTACATATACATTAATGGCCTTAACTCTGTGTGTCCTTATAGCTTCCACTTTTCTCCTAAATTTCAAATCTATTTTCTCAACTTTGTATGGCTCCTCACTCTGGATGACAGCATACAGGCAATAGTTGATGGGAAGACAAGAGAGGGATTAGCATAGAAACAAAAGATCAAAGTTCTATCTTTGGAGATAGAAGAAAACAGAGATAATAAAGTATCATTTATGCCAAAGTGAAGACAGGCTTTAGGGCTAAATGGAGACATCTATACAGTCAGACTGACTCCTATATGTTATAGGAGCTTTTACCACTACTTTAAAGCACACCTACACACAAGTGTTAGTTTCTATTTTCTGAAAGTCTCTGCAGCTCAAAATATGTACAATGTACCTATTTACCCCAACCTCTCCTAAAGCTAGGCCATTTCATCATTCATGGATCTTGTGGGATTATTTTAGGCACACTTCTCATCAGCACCAGCGGTGATTTAAATTTTGCTAACAAAATCAACAGCTGGTGAGGGCATTGCTGCTTATATTGCAGAGCTGTGCCATCTGTTTGGCAGCATGATTTACAAGATTTCTTAGATGACATATTTCATGATCATTTTATATATGGGGTTTCCAATAAATCCTTCTAGTAGTGTCCTTGCTGGAATCAAAATCAGCATTTATTATGGTTCTGAAAAAGGTCCTATCTAATGATATAATATGGCCATATATTACTGAAATTAAAAGAACAATGTCCTATAAATATCTCTAATACACAGGTGGAATTCTTGATGCTGAGAGCTGCTAGAGTAAAATCACATAATCAGAGATACTTCCGATTTGTGGTCTCCATCCTCAGCTATCACCAGGCTATATACTTCCTTGTGTTTACCGCCAGTTCCTTTTCATTTTTCCCTCAGAGGCTATACTATAAAGGTTTGCTTCTCCTTAAAACCCTGGCTGGATGTCTCCTCCCTTATTCTTACTCATGGACACTATATTGTACTTGATCAAGAAAGTAAGACCATAAAACAGCAGGTCTTTCCATCTTTGTCCCCTCCTGCCTAGAGTATTTCATCTGTCTATATTCCCTCAGAATTTCCTCCTTTCTCAGTGAAAGAGGATTTCCTTTTCCTGTTTAAAGCACTCTACCCTGTGAATTCCAATGCCAAGGTCCTCAGGGATCTGTTTCACCAGTTACCCTTTCTCTTCCTTGTCCCACCTCCCCACCCCACCCCACCTCTTCTTCCTCTCTCTCTCTCCCCCCTATTGTCCTCTCCCTCACCCCTCTTTCTTTCCCTCTTTCCTCTCCCCTGGGCCTTTTGCTAAAATTAATATATATATAATTATATATACATTTTTATATAGAGTTAAGTCTCTTCAACCCTGAAAAAAAAAAATGCCTCTCTGTGATCCCATATTCCCCTCTACCTCAACTCTTTTAGTGCCAAACTCCTTGAAGAATTTCCTGCTATTTACCATCTCTACTTCCTAATAAGCAATTTATTCCTCATCCTGCTGTGATCTGACTTTTGTTCCCTGACTCCACTGGAACTGCTCCTACAGAGGTCACCAAGGACTTCTGTATTTCAAAAGACAATGGATAATTCTTAGTTCTTATCTGACATAACTGTCTGGAAGCATTTGACCTATTTGATTAGTCTCTCCCCATTCTGAAAACTTCTATCCTCTCTGTATCTCTGAAAGACCATGCTCTTGGTACTTTGTACCTTCATAGATGTCATGCCTTTTTGGCTTTTATTTGGCTTGATTTTCTTTAACTGCCCTGATTTGACTGGTGCCCTCATCCTGGGATACACAGAACAGATTCATTAATTCTGTTTTATACTTGTACCAGAACTGCCAATATATTCAAGGCTCTTCCATCATAAGTGTTATGTTCTGAACTCCTGCCTTCCACAAAGACATCAAAACAATGCAGGCCAGACCCCTAGCCAAGAAGAGATACAGAAAAGAATGTAGGAATGGATCTGTGATTTTAACTACTAATGTAGAATTAAGTCTTCTCTATAAGATGTGGTACTTGTTGGTTGTCCATTCAAGTTCATTAGCGGTAAATGATGAGAAAGTATGATGCAATCAGGGGCCCTCATAACAGGTAGTTTTTATGATCTACATATGGAGTTCAAAACAAGGAGTAGTGGGAGGTAAAAATGGATAGATAGAAAGAATCCTAATCATGAATATCCTTGGATGTTACAGCAAAGCAGTGATTCCATGAATTATAAACAAAGAAAAAAATGTGTGGAAGTTGTAAAAAGACATATGGCAGGCCTCAGAAATTGTGAATCATTAGGTCTGGGTTAAGGGTCAGGAAAGTTAAGAGCCATTATGCTAAGGTGTTTGATTTTAGCAGAAAATTTATATAACTAATATCATTACCATCATTTAAAAATCATGATTACCAATTTCAGCAGTGCTCTCAGCACCACTTGGCAATCTATCCATATCTCCCCACTTAGCTTGTGCCCATTCTCTACAAGTTGTAGTCTTGAGATACAGATTCTCATTCTCCCTCAACCAAATTCACAAACTGTCATGTTTATATCCACCCTTTCCTTTTTTTTTCCCCCCTCCTATAACTATAGATTCAGTGTCCCTTCTCTTTATAAGACTCATTTCTCCACCTGCGTTGTGGATGCCATTCTCCTCTCACTCTTTCAGGGACTTCTTTTCTTTGGTAATAACCTCTTAATGCTCGACTCTTCAGACCACTTTTCTTTTTCCTACTAGATATTTTCTATTAGCATTCAAAGGTGCTACAACTCTGGTAACCTAAAGAAAGAGGAGGAGAGAGTAGAGAAAGGGGGGGGGGGAAGAGAGAAGGAGAACAAGTCCCATGCATGACCTGATAACTCCCTCCAATTACCATCCTTTCTCTTACTGATCATTCATACTCACACAACTGTAAAAGTTGTCTTCTTCCTATCCCCCATTCTGACTTCTCTCCGAACACTACTAAAACTTCTCTTGCCAAGGCCCAAACGACAAATCTGTGGCTAAACATAATGGATAATTCTCAGATCATTTGGAGCTCTCCATAGTATTCAACACAACTGATCATTCTTGCTCCTTGAATCTTTCCTCCTGACATTTAGGATTTTACCTTCTTACAGCTTTTCTTCCATTTCTTTAGTCCTTCCTTCTCAAGATCCTTTTTTGGCTTGTTGTTCCCTACTTAACCTCTAGTTACTGGAACTCTCCATGGCTCCACCCTGGGGATTCTTTCTTCTCATATTTATTTGCTAACTTCTTGATCACTTCTACTCTCATAATTTTTAAGTAATGTCTCAATAGCAACAGATCCCAAGTGTATGCCTTTTCTAGACTTCTACTCAAAGTCTAGACCTATATATCTAACTGTAATCTCAAACATAACTCTATTGTTGCTGTTCTTTTTAATATGCTTCTCGATTCTCTTTGCTTCATGACCCAAAAGCCAGTATGTCACCCTTAAAAATACTTCATCTGACAGTTTATATTTATTCTATACACAAATATATTATAAATATATCCTCTTCTCTGTGATACTAAAGTCACTCTGGTGTCTAAGCTACCATCTTGCCCTGGTTGGAACAGTAAATAATAAAATCCCCTCTACTTCTGATTTTGACTATCCAAATTCACTATTTTAGAATGCATCTGGAATAATTTTTATAAACCACAATCAAATTCTGTCATTTCCCTGCTTAAAACTCAATGACAACTTCCTAATGCACTGAAGACAAAATCCAACATCGTTCATATGGCCTATTATTCTGTATCACCTACACCCCCCTCTCTAGTCTCATTGTGTTTCATCTTCTCCCTCACTTTCTGTGCAGCAGTCACTCAGGTCTTTTCTCCATTGCTAAAACATGAAAAGCTCTTTCACCACCTTAGAATGTTCACCCAAGGCCCATTCATCCGATCTGGGGAGTTCTTCCCACCTCTCCTGTTTCTCTACTATGCCCTCCAACCCTCTGTTCATATTTTGCATTAACTCTACTCATCCTTTAAGGCAAAAAAAAAAAAAAATGTCACTACCTCTGAAAAGTTTTTTCTTGACTCTCCTCCCTATATGAGGACCTAACTAGAATCTTTCATCACACAGTATTCTTTTCCTTTTTGCTTATTATTACAGCTAATTGCTGAATATTGAATTCTGTAGTTACTACTAGATGAGGAATAAAAGAAGGACATTCCAACCAATCTTACAGAAATAAGAAGGATTACAAAATAAACTAGATTATCTAGAAGAAATGGACAAAACCTCAGAAACACCCAAGTTAGTAAAACCAACTTAAAAAGACACAAAGAATATAAGTAGACATATAACAAATAAAGAAATTAAATTAGTAATCAAATTCTCACAAATAAAAGCTCAGGTCTAGATGACTTCACAGGAAATTTAAATCAAATATTTAATAATTAACACCAAAACTCTTCTAAAAAATAAAAAAGAGGGAAAACATCCCAACTCTTTCTTTTTTAAAATTTTTTCTAAAGATTTATTTATTTATCTTAGAGAGCTAGAGAATACGCACACATGAGCAGGGTAAGGGGCAGAGAAAGAGGGAGAGAGAATCCCAAGCAGACTCCAAACTGAGCACAGAGACCCATGAGGGGCTCAACCCAAGGATGCTGAGATCATGACCTGAGCAGAAATTGAGAGTCGGCTGCTTAACTGACTGAGACCAGGTACCCTCAACTTGTTCTATCAGTATTACACTGATATCAAGACCAGATATTTTGATATTACAGAAAACCAAGATCTGTATGAATGCCAAAACCCTCAAGAGGGGCACCTGGGTGGCTCAGCTGGTTAAGCGTCCAACTCTTGATTTTGGCACAAGCATGATCTCAGAATTGTGAGACTGAGCCCCACATGGGCTCAAAGGGGAGTCTGCTTCTTTCCCTCTCCCTTTGCTTCTCCTCCCAGTCATATGCTCTCTCTCTCTCTAAAATAAAGAAATAAATCTTTAAAAAACCTCAATAAAATATTAGCAAACCAAATCTAGCAACAAAGAAAAAGGATTATATTCTATAACTAAAAGGAATTCATCCCAGGGGTGTAGGCTGGTTTAACATCTGAAAATCAGGCAATGTAATACACCATGCTAATAGAATAAAGGACAAAAATCACATGATCATCTCAACAAAGGAAGAAAAAAAATTGACAAAATCTAACACCCATTTTTGCTAAAAACAACAAAGAGTTAAGACTAAAAACAGCTTCCTTACCCTCATAAAAGGCATCTATGAAAAACTCACAGCTAATATACTTACAGGAAAAACCCTGAATTCTTTCCCCCTAAGATAAGAAACAAGACAAGAATTTCCATTCTTATCATTTTCATTCAACATTGTACTAGAATTTATGACCAGAGTAATTAGGCAAGAAAAACAAATCAAAAGCATACAGATTGGAAATGAAGAAGTAAAATTATTCCCATTTGCTAGTGACACTGTCATGTAACAGAAAAATCCAAAGTAATCCATTAATAAACTATTAGAACTAATGAATTCAATATTGTGCCTGGATAGAAACTTAAATACAAAAATCAATTTTATTTCTAAATACAACACATGACTAATCCAAAAATTAAGTTAAGAAAACAATCCCACTTATAATAATAGCAAAATATATAACATATCCAGTAATAAAACTTTAAAGTGTTACACTTGTACACTGAAAAATATAAACCATTACTGAAAGAAATGAAACATTTAAATAAATAAAACAACATCCAACATTTATGGATAAAACTTAACACTGTTATGATCTAACACCCTGCAAGATGGTCTACAAATTCAATGCAATCCTTATCAGATTTCAACTGATTTTCTTGCAGTAATTAACAAAGTGATTCTAAAATTCATATAGAAATTCAAGGAGTGAGAAATAGCTGAAACAATATTGGGGGAGGGGAGGATAAAGTTGGAGGACTAGAACTTCCCATTTTCAAAGATTACTACAAATTTACACTAATCAAGAAAATGCAATACTGGCATAATATTAGACATATAGATCAAAGGAATTGAACTGACAGTACAGAAAAAAAAACAACTTTCCATTTATGCCCAATCAATTTGCAATATGGGTGCCAAGACAATTCAATCGACAAAAGATAGTCTTTTCAACAAATGGTGTTGGGAAAACTGGACATCCACACACAAAAGAATACAGTTGGACCCTTTCCTTGTACTTTATTAAAAAATTAACACAAAATGGATCACACATCTAAATAGAAGAACTAAAACTATCAAACTAGAAGAAAACTTTGGTGTAAATCTCAGTGACCTTAGGTAAGGCAATGGTTTCTTAGATATGACATAAAAAGCACAAGCAACAAAAGAAATATAGATAAACTGGACTTCATCAAAGTTTAAAAAGAACACCATCTGTAATGTGAAAAGATAACCCACAGAATTAAAGAAAATACTTGCAAAGTAAATATGATGAAAGGCTTGTAATACAAAATATATAAAGAACTCTTTCTCAGTACATAAAAGACAGCCAGCTATAGACTTAATATTTGGGCCACTCCCCTCAAATTCATATGTTAAATCCTAATGTCCAGTGTGATAGTATTAGGAGGAGGGATTTTTGGAGGGTGACTAGTTCATGAGGTCAGAGCCCTCGTGAATGGAATCAGTGCCTTCGTAAAAAAGACCGCAGAGAACTCCCTCATTCCTTCCACCATGTGGTGCACAGCAAGAAGACAGCTTTCCATGGACAAGCAAGTGAGTTCTCACCAGGCACTGAAGCTACCAGCACCTTGATCTTTGACTTACCAGTCTCTAAAACTGTGAAAAATAAATTTCTATTGTTTATAAGCCATTCAGTCTATGGTATTTTTGTTAAAGCAGCCTGAACTGAGGCAGAAATTAGTACTGAGAAGTGGGGTGCTGCTGTAACAAACACCAAAACAAACAAACAAACAAAAAAAGTGTAAGTGGCTTTGGATCTAGATGGGTAGAGGCTGCAAGAGCTTCAAGGTATATGCCAGAAAAAGCCACAATGCCATGAATGGACTGTTAAAGATGATTCTAGTGACAGCTCAGAAAGAAAAGAGGAGAGCTGAAGAGAAGACTTCAATCTTCTTAGAGAATACCTAAGTAATTCTGAACAGATCGTTGGTAGAAAAATGGACAGTAAAGGTCATTGTGATGAGTTTCAGATGGAAAAGAGGAACATGTAATTGCACAATGGAAGAATGACCCTAAAGGCAATTCAGATATCACCAAGGCTGCCCCTCCCGTCACAGTTTCACAGCTGGAGAAATATTTGCCCCAAGATGAATTATACCTTGAGTCTCATTCATATGTGACTTAGATGATATTTATAAGAGACCCTGAACTTAGACTTTAAAGTTGATGCTAGAATAAGTTAAGAGTTTTGTGGCTGTTGGGATGTAATGGATGTATTATTCTGCATATGATAAAACCAAGAATTTTGGGGTCTGAAGACAGAATGTTATAGACTAAATGTTTGTATATCCTCCCCCAATTCATATGTTAAATTCTAATGTCCAGTGTGATGGTATTTGGAGATGGGGGTCTTGGGACTGATTGGATCATGAGGGTAGAACTCTAATGAATGGAATTAGTGCTCTTATAAAAAGACCCCAGAAAGCAACCTCATCCATTCCACCATATGATACATAGTAAGAAGACAGCTTTCTATGAACCAGGAGAGGGCCCTCACCAAACATGGAATCTACCAGCACCTTGATCTTTGACTTCCCAGTCTCCAAAACTGTGAGAAATAAACTTCCATTGTGCATAAACCACCCAGTCTGTGGTATTTTTGTTGCAGCAGCCTTAACTGAAAGAGACATAGCCCAATTTGAAAATGGGCAGTGGATCTGAATAGGCATGCCTCCAAATAAGATATATAAACGGCCAAAAATCACATGAAAAGATGTTCTACATCATTAGTCACTAGAATAATATAAATCAAAACTATGAGATACCATTTTACACCCATTAGAATGGCTAAAAAAAGACAGATAATAACAAGTGTTGATGAGGATGGGAAGAAAATATAACCTTTTTACATTGTTTGTGAAGAAGTAAATAGTGCAAACATTTTGGAAAACTCTTTGGACATTCCTCAAATTACTAACCATAGAGTTAACACAAAACCTAGCAATGCCAGTACTAGATATACCCAAGAGAAATGAAAACATATGTCCACACAAAAACTTATTCAAAAATGTTCACAGTAGTATTATTTATAATAGTTTAAAAATGGAAACAGGGCGCCTGGGTGGCTCAGTGGGTTAAAGCCTCTGCCTTCGGCTCAGGTCATGATCTCAGGGTCCTGGGATCGAGGCCCGCATTGGGCTCCCTGCTCAGCAGGGAGGCTGCTTCTCCCTCTCTCTGCCTGCCTCTCTGCCTACTTGTGATATGATCTCTCTCTCTCTGTGTCAAATAAATAAATAAAATCTTTTAAAAAAAATGGAAGCAACCTAGATATCCATCGACTGATGAATCAATAAACAAAATTTGGGGTACTCATGCAATGGAATATAGTTAAGCAATAAAAAAAGGAAGTATTGACACATGCTACATGAATGAGTCTTGAATACATTATGCTAAATGAAAAAAAAGTCATAAAAGATGGTGTATTATTTAATGCTATTTATTTGAAATGTCCCGAATAAGCAAATCCATGGAGACAGAAAATAGAATAGTAGAGGTTACCCACTTGGTGGACTGAGGAACAAGAATGAAGAATGATTGCTAATGCATATGGGTTGAGGTTTCTTTCTGGAATTTTGTAAATCTTCTAAAATTAGACTGTAGTGATGGTTGCACAACTCTGAGTATACTAAAAACCACTGAGCTGAGACAGGCAGACAAAAAAAACCCACTCTTTAGAATAAATAAATAATAACTTAATAATTCTGTTTGATAATAAGAGACAATAAAAAAGCTCTCAAAAATTCGGGTAAAATACCACAATATTTGAAACAGCTGAGAAAAAGGCAGAAACTGGACTTCAGGGCATGAAAGGGTGAAATCATCTAATAACACAGCTCCAGGCATCCAGGGAGCATCTAGTAAATGTAGATTGATGATTCTAAGTTCCTTAGTCTGGCAAGGTACTCCTGAGATCACAACATTCATCCTTCTGTCCCATAAAATCAAACCCAGATAAGTGGGCCATTTTCAGTGCTGCTTTTATAGCCAAACAACAAAAAGACCCCAGACCTTCACAACCTCTTTTGGTTATGGTTACTTGATCTGGGTGGGATGCTGAGTTGTAGGGGTGAGAGTCTCATCTCTGACTCTTTATGATCATGACATTGCGCATTCCATTAAGTACCTCTAGGTAAGAGATGGTGGCATGACAATAGAAGAGAAAAGAGAACAGCTAAATGCTTCAGA
Organism: Ailurus styani; assembly: GCA_002007465.1. NCBI lineage: Eukaryota > Metazoa > Chordata > Mammalia > Carnivora > Ailuridae > Ailurus > Ailurus styani. The sequence continues at coordinate 1,298,323 of LNAC01000026.1, forward strand.
GGAGACCGTTGAAGACAGTGAGTGAGATTTAGGAGGAGCAGGGAAAAAAGAATAAAGCCAACAGCAGGCAGAAGGTGTACTGGGGCAGGAGACAATGATAAGAGTCATAGAAACTTTGATAAGGCTAAAAAGTTTAGAGAAAAGAGAGGAAAGTAAGAAAACTATAAGGTGAAAAAAGAGAACAGAGTTGTGTCCTTTTTTTTCTTTTACCATGTCTACTTCTTCTTTCTCCCAAATATTAATATGCAGCAAGACAAGACATTTGGTCCTGCTATTTGCTCTTTGTTCCACCAGCAGAAAGGGTATTTTAAAATCCAATACTCAGAGTGATGAAAAAATATTCAGAAGAATTGGGTTAGCAATACAATAGTCCAATCCTCCATAATACAGCTCTCCTAGAAGAGAAAGGGTTAATTGCTTACTGTATTCTCATTAACTGGTTAAGAAATAAATATGAACTGTAGTCTTCTATCCAATTTATAATAAATATTAATGGTAAAAATAGTTATACAAAATAAGACAAACTACACATAGCTAAGTTTGTTAATTAAAAACTGACAGAAGCAAAACTTTCTGGTATTTTTATCTGAAAACTTTATAAATAAATGGACTTGAAAGATATAATGTCTATAAAACAAAACTTCCAATCTAGTAGCTATAATTGTTGATACAAATAAAAAACTTGATTAGAAAGACTTCATTTTCACTGAAAATTTTACATGGAAAATGATTCTGATGAGAAAAATTTTAGCAAAATAAAAATGAACATTAAGAAATTGGGTGTAATTTGAATGCTAGGTAGGAAATTGATTAAGGAATTAAATTATCTTAATGGAGAAAAAAATCACAGTACAGATTTCTTTTGTCCAAGTACATTCCTCTCCATGTGTCCTGGAGGTATTCCTGAGAGTATGTATGCTGGCACATAATGAACTCTTCTGTATCCACTTCAGAGGAAGCTTGATTTAGTTGCCCTTCTGATAAACAGCGTTAATTCAAGAGAATAAGCAGTCCATATTCCCTGGGTTTGGCATGGGGAGGGAACAGATGATCTGATAGGTTTTGTTGCCTCTAATTTTTCTGACTAATATAGAGTCTCTGTTTGAAAGCACCCAGATCTGGTTCCATTCTGGTTTAGCTAAAAACAAATTTGGAACAAACTGTACTCTTTTCCCAAAACCAAGCCCTCAGAACTATCCTAAGGATAGTTGTGAAAGGCAAAACAAACCAAATAAAGTTCAACGTGGTCATGAAACTTGTCAAAGGTCTAAAGAAAGCCAAAATAGCTTAATTAAATTCAGACAGTGGGTCTAAGAGAAGGCCTTCAATGCCAAGAACTATTCTTATTCCCTGGCTTAAGGTTCCTCTATGGAGGAAATACCTCTAGAGAAAGTCCTATCCTACCCATACATTCCTTACTCCTCTTTGTATGATTGGTAAATTAAAAGAAGGAACAGGGGATGTTCTTCTCAGCTCCCTCCTCTGATTCTCTTTGGAAGCCAATTTTCCCTCAAGGAAGATGCAATCTCAGTTTCTTGTTCCTATAAAATTTACAGGAGCACACACCTACCTGTCATTATTTCTGTATCAGGAACACCGATTTGTCTACCTCTGCCTGGTGAACACAATGATGAATCTGTCCCATTCTGGACTATAGAATTAATAAATCCATTTGCCACATATGTAAGTGATGCTTTCTCATGGACCTTTGCCTAAAATAAAGTTGATATTTTGATGACCATCCTGACTCCCATTTATTAGATGGTTCCAAAGTCAGGCAAGGAAGAGAGGAATGTTGTGCATTAACTGCTAAAGTTCCAAAATAAACCCCAATCTGCTTTCTTTTCCCTCTAGCTATTTCCTTCCATGAAAACTTGTGAAATTTTTGTTTATGGGGTGTGTGTGTGTGTGTGTGTGTGTGTATGTATGTATTCTTTATTTTTAGGCAAAGGAAACAGAAGTAAGAATTTGGGATGCAGTTAGTATTCTGAAAATCTTGCAGAAATTAAAAACTATAGGCTTCTTTAAGTTTCTAGAACACAAAATTCTAAGGAAAAGACAAGAGTGGTGACAAGAAGTGGAAGTAGGTAGGGCAGGGAGACCCACGTTCACCTGGAGCAGGCTTATTTCATGTGGGAAGGATTTGAAACAAATAAATATATTTTAACATGTAGTCCCTCGGTGATGTGAAATAAACAACATTCTCTTGAATAAATATCCTCTTAATATCTTAGAATACACCCATATATTTTTCATGAAATTGATCTCAGATTTGAAAAATTGGTTTGAATCTCATGAGACTTAACTTTTAAACAAAATGGGCATTATTAGTAGTAGCATTGCTTTGGAAACAGATTGGTAGGTTTTCTTATACTCCCAGACCATATTGGATTTATTCAATAATGTAATGGAAAATACTCTACAAGGAAAATGCATGTACCCTAGGGATTACATTTCTACTTATGCCTGTATTTTCCATCAACATCAAATAAATACCAGAATGGTGTTACTGCAATTAAATGCAGTAAAAAAATGCAGAAAAAAATTAGAAATATTTGAGAAACAAAGGAAAAAAGCTCTGAAACATGAAAAAAAAGAGTCCTTCTTTGGGTAAGTGGAGTGGCCCCAGAGGAAACTGTAAGGCAAGTGAAGTTTGTCTTTCAGGTTTTTTTTCTTTCTTTGATTCTTTTTAGGTACTTTATAATCTTATGACACCTTTTCAAGACTTTGAACTTGGCCTATCTTGGCTCAAACAAGAGGAAGAAAGCATCCTTACTCAGTTTTCCCCAAGCACCTCAGTCCACTTGGCTTACTTCTACACATCCTTCAAGAATTAACTGAATCACACAATAGAATATTACTCAGCTACAAAAAAGAATAAAATCTTTCCATTTTCAACAACATGAATGGGTCTAGAAGGTATGATGCTAACTGAAGTAAATCAGAGAAAGACAAATGCCCTATTATTTCACTCATATGTGGAATTTAGGAAACAAAACAAGTGAAAAAAGAAAAAAGAGATGAAAAATCTGACTCAAATATAGAGAACAAACTGAATGGAGGCAGATGGGGGGATGGGTGAAATTAGGTTATGGGGATTAAGAGTACACTTACCATAATAAGCACCGAGTAATGGATGGAAGTGCTGAATCACTATATTGTACACCTGAAACTAATATAAAACTAAAGGTTATTTCTACTTGAATTTAAAAAAAAATTAGGGAAAAAAACCCTAAAATTAAAAAAAAGGAGAAGAAGAATTAGCTGGAATGTTCCCTTCTCTGAGTTACAGACTCTTCTCTCTGTTTCTGCAGTTTCCTATGGTAATCAAACAGGGAAGAATAGAAGACATGTCTTTTTTTTTAAGATTTATGTATTTATTTATTTGACAGAGAGAGAGATCACAAGTAGGCAGAGAGACAGGCAGGGGGAGGGGGATGCAGGCTCCTTGCTGAGCAGGGACTCGATCCCAGGACCCTGAGATCATGACCTGAGCCAAAGGCGGAGGCTTAACCCACTGAGCCACCCAGGTGTCCCTAGAAGGTATGTCTTAAGCCAAAGGATAAATGGTAGGTTTAGCTGTTCTGGGTATAGGAAAAGTCTAAGCAGATAATGCCTATTTATAACCCAATGATCACCACAGATACATCTGTCTACCCTGCCTTCACTTCAGTCTAGCTTTGTTCTATTATTCCATTTCAGGCTGAGAGAACTTGAGAGATAGAAGCCCTCTACCTGGGTATTTCAGTGTCTCTCTTCACAGGAAATTCCCCAATTGTTTTAACCTATATCCAATGCAAAATTTCACTGAGATTACTAACAGGTGCAGAACCAATTAACTGACTTGAATTTTACCATCATCATCAGCATTGTCAACAGACACTTAATGAGTATCCCTAGAGCACTACACATTGCACTCGATGCTAACAGTTCATCTTCTTTCCCCCAAAGGACATTTTAATGAACAGTGAAATAGCTAAAATATAGACATGAAAATGAAAAGGCTAGAAAAATAAAAAGAATTAATAATTGGTCCCTAAGTAAAGAGCTGCCTAGACTTTTCTCATTCCTTCTTAATATCAATAGCCGTAAGTCATTCAAATATATAAAGAGATTTATTTATACACAAACTGAATAGAGAGAAAAAGAGGATATCATAGGTTAAATGTTTGTTTCCTGCACCCCCAAGATTCATATGTTAACCAAATGCCCAAGATGACAATATTAGGAGGTGGAGCCTTTGGGTGGTGATTAGTTCATGAAGGCTCCACCCACATGAATGGGATTAGAGCCCTTACAAAAAAGACCCAGAGAGATCCCTGTGAGAATACAGCACAAGTAGCTGCTATGAAGCGAAAACCAGAACCTCATCAGACACAGTCTGCTCACACCATAATCTTGGATCTCCCAGCCTCTAAAACCATGAGAAATAAATGTTGTTCAAAAGCCACCCAGTATGGTATTTTTATTATAGCAGCCAAAATGGACTTAAGACTGACGATGATGATGGTGATGATGATGCTGATGATATAGATAGATCTAAACAACATGCAAATGTACATAAAGATCTGTAATCTAGACAAAGGTATATATGATACACTTATGTTCATATATATTTATCTAGATATCTATCTATAAATATAGATACAAAGAGATACAAATGTCTAAAAAATCTTGTTAGCAGCTCTTAATATATTTAATGTAAGTGGCTATAATACCTTTGATTTTACTGATTAAAACTGTCTTTCTGCCTTCAGCTCAGGTCATGATCTCAGGGTCCTGGGATCCAGGCCCGCATCGGGCTCTCTGCTCAGCAGGGAGCCTGCTCCCTCCTCTCTCTGTCTGCCTCTCTGCCTACTTATAATCTCTCTCTGTCAAATAAATAAAAAATCAAAACTGATTGGCTCACATTAAGAAGTTTCCTCAAACATCATTTAAAATTCTTAATTCAAATGTGAACTCTATGGTGAAAAAGAGTACAGCAATCTTGGATAAAACCCAAACAAAAGCAATAACCTTGACTGAGGAACTGAGTGAAGAAATTTCAAGGCTAAATAGAAATAGCCAAGGAAAGATGGAAGCCTAGACCTAATTTAATTTGTGAGCCCAAAGTAGTAAGGGAATTAGTTAACCTAATACAAATGAGTTTTCCAAAAGGGCTTTATCTTTAGCCTGAATAATGGAAACTAAGTCCAGAATGGGTAGAGATATGAATCACCAGTTAACAAAAAAATATTCTCAAGCAGTTATGTTAACACTGAACACAAAATTAAACCTTAACACAGACCTCATTCCTGGGATGCAACACCATGTTATCCGGGTACTGTACTAGATAACTAATAAAGCTTTGTACCTAATGTGTGATATATTTGTGTGGCATAGTGCTTTGTTTAAAGGTGTATTTAAGAACTGTTCAAAGGACAGGAGCGCTGCCTAAGGATGGGGATAGGTCACAAAAGATGTCACAAGACACAAAGGTTTGAGCAGATTCTTGAAGAGCAAGAGGTTAAGAGAACCTGGAGGAGAGGCCAGAATGGCTGGAGAGAAAATTACATCAGACAGTAGAAATGGAATTAACAAATGCCATGAGGCTGGAGAGAGAATGGTTTGTTTGAAGAATAAAGAAGAGTTAAGAGTGGTCAGATTGGAGAAAGCATGAGAGAGCGTAAGATTGAAGCTTGAAAAACTATCCATTCTATCCTAAAGAACTGGAATATCTACAGACCTAAGAATGCCTTCTTTAGTGATAGAAATCGTAGGACACTCCTCACCCCCACAACTGTATAGTATTTATCGTCTGATATTTTCACCTCTGTTAACAATGGAATTTACATCAAAACATGAATACCAACCGGTAGACAGAACATTGCCTTGGCTGTAAAATTCCCTGAACAATTTAAGTTTAAAAAACTTTAAGTAAATAAATATATACAGTTATGCCACAAGAAAGCCATCTTCCATTTTTACCAAATTCTCCTATCTACTAAGGGATTAACCTCATTATAAAACCCCCTGGAGTATTCTATCTTTTCCACAAAAGAGCGGGGGGGGAGGGGGGGGGGAAGAACTTTCCAGGGATAGTTTTGCACACAAATGACAGGCATAGGTTTCTAAAGGATGGTTTCCAACCTGTTAATAGTTTTCAATACACAACAGCTGCAATCCATGAAAGAGATAAATATTCATGGCACAAAGCATTTATATGTATCAAATGTATATTCATGAACAAATGGCTTCCCCTGCCTTTAACAGTGTTTGCTGTGCAGTCAGTGAAGAATGGACCAAGCTTTCCCTGGCTGCTACTGCTGAGTCTCCACTGCTCCATCTCCTGAATGTCAGTTCTGCAGTGGTTACCAATAGGACAATAGCCGTGAAAAAGAAAAAAACAAAAATGTGCCCAGAATGACTCCCCACTCATTCCAGATCAGATAGCAGCACCTCCCTGTGTCAAATATTAATGACAGGTTTTATATAGCTGCCAACTTACTTTTCAGGATAAGCATTATATATTCAAGACCTGTGTGGCCATATGTGCACCGTAATATCCATGGTTGACCCTCCTCTTTCAAATATGCTTTGTCACAGCACCGCCCTCCCAAAGGGCTTTACTAAGAATACTGGAAGGCAAATTTGCATACACTGAATAACATTCTCTGGTGATGATCAGCATCCAGTTGTCATGGCCTCCATCAGAGTGTTCTGTGCAGCATGGAGACAGAAGAATGACAGTGCAAACTATTCGACAAAAGTCTTTGTTATTCATAAGGTTTGGTGGATGGTATGTGCTTTTGAAAATTGGCATATTGTTTGATAAAAGTGTTGTTTGCTCCATTAATTTATCCAGGAGGGAGGAAAGAATAGAACCAGGTGAGGAAATGTGCCTTTTGTTGAAAAGAATAGGGAGTCATTATAAGGTTTTAGGGTACTGAACAAAGCCTGCTAAAAATAAAAAAAATAATACCAATAATAAGGAAATGAAATAATTTAAATTGTAACATGCAGGCAAAGGAGCTGTCAGCTTTGCAGACAGGGCCTCCTCACTCCCTCTCTCCATTCTTCTTGGTCATCTCCCCATGCCCTTCTAGGTTCACAGGAAAATAGTTCTAACTCTATCAGAAATGCCAACTTTGCCCTTTATCTTTCATGGCATTAGCTCTTGATCCATTCCAAGAAATCTGTTTTTAGGACCAAGATGAGAAACTGAAAATATGATTTAATATCATTCCCTCCTACACATTTTTATACAGATACCTAGTTGTATCTGAATTTTAGTTTGCAAAGTTAAATTGTACCTATCCTTCCTGGAAGTTTATACAATATATTACATTAGACTCTAAGTTGTAATCTACTATAAAATATGAAAAGATTTTAGCTCTTTGTGCTATGAGACTGAGACTGCATATAATAACCGGTGAGGAGGAAGCACCTTGCTGGATATGTCAAGTTTCCAGAAATATCATGGATTGTAGCTGTACTTGGCTAGGATGAAGTCATACCTCTCTATAAATGAAATGGTTTCGGTATTTAAGTATAGTTTCAGTGTTTAAAACAAAGTGAATTTTGTCCTGGATTATATTATGAAAATTAATCCTCTGCAAAGGAAATGTTTCTGAATTTTTTTCATAAATAAATAGATGAGGTTCTCTAGAGGGTGATGAATCTCTGCAGACCCACAATTAATTCCCTAGATCCTCCCACTTCTGACTATACAATGTGAGGCATGTTGCCATCATCTTTTTTCCCCATCTCAATGAAGTCTTAGTATATGTCAGATTCCCCTGTGTCAGCTTTATACTATTATTAATGAAGAGCAGTCCAGATTTCCATTCAATAGCATACCACTACTGTCACTCTACCAGAAATAAAATATAAAAGGCAAAGGAACTGATCTCAACTAATTTGTTTATTTGAATTATTTCTTCCATGCCTATCATGTTCTAGAGCTGTGCTATCTGTTGTAGACACAGCATCTTCTCTCAAGACATTTTCAGTCTTACAGAGACATCAAATGAAGTAGCCATGCAGTTAGAACACAGTGTGCTAAGTGGGTCTGGTGGAGGAAGTATAGGGTGTTATGGGATTGGAGAGTTTAAGACACTTGCCCTTGTTCTACAAAAAGAAAGCAAGAAAGCCTGGATTTGAACCTAAATTTTCAGGCTCCTAACTCTATACATTCTGCTTATAAAATACTGACTTAGCTTTGCCCAATCCCTTATATATGGGAGGAGCCACTTGAATGGTCACAAGAAATTCTCTTCCCCTGCTCTTAGATAAGACTAGTTGGAATTATGTCACAGAGTTAATCTTAGCCATAAAGGAGACCAAAGCTGGAAAACAGAAAACAGAAAGCTTACGATTCACTGCATGAGCATTCCATTAGAAAACAGAAATAGTAAAGGCTTTAGCTGCAGAGGAAGTCTGTTCCAGTTCCCATTACATTCTTGAATCTCCTTTGCTCCTGGTGTCAGTCTTACTGCACACTACATGAATGCAGACTGGAACAGGACTAGAGTAGGCAGTTAGATAGACATGAGAAGAAGGGGAGAAAGGAGGATAGCAGATGTTAAAACTCAGGGATCATACCAGTCTCCAACCAGAGACCACCCGATCTCCCTTAGACCAACCCCTTTTGTGGTTTAGCACAGTCTGATAAGCAAAAGATACAGCGGCAAGGACTGTCCCAACTTTGGAGTGTGTGCACTTAAGGAAAACCTTGTCTGCTAGTAACCCCAAGGCTGATATAATATTATCATACTATCTTTAGCATTGCAGATTGCTCCCCCTCACCCCGCCTCTGTTGTTTTCCTTTAGGTGCTCATGAGAAGATGGAGGACATGAACATGCGCAAAAGGTTGGAGGGGAGGAAACCAAGGCTGACCCAGTGGGTGGTGTGATAATGACAAGATGGGATGGAGGAGATTAAACAGACCCCCATAAAAAAACATGATGCAGAACTCAGCAGGCTGCTACCCACCCTTAGGTCAGCCCACCCCCACCTCACTGGAGTGTATTTTTGCTTTGCTAAATAAAACCTTTGCTCTTCTCACTCTCTATCATGCCTCTAGACTGAATTCTTCCCTTCAAGAAGATAAGAACTGAGGAATTTTACAATCCACTACCCAGTAACACTTTTACCAACTCACCAACCCATGAGGAAACTGCTGCCCACTCCTCTTTGTGACTATACAGGATAGGAAGCTGTTGTCTTGGGGAGGAGGGTTGGTAGCACAAACCTAGCCTCCCAACGGCTTCACTGCTTTTTATTCCCCACCCTAATATCTGCTGGAGTCCATACTGGAATCCCCATCATTCCCTAGTGGGTAGCCTAGTACCAACCATGATGTCTTAAGGTAAGGTAATAAACTAATTAGCACACAGAAACTAACCATACATCTCACAATGTTTCGCTACTATTGTGACCAGCCTCAGAACCATCTCCCAAAAACTTGGATTTGAGGAATAACTTCTTTCCATTGTCTAACATCTCAGGATTAAGAGGAGGGCCAGGAAGAAATGGAAACTAGGATGGGGAGACAAAGGGGACTAAATATAAGCCAACTATCATTTTAAGCATTTTACTTCATTAGCAATTCAAAATAACCTGAGTAGACCAATGAGGTTAAAATCATTCCTGAGGTCACACAGCCAGTAAGTGCCAGATCCAAGATTAAAACTCCGTCATGGCCCTCCCCAATACTGGTACGTGCTCCTGAAGACAGATGTGTCCTGGCACTCAAGATGAAAGAGGGGATGAATTCACCTTTCCATAGAAACTGAAGAGAATCTTAATACATCTTCTCTGTTCCACATACAGAACTATTAAAAAAAGAAAAAAACTCATAAAGTACAGTGGTAAACTATTTATGTACCACATGGAGGTCAATGCCTCTGAGTCACCAGGACCAACAGTGCTCTATGGGGTCTGGAATTAGGCTTACAGCCCCTGGGGAAACTGCGGCCTACTGCTCCCTGGAGCTATCCCTATAAGGGAAGTTATTAACTTGAAGAAGGAAGGTTGGTAGTCCAGACTCAGCTCTATAACTGGATTTGCAATATCCCAAATATCACTCTAGCACACTATCTCTTTATAAATGCTGGTTTTGCATAAACAATGAATCTTGGAACACTGAAAACAAACAAACAAAAAAAAGAAATCATAAAGAGGAAAAAAAAATGAAGTCCTAAAAAAAAAAAAAAAAGATAGAAGACTCTCTGAAATTCCAGTATTTTGGCACCTAATGCAATGAAAGTTTCAGTTATAGTTAGATTTTTTTTTTTAAAAAGTCCTTTTACTAGGAGAAAAAAATAAAAATAAATGCTGGTTTTGTACTGGGAGCCCAGGGGCCTCAGGGAGACATTGGCTAAGGCCTAGATGGAGAGAGGTAAGCACAGAGAAAGGGAAAGAAAAATACTGAAATGTGTGGTTAGTTTCAAGGATTAGTTCAGTGTGATTATCTTACTACAGGAATCAGGTTCGTATTAACTAACAGTTGACTGAGAACCTAACCACTAACACATTCTGAGTCCTAAAAATCTACTTCTATATATGACTTTTGGAACTTTACACACACATACATGCATGTATATTAAGTTCCAAAATATATATATAGTGAGCTAGTCCTGGAGAAATTCTAATGAGAGTTTTCACTTGAGAAGATGTGAAACCACTTTAGATCATTCATACCAGGAAATTTGCCACTTCCTATTCTCAGCAATCATCCACAGGTATAGATGAATATTACAATCTTCTATTGTTGAGCAAGAAGAAGTTGGCTATTAAATTTAAGACAATTTTAAAACTATTAAGATTGAAACTTGCACGCTGAAATCTTGAGCCAATGTTCATTGTCCATGCTCTACTATTTCTCCCTTTTAGGTCTGTTACTATTTTCTTCACAATATTTAGATGCGTCTATGTTGGGGCATCTAGGTGGCTCAGTCAGTGAAGTGTCTGCCTTTGGCTCAGGTCATAATCTCAGATTCCTAGGATGAGCCATGGGTAGGATTCCCTGCTCAGAGGGGAGTCTGCTTCTCCCTCTTCCTCTGCCCCTCCTCCCCCAGCTTGTGCTCTCTCTTGTGCACCCTCTCTCAAATAAATAAATAAAATCTTTAAAAAAAAACCTTCCAACAAACAAAGTCTAGGGCCAGACACCTTCACTTATGAATCCTATCAAATATTCTAAGAAAAATTATTACCAATCCTTCTCAAACTCTTCCAAAAATAGAAGAAAGGGGAATTCTTGAAAACACATTTTATGAGGCTAGCATTATCTTGATACCAAAACAAAACAAGGGTGCCACCAAAAAAAAAAAAATTACAGGCCAGTATCTGATGAACATAAATGTAAAAATTCTCAACTAAATGTTAGCAAACTGAATTTAACAGTACATTAAAAGTATCTTACACCATGATCAAGTGGGATTTATTCTAGGGATACAAGGATGTTTCAATATCCACAAATAAGTCAATGTGATACACTATATTAACAAAATGAAGAGTAAAAAATTATGTGATCATCTCAATAGATACAGAAAAAAAGTATTTAACAAAATTCAACACCCATTTAAGATAAAACTTTTAACAAAGTCAGTATAGAAACATACTTCAACATAATTAATGCCATTTATGACAATTCGACAGCTAACATCGTACTCAGTGCTGAAAAGCTGAAAGCCTTTCTTCTAAGATGAAAAACAATACAAGGATGTCCACTCTCACCTATTCAAAATAGTATCAGAAGTCCTAACCAGGGCAATCAAGCAAGAAAAAGAAATAAAAGGCATCCAAATTGAAAGGAAAGAGTAAAATTGATTACTATTAGCAGATGACATGATAGTATACATAGAAAATCCAAAAGACTCCACAAAAAAACTGTTAGAACTAATATGCAAATTCAATAAAGTTGCAGGATACAAAATCAACACAAAAATCTGTTGTGTTTCTATACATTAATAACAAATGACTGGAAAGAGAAATTGAGAAAACAATTCTGTCAATAATTGCATCACAAAGAATAAAATACCTAGGAATAAATGTAACCCAGAAGGTGAAAGGCCAGTGTATTGAAAACTATAAGACACCGTAAGAAACTGAAGAAGACAAAAATAAATGAAAAGACATTCCATGCTTATAGATTAGAAGAATTAATACTGTGAAATGTGAAAAGGTCTCTAGTATCTAAAGCAATCTACAGATTCAATGCAGTCCCTATCAACCCTCTAATGGTATTTTTTACAGAAATAGGATAAACGACCTTACAATTTGCATAGAACCACAATAGATCCTGAATAGCTGAAGCAATCTTGAGAAAGAAAAACAAAGCCGGAAGCATCATGCTTCCTGATTTCAAATTATATTTCAAAGTTGTAGTTCTTAAAACAGTATGATATAAGCATAAAAACAGACACATAGATCAATGGAACAGAATACACATCCCAGAAATAAACCCTTGCACATATGATTAATTAATTTATGATAAAGGAACCAAGAATATACAATGGGGAAAGGATAATTTCTTCAATTGGAAAATTGAAGAGCCACAAGCAAAATAAGGAATCTGGACCATCATCTTAGACCATGTACAAAAATTAACTTAAAATGGATTAAAGACTTGAACATAAGACATGAGACCATAAAACTCCTAGAAAAAAAACATAATCAGTAATATCCTTGAAATAGGTCTTAGTGATGATTCTTTGAGTCTGACACCAAAAGCAAAAGCAACAAACAAAAGCTTCTGCATCAAACTAAAAAGCTCCTGAGTTGTAAAGGAAATGACTAACAAAATGAAAAGGCAATCTACTGATGCAAGAAAAATATGCAAATTGTGTATCTGACAGGGGTTAATATCCAAAAGAGACAAAGAAAGATTAAAAAATGGGCAAAAAATGGGCAAAATACCTGAATTAAAAAATGATTAAAAAATGGGCAAAATACCTGAACAGACATTCTTCTATAGAAGACACATAAATGGACAAAAAACACATGAAAAAATGCTTATTATTAATCATCAGGGAAATGCAAGTCAGAACAACGAGATATTAACTCACACCAGTTAGAATGGCTATTATAAAAAAACAAACAAAAAAAAAAACAAGAAATAACAAGAGTTGCCAAGGATGTGAAAGAAAGGGAACCTTTGTACACTCACTTTTGGTGAGAATGTAAATTGTTGCAGCCACTAAGGACAACAATATGGAGGTTTCTCAAAAAATGAAAAATAGAACTACCGTATTATCCAGCAATTCCACTTGTGGCTATTTATCCAAAGAAAATGAAAACACTAATTCAAAAAAACATATGTACCCCCATGTTCATTGCATCATCATTTACAATAGCCGAGATAGGGAAACAACCTGTCACTGATGGATGAATGGATAAAGAAATTATGGTGTACACACACACACACACACACACACACACACACACACACATACACACACACCACACATGGCAAAATTTTATTCATTTTTATGGCTGAATAATATAGAACACACACATACACATATATACACACACATATATACATACACACATGTATATATACACACACACACATATATTATTCAGCCAGAGAAACGAATAAAATCTTGCCATTTGCAACAACATGATACACCTAGAAGCATTATGCTAAGTGAAATAATTCAGAAAAAGACAAAACCACATGATCTCTATTATATGCAGAATTAAAAAAACAAAACAAAATACATAGATACAGGGAAGAATTGGTAGTTGCAAGAGGCAGGAGTGGGGGGTGGAAAAAATGAGTGAAATGATTTTCTTTTTTTCATAAATTGCATAATTTTTTAAAAAAAGAAAAAAGTAAGAAATGCTTTTGAAAGTAATAAAAGTAAATCAATTGAGATACAGTCCTTGTTCTAGATCAAAGGCACAATATTATTACAATGTCAATTCTTCTTAAATTGATTTAAAGATCCAGTGAAATTTCAATAAAAATCTCAGCAAGCTGGGTTTTTTTTTAAGATTTTATTTATTTATTTGGCAGAGAGAGATTACAAGTAGGCAGAGAGGTTGGGAGAAAGAGGAGGAAGCAGGCTCCCTGCTGAGCAGGGAGCCCGAAGTGGGCCTCAATCCCAGGACACTGAGATTATGACCTGAGCTGAAGGCAGAGGCTTTAACCCACTGAGCCACCCAGGCACCCTTAGCAAGCTGTTTTGTAGATACTGGCAAATTTGTTTTAACACTGAGTAGTCTAGACAGTGCTGATGAAGAGCAAGTCAATGAACTCACACTTCCAAATTTCAGGATTTATAAAGCTACAATAATCAAGAGAGCATGATATTTTAAAACAAACAGACACATAGATAAATGGTACAGAATAGAGAGTCCATGAACAGACCAATGCAAATACAGACAACTTGACCTTGGTCAAAGGAATAAAGGCATATCAACACAAAAAGAATAGTCTGTTAGTCCTCAGTAATCATCAACAAATAATAAGGGTACAAATGGATAACCACAAGGAAATTAAAGGACGGACACACAAACTTTGCACATTAGGCATAAATTCACTCAAAATCATTAATTTCCTGAAATATGAAATCCAAACTATAAAAATTATAATGGGAAACAGGAGAAAATTCACAAGTTACTTTGATAACTAATTTTTATATACAATAACAAGTACAATCCGTCAAAGGAAACAACTGACAATAGGAACTTCATTAAATTTATAATGCCCACTTTCTGAAAGACAATTTTGAAAGAATGGAAAGACAACCCCTGACTAGGACAACAGACTTTCAAAAAAAAAAATATATATATATATATATACACCCACATATATATAAAGATTTGCATGTAATACAGAGAACTAATAAAAAATTCCACAATAAGAAACAAAATCCCTGAATTAAATAGGGCAATATGGATAGATAACTTACCAAATAAAATACATAAATGGGTAAAAGCATGAAAAATGTTCAACATTGGGGAATTACTGGGAAACAATGTGCATTATGCATTAAGGAAAAGCAAATTAAAATACCAGTGAGATATCCCATCCATCTACTGGAGTGGGTGATTACTAAAAACTGATTAATACCAGTTGCTGGTGAGGATGTGGGACAATTGGAAAACTCATGCATTGCTGATGGGAATACAAATGGTACTACCTCTTGAGAAGGCATCTTGTCAGACTCTTTTTTTTTTTTTAAGATTTTATTTATTTTTATTTTCACAGAGAGAGAGAGAGATTACAAGTAGGCAGAGAGGCAGACAGAGAGAGAGGAGGAAACAGGACAATGCAGGGCTTGATCCCAGGACCCTGAGATCATGACCTGAACTGAAGGCAGAGGCTTTAACCCACTGAGCCACCCAGGCGCCCCATCAGACTCTTGTGAAGCTAAGCCTAGTGTCACCATATGGTGCAGTAATTATACCCAGTTTATTTACCCAACTGGAGTGGAAACATATCCACAGAAAACCCACTAAGAACATATATAAAGAAGATTTATTAACAATGGGCAAAACCTGGAAGGAACCAAGATATTTTTTAATAGGTGAACAACAACAACCCAGTGAGCTACACTAGGTAGAAACACACGAGGCATACATGCACCGCAAGCACAGGGTAAGGAAATACATGAATTCAGACACAGGCTGTAGGAACAAATAAAGGCCTGAATAAATATGCAAATGTATTAAAGGGGGGGGGCTTTCCTGATGAACGGGCATAAGTATTTGTCCACAACAGATGTGACCATGACTTTTTACAATCAGCGGCCACAAAGAACTGAGGGAACTGAGGTCAACTTCCATGTCCAATCCTACCACTCCCCATTTTGAAAATTCCATTAGAAAGGTAAAGTACCCAAGCACTTCTTCAGGTAAACTCCAGTCATGGTCAGAAGACCAACTGGGGCAAGTGTGCGAGGTAAATCTTAGCTCTGTGGAGGAACATCTTCCTCCCCTCTGTTTGCCCGTGGGGGCTGGATGCCTGCCTCTGAGGCAAGCAGGCAGCCGGCATCCGAGCAAGGGTGTTGATACAACACTGATGCAGCAAAACCATTGTTTATTATACACATTACAGTTTCTGTATACTCAGGGTAATGAAAATAAAACAGTTAGCTGGCCCATGTTATGGCCTTCCAAGAAATATGAATAAAAATCCCACACCATCCTTACATGATACAGAACTCACAAAACAGATGAGCTCAAGGGAACTACCAGTTAGGATTCAACACCCCTGCCCTGGCCCTACAGTCTCAGGTGAGCACACGGTTCCTTTATGTCTCATTTACGCAAACTCTATTTCCATTTCCATAAACGCATGCTTTGCAACTGGATGTTATAGTAGTCTCCAAGGTTCCGTTCACCATTACCCAAAGTAGATTTATTCCCCTTCAATGACTCTGTGAGGGTGGGGGGGGAAGTGAATATGTTTTTTTTCCTTCATGAAGCAAGAGCAACTTTGGGGTGGATGCAGCCAAGCTATTCCCCACTATATAAATTACATGTATTTAGCCCTTTTTGAAAGCCCAGAAGGGGAAAGTGTTTGATGTGTCTGTGCAGATCTTTTACTACCATGGACTCTTTCATGTGATTTCATTTATTCTTCACTAAACTCCATGATATGGTCATATGTTTAGAGTATCAGACCCATTTGAATAATATTTACTAATGAACAAGTGAAAGTACAGAGAACCGAAGTGATATTACTGCCCAGTAAGTGTTGTGCCCAAGCTTTAAACCCTCCTGATATGAAACCCAATGCTTCTTTCATGATGCCACCCAGTTTTTTTCCATTAGAACACCAGTATTTATTTATTCTTCGCTCATTACCCCAAGTATCCCACATCAAATATATAGGGGCAAGCAGATGATGGAGACAGTATTTTAACAGGGCAAGGAGATGGGCCGCCTGGGTGGCTCAGTCCATTAAGTATCTGCCTTCAGCTCAGGTCATGATCCCAGGACTCTGGGATTGAATCCAGCACCAGGCTCCTTGCTCAGCAGGGAGCTGCTTCTCCCTCTCCCTGCAGCTCCCCATGCTTGTGCTCTCTCTCGCTCCGTGACAAATAAATAAATCTTAAAAAAATAATAATAATAAAGGGCAAGGAAGGCAAGGAGTCATGAATAAGAAGCAAGGCTCTCAAATTCAAGGGAAAAAATGTAGAGTTAACTGGGAAACTTGTGACACAGGGACAAGAATGATAGTGGGGAAAGAAAGGATGAAAGGGAAGGAAAGGATGGTTCTAGAAGCACTGAGGGCAGGCACCTATTCATTCTGAAAGGAAGGTCAATGAAAAATAATACCATTTCTCTTCAGAGTTCTTGTAAGTTCCCACTGGTTGTGTTTTGTTATTGTTGTTGTTGTCCTAGTCTTGTAGCTACCTGAAGTGTGTGCAGGGGTGAGGGGTGGATCTTTTCAAAGACTAAGGAATTTTGCCATGATAGTGCTGAGCTAATGAGCAACTGGAAGCTGAATTAGGTATATAATGTGTCTGGCATCTGGAGGAGGCACCTACATGGAAGAGCAGGTAGTAGCAACAGAAATGGGCAAATGGAATGATCTCTGAGACTTTAGGGTAAGAAGAAAGGAGTTAATTTCTCCTTTGATAATATAATACCCAGCTGATATTTTTCAATACTTTCCATGTTCCCAAAACTGTTTTGGGATGAGATCTGTTAATCTATTGGATTCTCACAAAATCTTACGGGATATATACTATTCTTACCCCATTTTATAGAGGAAGAAACTGAGGCCCAGAGAAATAACTTGCCCACTGTTATATAAACCATCTCCCCCCGCCCCCACCGCTTTTTGTTTCCTTCCCTGTTCCATTTCTTACACCATTTCTTGGAGAGACCTGAATTTACTTACCTCCCATTTACTCTTTGACCCAATAAAATGTGGCTTCCATTCTGCCCTCCCACCTCCAACAATACACACCAACAGAAGCATCGCCAACGACCTCTTAACTTCCAGTTCCAGTGATTGTCTTTTATTCTTCATCCTACTTCACTTCTCTGAAGCTTTTCATAATGTTGACACACCCCTTCCTTTTCAAAGCATAGGAAACTCCCACTCCTGGCTGTGGTCCTGTTTTGCTAGCCACTTGCCCTCAACCCTCCCGGGTGTCAGCTACTTCTTATGTTTCTGGAGAGCTCTAGGCTCCATCCTTCACCCTCGTCTCTCCTGATTCTAACACATGAGTCTCACTGAAATACAAGAGGTGTGGACAGAAGAACACCACAATCATCTGGAAGATTTTTTAAACTACTCATGCCCTTTTCCAAACTCCTGATTTTTCTGATACAGGTCCACACCTTGTTGGGGAGTACAGGCGGGAAGAGTTATGTTACCCCCTACCTTAATACTTAGTGAATTTAGCCCAATTTATTTGAGAAGGAAGAGCTAATTCTTCCTTTTTTTTTAAAGGTTATACCTCCTTCACTCTCACCTCCAAAAAATTCATTTTGCCTGCCTTTCCTCAAATTTTAAAAATCTTTTAAATGGCATATATTGAAATTAGTGAAAAGAGGGAATTAGAGGTGGGGAAGGGAAAGAGAGAAGTGGGTGGCCCAGACATTGTGTGCTTCTGCAGAGCAACAAGGGGGAAGGACATAAAAGAAGCTTCAGCCTTGGAATCCATGTCTGTTCATCCTGGGAGGAAAGGCCTGTGATGTGTAGCCAAGTCCAAGTGGTCCAGGATGATCAAGGATGCTATGGCAGGAAATCATCAAGGGCAGACAGAGGCTTGCTTATGTCATTTGTAGAGGTGAGAAAGGAGAGTTTGGGATTGCGGCCTTTGTGTGCACAAGAGATTCTCCCCATCTTTAAACTCCCTCCATTTAAAACATAGCTATAGGTTTAATATGAAGAACACATACTCATTGCTTCTCCAATGTTTTGAACAAAAATACACAACTTGGGTCTAGTTGTAAAGAAACATTAGAAAAACCCAAATTGAACACTATTTTACAGAAAATGACTGGCTTCTGATCTTTAAAATGCAGATATCATGAAAGTCATGGAAAGCTGAGGTACTATTCAGATTCAAATAGACTAGAGAGACATGATCACTAAAAGCATACCTGATTCAGACCGTCTGCTATAGAAAATGTTACCGGGACAGCCAGCAAATCTTGAATAGAGTCTCTAGATGAAGGATACATGGGAATTCTTTGTACTATTTTTGCAAATTTTCTTTAAGTTTAAAATAGTCTCAAAATTTAAAAAAATGTTTTATTAAAATAAATAAATAACAATAACCTACTTGACAATTTGTATATCAATAAGTATGTCTCATTAAGTCCTCTTCAGGAATAGTAAAACTACTCTTTATTGCACCATGAACTCCACTAAGAGCTTTACATGTATCTCCTCAGTTAATCTTCATAACAACTCTATGACGAAGATACTAGAATATTCATTTTGCAAAGAAGTCAAGCACTTTGCCTGGCAAGAAGCAGAGCAAATATCTGAAACGGGGTCAGTCTGACACTAAAACCGATGTTCTTAAGCAATGTTATTCATCGAAATGTGATGACCCAATATCATTAGTCATCAGAGAAATACAAATTAAAACCACAAAGACACACTAGCATATACCCATCAAAAGGACTGAAATTAAGGTTGGCAACACCAAACATTGGAAAGGATATAGAGCAACCATAATTCTCAAACACTGCTGATGGGAGTATAAAAATGCCATAAGCACTTTGGAAGAAAGTTTGCCAGTTTCTGGTAAACTTAACTATGTGCCTGGCTTTGACTTAGCCACTTACTCCTATATATTTATCCAAGGAAAACGAAAACGTATGTCCACATACAGATGGACACTATAAGAATGTACATAGCCACTTAATTTGTAATAGCCCCAAATTGGGAACAGCCCAGATATACAAAAAATGAAAAAAAAATGTGTTATGTTCTTTAAATGAAATGCTACAAAGGAACAACGTGCTAATAACACTCTAACAGGGATGCATCTCACAAACATTATGCTTCAGAAAGCAAAAACCAAAGCAAAACAAAAACAGGGACCCCTGGGTGACTCAGCATCTAACTCAAGATTTCAGCTCAAGTCATGATTTCAGGGTCCTGAAGCTGAGCCCCAAGTTGGGCTCTGTGCTCAGTGGGGAGCCTCTTAGAAATTCTCTCCCTCTGCCTCTGCCCTTCCCTCCCTCACATACTCTCTCTCAAATAAATAAATATTACAAAAAAAAAAAAAAGGAAACAAAAACAAACCAACCAGGCACAAAAGCATACAGGCTATATGATTCCATTTGCATTGAGTTCTAAGACTAGCAAAACTCATGGGTAAAGACTGGCAAAAACTCAGTGGAGTAGTAGCTGTAGGTAAGTGAGAGGGGCTGACGTGGAAGAGGCATGAGAGAACTTTCTGAGGTGACCAAAACATTTCATATCTTGATAGGGGTGTGGGTTACCTTGGTATATCACTTAGTCAAAATTATACAATTAAGATTAGTGCATTTTAACATATGTAAGTCTAACCGTAAAAATAACTCTATAAAAAATTACAAGAACTGGAAGAGATGGGAAGAGGAGTGAGATATAAATGAAACAAGCATGGCACAATGTTGATGCTATTAAAGCTTAATCATAAATACATGGGGAAACATTATACTATTCTATTTACATTGTAATTGCTTGAAATTATTACATTACATTAATAATAATCATAATAAAAATGTATTACATTACATTATTATTACATTGTAAATGCTTGAAATTTTCCATTATAAAAAACTTCCACAAATGATTGCCAAATTCTCAGTATTTGTTAGGAACACTAAAATACAAATGAGTAGTTGGTTTGAGGCCAGATTACTGAACATTAGGGTCCAGTACAAAAAGCAAATCTGATCATGTTTTTTTTTTCCCATTTGAGAGACTTTGATGAGTTTTTCCACCCCCGCCCCAAAGAACAGAGTGCAAGCTCCCCAAGATGACTTTCAAATCCTTTATACCAAACACAGAAACCCAGAGCAGTGTGCAGAGTTTTCCATAATATTTAAACCTATTTACTACTTAGACCATCTCTGTGAAGGTTATTATGCCATTTTATAGGTAAAATAACTTAAATCAATGAAGGGACCTAAAAAGGGTAAATAATAAATGGCCCAGAGAAAATTCAAGCTTTAGACTCCTCCTTCAGTTTTTCTCTGTACCATTCAATTCTACTTCTTCTGTGGTAGGAAGAATTGTTAAGATGTCTGGCAGGATTCCAATCCCCTGCATTCTGCCCCATTATAATACCCTTGTCTTGGGTGTGGGCAGGGCCACAAACACGATGGGATATCTCTGGTTACTAATCACTTGACGTTGAGTTTATCAAAAGGGAGAATGTCCTGAGTGGGCCTGATCTAATGAGGTGAGTGTCTTAAGATGAAATGTCAGATAGAAGCTCTCTTGTTGGCCTAAAATATAAAGTAAACTGACATGTTGTCTGGCACAGGGCCTATGGAGGGGCTATGTGGCAAGGGCCTGAAGGTGA
The DNA here is from genome assembly GCA_002007465.1 of Ailurus styani. Lineage (NCBI taxonomy): Eukaryota > Metazoa > Chordata > Mammalia > Carnivora > Ailuridae > Ailurus > Ailurus styani. The sequence continues at coordinate 1,319,809 of LNAC01000026.1, forward strand.
TAATCTAATTGCTTAGAATGGTCTCAAATCAACAACAAGCAAGGAAAAAGTTCCTAACCACTCAATCCCAAAAAAACTGAATTCTGCCAACAACTAGTGAGCTTGGAAGACACCCTCAAGCCTTAGATAAGATGCAGACCCAGCCAACTCTACAACATCAGCCTGGTGAGATCGTGAGCAGAGGACTCAGTTAACCCACAGAAACTTCGAAATAATAAATGTATTGTTTGAAGACACTAAGTTTGTGGTCAAATTATGCATCAATAGAAAATGAATACACCCTTTCTTTCTTCTCCACCTACTTCTTTCAATGCTCTAGTCACTCTCAACTTTTCTTAGTTTCTTAATTAAAATATTACTTGCAATGAGTGTGGTTTTGCAAGGGATGTTCACTTTGCCCAAAATTCCCTTTTCCTCTTTTCTGCCTACTGAATACTACCCATCCTTCAAGATCCAGATGAACACGTCCTCTCCTGGAAGCCCTGACTTCTCCAAACAGAATTCATTCCTCCCTGCTCTGTACTCCTACCACATCCTGTTCTCTCTCTCTCTCTCTCTCTCTCTCTTTCCCTCCCTCTCACTCTCACACTCACACACAAACACGACTTAATTGACAGCAAGAACTTACATTATTCAGTTAGAACTAGGATAGTGCTTAGAACCCAGTAGCCACTCAGTAAATAAAAGGTTAATACATCTATTGTTTTTCATTCAAATGCTTCTGACATTTAATCAATCTAACAAATATTACTCTTCAAGTCCTCTTATAGCTGCTGTGAAAAATAAAAAGATAGTAGGTCATGTTTCCTGTTTCAAACAGGAGGCATAAGATTTGCACACCACCAATAATTATGCGAGGCAGAACATGATGTGTGTCACAAAAGTCACTGGTCTGTGGGAGGCCTCGAGGAGGGAGAGAGAGGCTCCAAAGAATGGAGAGGAGCATACACAGCCCTCCAGCTACATCTGTGTATTCTAGGAAACAACACTTTGCCATCATTACCCAGGAGGCAGGAACAAGAATGGGAGAAAAAATGGCTGCTCTTATGTTTCAGGTGGCTAATCCACAGTCCTCTGTGAGCAGAACTGGAGCACGCACACAGCTGTGAAAACAGCCAGAGGCAAAGTCAGGTCACAGTGCCGGAGAGGGTTGTTGAGCAATGTCAACTTCCCTCTAAGATTCTGTGGACAACAGGGCCATGAGAGGTGCTGAGCCACAAAGTCTTGCTTGATGTTGTGTGTGGTGCTACTCACAGCAGCAGGTTCAACTGCTTGCTGTTGGTGTGAAACCCAAGGAAAATGTCCCCACAGCTGCTGATGTCAACATGCGCAGCATCAGACACCCACATCCTGTTGCCTTACAATTGCACTAGTTGTCCTTTTACATGATATGTCAAAGAGGATATGGCTTTTTTTCCCCCAGTAGATGTCTTTCATTTCTCAGCAGAAAAGACCTGTGTGTTTGAGTCCTGCTAACATCCACTAAATGTGGGCCAGGCTTATTTCCTCTCCATGCTTTGCAGCTTGTGCCACACACCAAATGGTAATTCGACAGACTTAATCTTTTGGTATCAATTAAACACTCTCTTCTCTTCCTTCAAAATTTCTCATCTACTTAGTTTGCATCAAATAAACTTGCAGAGAATTACATAGTATCTATAATATTAAAATCTACTTAAATTTTAAACATTAAAGTTAAACATTTGAATCCAGTTGCTTCTCTGAGCTTACAAAATGTTGTAGATATAAAGTTGTGATTATGCTTAACTTGGTTCCATGTTTTTGAGCCTTACCACTTAATTAACCAGGCTGAAATAATCATCAGATCATTGGATCAACCTAAGGACTCATATCGAGCCCTTTATTTTGAACTGAACATTTTTAGCTTTGGAGAGGAGAGTAGGAAGGAAAAAGAGTTCAAGATTGATTGGAAATAAACTGACAGTGGAGAAACTTACTCTGTGTTTTTCTAGTTGGAATATTACCTCTGTTCCTACTTCTTTGAATCACTTATGGGCTAAATTTGATAGTACCCCGGTTACCTCAATAAGGGTCACAGAGAAGCACCTCCTTTGGCAGCCACCTCACTGTGGGACTTTCCAACACTTTTCCTGGTCTCTAATGCACTCATTGTAGTGATGATGACACATGTCTTGGCAAAATATCTCCGTGTTCAGAAGTAGAACAGCTCCAATGTTCTTGATTCTATTTTAGACTTGTACTAAAGTTATCTGCCCACCACAGTCTGACTTCTTTAAACCTCATCTAATTTTGTCCAGATTTAGTTTGGCCAAGCATATTAATTTGCTAGGATAAAGAGATAATATTGCCTTCTAGAGTTGAAGCTAAATATTAGAGATAATACTGTGTTACGCCATACATTTTCTAACCTGGTGGTCTCCATTTAAGTTGGTAAATGCTTATGAGGCTACCATCAGCTTTCTCACAAAATGTCATGTAGAACGTGAATTTTAAAAAATATGCTCATAACTTGGACTTTTGCACTTTATTTCTGTTGATTAACTCATTTTAGCTTTTCTTAGAAGGCTTTTGTATCGAACCATGGGCTAGCCAAACTAGATTCCAAAAGTCTGAAGATAATTTGTGATGGAAAGAGGACAAAACACATATTATGAAAAACATAACAAGTTTCACAAGTTAATCTCTCTCCAAAAAATGCCAACATACTTGCATTCACCATAAGTTAACATCCCTTTTTCAAGTATATATACCAACTGACAAATAAGTATTTTGAATTCTCCAATGATGGTACTTGTTCACTTGTCAACAGTTCGGGTTTAGAAACGCACATTTTTGCCTGTATATCTGAGTTCATCACATTCTGTTCTTAATATTTTATTAAATGAATGAAAGTGAATAAGTGAAAAGAGTAATATTATGAATTATAAATGTTGTAAATCCAATATTATTAAAGCAGATAAAACTATGATGATAAAATAGCACTGAGTAGTTACTGTACTAAATCAAACCAACTGTTCATTCCACTGTTAAAGTACAGAATTAAAGAATAGCAGAACATACTGGAGGTAGATCACCAAAGATTATTCTAATAGAAGATATTTCCTTAAGAATATCATAACATTTAGTTTAGTCTCTGAAAATAAACTAGTCTGTATTTCATGCTCATACTTTAGATTGTTGTGCTTATTTTTATAAGTACATAATGTACCAAAGAAGGCTACTAACTGTAGTTGTTTGAAAGATGGTGGTGTAAGTCAGAGAGATTTGGGTTGACTTACCTAATGAAAGTTACTAATTATCTAAGACTGTGAGTCTTAGTTTTCTTACCTGAAAAAATTTGGTGTTTATGTTGTTACATAACAACATACGTAACATGTTTGGTGTTAGGTTGTTTAGGGTTACTTACAAGAAGCCAAAGGTAACATATCTTTCTGGATATGAACAGGACCTGTCATGGTACCTGGTATGTAACAGGCTTTCATGAGATGCTAATTTTATATAAAAAGCTGCATATCACATACGTACTAACTGTGGGCTAATTTCTGAATATATTCCCAAGAAAAACTGGAACGTATCTATTATATACTAAATAATGTGGCCCATCTTATGCTGGGTAGAAAATAAAGAGTATAGTCAATGCATTGGAGAAAAGGAGCTTCATCTGCTCTTACTGCCTGCCAGCACCCTTGAGAAAGCTCATGGAGCTCCTTCATGCCCATCTGGGCATGACCTACAGAGCTGCACCAGCCAACCATGCTCTGGCTCATCACTCAGCCAACTTACCTGAATGAAGAACAGGAAGCATCCTGTATTAGTTAAGGTTCTCCAGAAAAACAGAATCAACAGGATGTGTATATATAAAAAGAGAGATGCATTTTAAGGAATTGGCTCTTATGATTCTGGAGGCTGGCAAATCTCACACCTGCAGAGTGGACCAGCAAGCTGGAGAAACAGGGAAAGGTAATGCTACAGCTCAAGTCAGAAGGCCATCTGCTGGCGGAAGTGCTTCTTCCAGGATTCCAGTTTTTGTTCTGTTAAGGCCATCGACGGATTGATTGGATGGACCCCACTTACATTATGGAGGGTAATCTGCTTTACTCAATGTCCACTGATTTAAATATTAATCTTGTAAAAAAATACCTTCACAACAACATCTAGAAAAAAATGACCAAATATGGGTACCGTGTCCTAGTCAAGTTGACACTTAAAATTAACCATCACACATTTCATGAACATCGTCCTCAACAGATGTTGACAAGTTCAGTGGCTAATATTACAAGTTTCAGAGCCCAGCGGAAATGTATTCCAACTCAGACTCTTCGATTTATGAGCTCTATGAAAACTGTTAATTTTCCAAACCTTATCTGTAAAACAAGAATCAAGATACTTACAGCAGAGGTTTATTAGGATTGTTGTAAGAAGGAAATGAAATGATGAGGTTGATTTGTACCTGTCAAATACTATGAATTCAATAACCAATTAGTATCCTTTCCTGGTGAAAATATAATAAGTCTGGTTAAAAGAAAAGAAGCCCACAAGATTTGTTAATGATTCTGCCTTGGTTAGTGTCTGACCCATCTCAAATTATATATCTTCTAAGTAATACCTTTTTGTTGTTAAAATAAATAAATAAAACACTCCATTTACTATTTTGTAAAATGGACTTCCCACCCAGGTTGTCTTCCTATACCTTTTCTCTCTTGTCTGTGTGCTCACTGCTATTCTCTTCTGCACATTTTTGTCACAAGCAATTTCCAGGTATAGGTCAGAAGATGTTACAGGGATAACAAAGGAAAGGAAAATATTCCTGCACTTCTATCCTTGTAGGCACAAAATCACACATTCTCAGTAAAGAGACCACATAAGTCAGCCCTGCACTTGAACTTGTTCTCCCCAAATAAATGGTTGAGATAGGAATATTAATTAATGTATTTGAACAGAAATGTATTAGGGCTTTCAAAAGAGAACTACTTTATCTATTTCCATACAATTAGACCCATAAATAAACACACATACACACACCCACAGTCCACACTACTGCAGCAGAACATCTTAGGAGTGGCACATTTCCGCACAGAGAAAGCAGTGGCTTTCATTTGCAATGCCAATCCTCAAGTTAATTCTGCAACAATCCATTCCCCATCCCAACCTGCAGCCTCAGAAAATCATGAGTTACAGAGCAAAAATATGTTTTAACTCTAGACTTTACCCAAGTTTACTGTCATGGACATTGCCCCTAGATAAAAGATCGTGATTATTCATAGTAACCATGTAGTTTTTAAAATAACAACAGTGATGACTTCAACAACAGAGTCAGCTAGAAAATTTTATAAAGATCACAGGATCTGGGTGTGAGCCATTAGAGACTTACTGTGTTACAAATATATTATGTTTGTGTAGCCTACAGAACCCTGAGCTAGGAGACTGACACCCAGGTTCCAGTTCCGGACCTATAGTCAACTGTTGATCTTAAATAAGTCAATTGACCTTTCCGGGCCTCAGTATTCATCCTGGTATTGGGGTTCTTGCTAAGGTAGGTTGAAATATTGTAAGAAAGCATTTTATAAACTTAATTTATAGGCTAGCAGAAGTGGCTAGTAATTGGAGCTAATATTTATTGAGCACTTGGTATGTGCCAGATTCTTTCTTAGTAGAGAGTGTGTGTGTGTGTATGTGTGTGTGTGTTTCTCATTTAATTTTCATAACAATACTCAGAAAGAGAAATTATTATTAGGCCCATACCATAGATGAGGAAACTGAGACTCATAAACATAAAGCAACTGGACAAGGTCACAGGGACGTAGGTGCTAGAAACAGACTTCAAATCCAGGCATTCAGGTTACAGGAGCCTGGGCACTATTTTCTCCCATCTTCAAGGTTAGGACATGAAGGATTGTTAAAATGGAAGAACTGACACTGATTCATTTTGCAGAAGATGACACCGAGGCAAAGTGAATGTGAAGTTCACACATAAAATACTAGACACACACAAGACGTTTCTCCTACTATTGATGTCAATGTTTTTTCTCTGAAGGGAGACGATAGCTAGGAGAATACTCAGGAAATTGTTAACCTAAATGGGATGTCAGACACAGATAGGAAGATTAAAAGCCTCGAAACTGGAATGTTACAGAGACAGACTGTGGGGCTGATGGAGAAAAGAACATGAGGGATATTGATAGAGGATACAGATAAGAAAAGGGTATAGAACCTTATAGAGGTAAAGACTTTATTTCTTGGTTTGCTTTTTTCCTTGTATTATTGTAGAAGGAACAGTCAAAGCTGGAAAGTTCAGTGTAAGCTTTGGAATCAGTGCTGAGCTTGAATCCTTGCTTTATGTGGATCACGGAGCAAGACATAATCAACTTGGATAATTTCTACTCCGTGCTGAGATTAATAAATGGGTCTTTTTTTTTAATGGATATACTGTTTTGAGGTCTTTTCATACTTATCAGCCACCACAGATACAATGAGAAATAATAATGAAAATTAATGAGACAATGCTTTTAAGATTTCCCTGACAAGTCTGAAAAGCACATCTAACTGAGGATGCTTATCTGTGATGAACTACTGAACCCTGGCAAGTGTGACTAGTTGAAACTTGTATATTGTGAACAACAGCTATAATAACCGAACAGTTGATGACTTCCAAGGAAGTATTAGCCTTCATCTCAAATAATCTATCTTATATTTTGGCCAATTCATTTTGTAAATTTATGTATTTTACATGTAGGTCAATAAAACACAGCTCTCAAAAATTTACTGAAATAAAGATTGGTTTCACTTTAAAACCTCAGAGGATAGGGATTTGACTAATGCAATGTATTAAGCACAGAGGAAAAAAATAGGAGAAATAATCTAATCAATCATAATATTAAAAATATACCTTTTCATTTTTGTTCTAAATATCACAATCCAGGATAGGATGAATCATTTGTGTTGGGTTATTTATTTCTTCAATTTTTAAAATAATGCCTTTCTCAATACTATCCCCATGCATAAATACAAAAAAAAAAAGGAAGAAAACACTAATTAAATTGTATAATAGTCAATACTGCTACAATTTTATGACTTAAAATAGTACATGAAAATAGCTTTTTAAAGTTCCATTCTTTTGCAAAATTCTAATTTTTAAAAGGTAGCTAGCATTGGGCTCAGATGACCAGAAACTGGGTTTAAGTCAAACTGACCCAGGGCTATAATCTTAACTTCTTCTGACAGAGAAAAATAAGAGCGTGGTAATCATGGGGGCTATTTCACCAAGAACAGCAGAGCTATGTTTATTACCATCCTAATGGAGTATCATTCCATAAGCGGTTTTGTTTATTTCTTTGAAGGCTTGACTCCCTGGGGAAAGAGTCCCACTTGATCACATCTTACCTTAACAAATATCCTATGCAATATAAAGGCATAACTGAGAAGACTAACTACTGTTTATTGAGCACCTACTATGGACCTGTAATTACATGCATTTTCTCATTTAATCCTCATAACAATATTTAGGAGGGCATTATTATCTTCACTATACAGATGGGAAAACAGACTTCAAGAACATACATAACTTGTTTAATGGTGGCATCTATCCCATAACTATTACAGTAATCACACCTATTAGTCATTATTATTAAAAAGAAATGGCTTGACCCTGGAATTGCATTGTAGCATGAAGGCTAGAAAATCATTATTTTACACAACGGAACATCTCATTCATTGAAACATTTATACCCGTCTGTGATTTTGCAGAAGGTGAAAACCTGTTGTGGTAAACCAAGCAGGAATTTTGACATTCAGCCTTTCAAACACATATTTGGATGTGTTTCCTAAGAATAATAAACCTTGAAATTGTGCTTAAAAAAAAAAGTCCATCCATGATACCAATAAGTGATTCCCCTCAAATAGGAAGCTCTTCATTCATAAATGATCATTGCTCACTGTTTTTAAAAGGGAAATCTCCTTACCGAACATGTGTTTCAATCAGAACCGAACAACTGAGCAGGCAGTATAGCGGTAAAGACTGACTTTCCACAGAAAGCTTGATGAAGAGTTGCCACTGAATAATGGAATCTGTGCCTACGACATAATCTGGCTATTTAGAGTTCTCTTGCCTCAAACCTCCATGCCTTTCCCTGCAGGTCTCTAAAGAGATGGTACATTTTCCCCTTTGAGAAAATCAACCTAATTTGAGCATAAGAATAGGAGTAAAATGATTCCCAATGAACGAGACGCCATTTTACAATAATGGCTCTCACCAGCCTGACATGAAATACACGGCATGTCCTATAAGCTTCTTTCCTAATGACAAGTGCAGCACCATTCACTATGTCCCTGGACCCATTCCTTTCTTTCTTTTTTTTTCCAAGCGTGTATCTCCTCTGTGTCAAACCTCTCACTATATGTACTGTTAGTCTCACTAAAGTCATTGGGCACTTGTTGTTTTTTACCATTTAAAAAAAAATTTATGAAGGGAAAAGATATTTTTTTAAAACTAAGATCATTGATATTCACACATGCACACACACATACACAAAGCAAATCAAAAAGAATGTAATCAAAGCCTTGCTGTTTGCTGCTAATTGTTAGATTAGTTGATGAGACTGTTTTGTAATTTTGTCTAATGCTTTTACAGATTTTTAAAAGTCCATTCTTTTCTAAATCTTAAGAATGAGCAATTATACTTTTTTTAGAAGAGCATAACTTACATGAATCTGTTCAAATGGAGAAACTATAGAAACATTTTAAACCTGCTCCTAAAAACAATTCTGCTTCTAGAATATATTTAAAAATTAAGAGTATTCTGTTTCAGATCATACTTGAATGTATGTTTTAATATCTTATGATGTTTAAATCTTGGCCAACAGCTGAGAAATTATTCAGAAACACACTAAGTCCTAAAAGTGCACACCACATTATATTCATTCCCAACAAACTGTTTCATGGAGGTTAGCAAGATATTTGCATGAACAAGGCCTTGTCTCATTGAGCCTCTCTAAATTTTAAGATTCCCACACTATTTTCATTTTAATCAAAATGAAATTTACCCTGGTACAGCACAGACCTCAGGCACCACTTCACTGTTCCATGGAGCAGATGTTTTGGAATTCACATAATGACAGACAGACTTCTGTTATGAAAGTTTCTAGAATGAGGGCTTTGGTCAAACTGGTCATGCCTGCATTAAAACCTTTCACTCATCAGGACAATATTAGAATTTCTGTACTTATCTCGTGGCAATCTCATCTTGGTAGAAAGCAAGTTTCTTTGAACTTAATTGCATACCCCCCCCTTTTTTTTTTCAAATTACATTCCTAACATTTGGAACACTGAGTCATCAAGACTGCACTTAAGGCTTAACTTCTTTTTGAACTATCATCTCAAATAATAGGCAAATGGGGGAAGTAATGTCAATAGAAATCCTTTACAAAACTAAAGAACTTTAAATAACTGACACCCCAGTCTCTAAACAAGCAAGAGACACAAACAGGTAACCTTTCCTAGGTTAAACTGTAGATAACCCCTGAAGGGCATCCACAGCATAAAAGGAATATCTGTCTAATCGGGTGCTCTTAAAGAAAGTAAGACAAGTCATTCCCTCACTGTCTAGAACTGATATCCATGTACTTCCTCAAGAACCAGGCAGACCAGAAAGCCACTCCCTCCCAGAATTCTTGGCCAGGATTGTTGATAAGACTGTTGCGGATTTGAATATTTTTTGTAACCATCTGATATTGCTAATGTTTATTTAGCCTGGCCTATCCAGTCCCAGGGTATAAGATATTTTCAGGGGCACACCAACGAGATGCGAACACAAAAGTACCATTTTAATCCACTAAATGCCACCTACATCTGTGCTTTGGAAGTAAACATCCCCTGTTCCCGCCTTTGATTTCATTGACCCTAGGAGGGGCAACCCATGGCCTTTACAATAAAAAGGTCTATAGTCAGTCTTCCTTGAGAGTTGGAATTCAAAATTTTCCAAATATTTCTACCTAACTTTAATTCCCATTACCCCAGTGGACTCACCAGACATTACCCTGATTTACTCAATTCCAAAGTGCACACTATGCATACTATGCATACTATAGTATGGGGCTATGTTCCTGGAGCTGAGTATGTATATAGAAGGAATTAGAAATGCCAAAGATAATTTTCTCCTTTTAATTCTTCTCTGGTCATAAAATGGCTATCTTTAAAACGTGCTTGAACAGGACTGTATCCTTGAAATTTTGCCTTTTATCAGTCCAGAAAATGGGCTTTCATTCGACTGCTGGCTTCTAGAGTTTTCCCCCCAAATTTTCTACATATATGCATATTGTCATGTTTGCATAATATCTGAGTAACAGGAAATTAATGAAAAAAGACACAGTCTCTGTTTCTTAGGGAGGTGGCAATTTAATCAGAGACAATTTAACCCCACCTGACAGCTATTATCAGGGTGTCCCTGGGGTCCAAAGGTTGCATTTTATGCAATCTTGGGGATTTCAAGTGGGAGAGATTTTCAGGGGAATACTTCCTGGTTGGTAAAATGATGCTTAAGGTAACTTTTTCTGTCTACAGCATGACTACAAGAAAAAGAATATTTACATCACTCAGGTTAATTACTCAGATACTTGCCTCAGGCTTCATACAGAATTTCTAGGTAGGTAAGCAGTCCTTGGCAGCGTATTTTCTATCAGAACCAAATTTAACCTTCACAAGAAAAGGGAAATCTTTAAATAATAAAAATTAATCTTGACTTTCTAATGAATATACATAAAGTATAGAGTAATAGAAAATATAGTAATAAGTAAAAGATGGGAATTCTGGGTTCTAAGCTGTCATGAATTATGACTCTGGGCAAGTTACTGGACTTCCTTGTTATCAGTTTTCAAGGGAAAATTACAAAGCTTTGAAAGCTGACAAGTCTAAATTTGAATCTCATCTCTGCCGTGGATTAGCTGGGCAAACTTAAACAAGTTCAGAGTGTATCTGTTTGCTTTCTAATTTTTATCATGGAGATAACAGGACTATCTGAAAGAGTTGTTTTGCAAATAAATGAAATAATACATAAGGTTCCTAACACAATTAGCACTCTAAATACGCGTTAATATATTTATATTGCTGAGAAATATCTAGATAAAAACATTTTGAAGAATTTACAAACTCTATTCAAATGTAAGAGATTATTATTTTTTACAGCCTATGCTTAATAACTAAAAAGTTAAGGCTGGAAATATACTTTCGATATCTATTGCCAATCTTTTTTTTTTTTTTAAAATTTTACTTATTTATTTGACAGAGAGAGAGGAAGAGAGAGATCACAAGCAGGCAGAGAGGCAGGCAGAGAGAGAGGGGGAAGCAGGCTCCCTGCTGAGCAGAGAGTCCGATGCAGGACTCGATCCCAGGATCCTGAGATCATGACCCGAGCCGAAGGCAGAGGCTTAACCCACTGAGCCACCCAGGCACCCTATCTATTGCCAATCTTATTCACCTTTTGCTTTTCAATGAGATGTTCTACCCTGATTAGAACAGCCATGAGTAATTCCGTATCAGCCTACATTTCAGAAAACATAATTCCACACCTTGCAATTCTTGACAAGAAATCAGCCTCAGACAACATAAATGGCAGCATTACGTACCCAAATTTTAACGGGATTTTAAATTTCACTGTAACAATTGATGTATTCAACACAGACATTTGTATATAATTCTAATCATTAGTAAATGTCCTGCTATGGACCATGGTTAGTGTTTGATCTTCAAGGATGACTTTCATAGATCCTTACTATGCCTTTTGGTCTGAATAAATATATATAATCTAATGTATGTTATATATATTCATACCATACACACACACAGACACACACAAAGACCCTCTTGCTGTTCCAAATGACCAATTCGCTTCATATTATAATATATAAGATATATAAAATTCTGGGTTATAGCCAAGCCTTCAGGATCTAGGAAACCTTCAAGATTCCATATTTTTATATAATTTTGATTCATCCCAGTCCTAATTGCTTCTATTTCTCGTGTCCCTACTCCATTCTTTTCACCTTCAGTCATTACAGCCACAAAAACTCTGAAAAGCTTCCTCTCACAGAACTACAGGTGTTAAAGACAGTAGTATTTAATAAAGGTTTCCCTCTTAGATGAATTGAACAGAAATTCTTAAAGAAGGAAACACCTCCACAATGAATGTGGGCAGCATGCCAAAGTAGTTTGTGAAAGCCACTGAAGCATAACTAAGTCTCTAATTGTGGAGATCCCCATTATAAACTCCTCAGTATACAGGACGGTTTCCTAAGTGTGTCATCTGTCTACAATCTATTTTATTAAAAAGAAAATCATTGGTGAGGTTGGATGTGGCTCAATGAGTGGCTAAAATGGAATTATATTCAAATTTCTATTGAGTGCCTATGAGCAAGTCTTTCTGCTAGGTGCTATGAGAGAAACAAAGATGTAAGTCAAGGAAAGCTAGACTCACCACAATTAACTATTGTACCAGATACAAAGTGGCCCTATCAATAAATGTTCTTTTAATGAATGTATTATTGCCAGTGTTCTAACAGAAATATAAACAACACACTAAGGAACACAGGAAAAATGAGATGCAGGTCCTGGAAGATCAGGATGGAGGCGGCATTTTGGACTAAGACTTGAAGAGCAAGTAGCATTTTAACAAGGAGAGATGGAATGGAGGGAAGACATGCCAAGGCAGGAAAGTGAGAGAGTCTGTGCCCACGTGCGCCCTTTAAATGGTAGCCTGACACTGTTGCTTTATTTCGCAGGCTCATGTGTCACTCAGGGAAAAATCTAACCATGGCTCTGATTGTTAAAACTAAAGATGATTTGCCTTCTGATTCAATCAAGCTTCTTTGAGTTCCAGCCTCCTCGTGTATCAACTAGGGATTGTAACTCACCTCACAAAAAGGTGTCTGAAGATGGTACTCTCAGGACAGACAGTGCCCGGCATCTATAAGGCCCCCAATGAGCTGTCACAGTATCAAATCAAGGAGTAGCAGCTGCTGCCTGTCTGAAACATTAGATTTGCTTCCAAAGAATAATTGTGGGAATGTCTAAACATAATCAAAGCAACTATTTTTTGCTTTGAATTCAGCTTAGCTGTACTCTCATGGTAATTTTATTTTTTAGGCTTTTTTGTTGTTGTTAGTTTTTTTAGCTGTCCTCTCAAGTTAAAGGGGAGCATAATGTTCAGTTTGTGCTCTCAGAATCTCACAGGCATGTCTGAACTCAGATCAACTGACACACAACTTAGAGATTAAAACTTAAAACTTGTCTTCATGATTCACATAACATAAAGATGGCTTCGTCTGATATTAACCTGTGTTAGAATATCCATCTGTGGTGTTACATTTCAAAGAACTTTGGAGAAAGGCTTTCAGTTTTAAGTATGTGTGGTATATTTTATAGAATGAGATAATATTTTAAAAATATATTTATAAATAAACTCATAAAATATCTAGACTCCAGACTTGGCTAAAATGTTAAAGTATGAAATACATAATCTCGAAATGGCAGAAATTGTATTCCCAAGGCATTCTCTGATTCATTGCTTAGAACAAAATGGCACTTTCATTATTAAATGCTTACAAACATAATAAGCCATATGTCAATTGTTTCATACACATTCAAGTATATAAACCAAAATGGATTGTTTTGAAAACTCTTGCATTTACTTGTCAATCAAAGCAGTACTTAGAATTCAACCTAGAAACTAGTAAATATAAATCAAATGTAATAGCTAAGAGTGGGAAATTTAAATTTAAAAAACTTTAGTAGGTGACCATAATAAAAAATCATTTTTTATTAAAAATACCCTTTAGGTTGAATGAAAGAAACAAAATTCACTTAGACATTCTCAAAGTACAGAAAGTAAAAGGAGATGGTATATATCCCCCTACCCTTTGGAATAATTTGCTATCATCTGGGGATGACTTGACAGACACATTTATATAGAGGCAGAGAAAAACATACCAGTAGTTAAGCATCTGAAATTATTACTACACCCATAAGTGAGAACAATAATGCTTACTGTGGGTAAGACATCCTGACTAAATGTGGTCATTTTCTCCATTTTCCCAAATCTTTAACTTTCCCAGATTGGAGATGCCACTTGCCCTGGAAGCTTTGGCCAAACAACAAGAGATTATAGAACAAGATACCGAGCAAGTCAAGTAGTGAGAAACAAAGGAAAAAGCTTTATCATGGTTTTTCTGAGATAGCCTATCATTATGAAAACAGAGGTATATCTTGAATCTGAAAAGCATTAGTCAATAAAGAAAGGCATATATGTTAAGATTTAGTTTTCAAAACAAGATTGCTTTAACTGTAGAGTCTAACAACACACACATATATTTCTGTGAATTAATATAAAAGCAAACACTACCATGCTTAGTACTTCAATTTCTTCCTTTTTCAGAATTACTTTACAATAAAGCATGTAAACAGAGTGGCCCCTTCCCCTTGCTATCGATGCTCATGCTGAATTATTTTGGAAGGATTACAGATTATATTAATGAAAATTCAACAGCAACTATCTATATGATGTCTTACAAAGTGTTTGCTTCTCTCTTATCTCATTTAGTCCCAGAAACCCTATGAGATAGTTTTAGTAGGTGTTGCCATCATTCCTAATGTACAGATGAATAAAAAATTTGGAGAGGTTAAGTGACTTTCCCAAGGTCACATGCTCTGCTGGCACCAGTATGCAGGACTCTGTCCCTGGATCTGTCTTCTTCTAAACCTCTAATGAGTTTCCACATAAAAATTGCACATAAACTCTTTCCCGCCATATATCCAACTTTTGAAGGTTTGTGAAAAATATTTGGAATATATAGATTATACTTGGGAATTCCTTTTTTCATCAACTAAGTCATTGTCCCCTCTCATAAAGCTTATGAAGACTTCGGGGAACCCAAGAATTATTGACAAGGTTATTCTCAAATGGAAGACTTACAGAGAGATATTCTAATAAAACAAAATTAAGTTTGTCTTCTCCCTGGTATCATACAAACATCAAATAGCGAGAGTGGAATAAACTCCTATACTGAAATAATGAGAGGAGATGATCTAAATCTGCCTTGTCCAATGTAGGAGCCACTATGTGTGGCTATTAAAATTTAAATTAATTTTAATAAGTTAAATAACATAAAAATGGCAGCTTGTCAGTCACACAAAACACATTTCAAGGGCTCTACCGCCACAAGGGGCTAGTGACTATTGTATTGAACCCCACAAATAAAGAACATTTTCTTCACTGCAGAAAGCACTACTGGACAGTGGTGGTCTAGAGTGTAGCTGTTATTACCCATGTCAGCCTGCTTCTTTCTCAAGCAACTCTAGCTCTGTGAAGCTATCCTCGAGTGGAAGGACACCAGGGGTGTGTATGTGTAAAATGAACCATGATTCTATTCTCCCCCAAAATGCTAGGAAAACCAGCAAATCACAAACAAACACAGACTATTTGGGTGGCTTCTCTTGATGTGGGAAGAGGCTCAAATCTCTATGTTAGTATCAGTCAACCCTCAAGACAATGTCAGCAATAAACTGTGACATGAATAGAGCTGTGTAACAGGAAAGAGAGAGGGCTGAACAGAACAACTCTAGTGTGGGTGGGTTTGTGGATAGGGAGATCAAATGAGAGGGATGAGCCTTTGGAGGTGGAGTAGTCAGGGCATAAACAAGGAGATGAGCCATCCCCATGAGAGAGGCCATGCAAAAAAGCCAGAAGGGTCTAGGAAACACCCAGGGAATATGTTCCCACACCTCCACCTGGGGATTTTCTTTAAGGAACCAGATGGTTGCCTTCGCTGAGAGAGTGAAAATAGGGAAAAAGACGAAAAACTCAGTAGAAAGGGCTGAATATTGCTCTTACTAAATTGTCTGGCACAGACGGCCAGGCATTCCTGAACTTTTAAAGTAGGTTAATCTGAAAAAGCAGTGGTTTGGGGAACTGGAAAGCATTCAGGCCAGAATCCTCCATCTGCCACTTCCTACCTCTCTAGCGTTGGTCATATTTAACCTCGATGGGTCTTAGTTTCCAATTGTATTCGTTCTACAGAGGGCTAACCATATAGAAGGCATGGTGCTTGGGGAGGGTGACAAAGATGAATCAACAAAAAGAACTCACACAAATAAAAAAACTATCATCTAATTCCATGAACCAGGGACAGACATATACAGAGAGTAAGCATAGGCCTGGTGAGGTTTCCAGAGTCTTGAAAGACTCTGTGGTGGTGAAAGTTGTATCTGAGCTAAACTAAACCATTAAGGACAAAGAGCAGTTGGGGAAGGAATAGCTGGGGTTCATGGAGAGAAAAGCACATGAATAAAAAAGAAAGGAGGAAGAGAGAGAGAGAGATGACGAATTTGTATTGATATTCTGAAAATCAGATCCTGTCCCAGGGTGAAGGGAGAGAGACATTTATAAAACAAGAAAACACTCTATGCCTGAACAGGTTAAGAGTTCAAGGGAGTGATGAAAAATTAAAAAAAAAAGGAGTGGCTGGAGATACCATATAAATCCTTTCCACTAAAAAAAAAACCCTTTCTTTCTTTTCCTTCTGCCTCTGCCTTTGTGTTTTATTTGCATCTACACAAAACAGTTGAGCAACTGTAATCACAGAAACTCCCTTCTCTGGTCAGACACTTGTGTACCAATGAATCTCTGATAGCAGACACACTAGGCTGGCTCATTCAGATCTCACCAGCAACCAGCACTTCTGCACATCCAAGCTTTTCCTTCCACCAGCACTGGGAATCCCTCTCCCATTACTTTTAAGATTGAGGCTGGACAATGACTTCTCTCACATGGCCTGTTCAAATGATTGAGAGAGAAACTTCCTTTGGTTTCCCTTAGACTTAAATACTAATCAGAACCTAGAGACTCATTACTCACCTCTTTCTGATTCCGGACATCTCTTGAGGTTCCAGTTTTTGGTGTCTAGACATCTTACTTGGAACCCCAGGGTCTCTGGGTGATGCCCAGAAAAGAAAACTCACTATCTGACCCCTAGAAAGACTAGCATGTGAGAGTCCTTGATCCATTCCCCTGAGGGACTGTTCTTTCTGGAAGCAAGGGACTAGATGAGGTACTCTCACAGAGAGATGTATCCTGTCATCACTGTTTAATTTTTTTTATCAACAACAACAAAAAAAACCTAAAAAATACTCATTGCTGACACTATTTGTTATTGGTTATTTTTATACTTAAATGACAACACTTCAGGCTTCCTGAAACTTCTCAAAAGTATATGGATTAAAAGATACGCATGTTTTCCTGGGACAGTCGGTGGGTAGGGAGGTGTGGAGGGACAAGTTCTGTGATTATCATCACAGCTCTACTATCCCCACTACCACTAGCCCAGAAGCAGTAGAGACAGGTGAGCATCACATTCATACAGGGGGAGGGGACTTCGGTCTACGGCAACAAATGTCAGCAGCGTGGACTCACAGGCCAAATCAAGCCAATGATCTGGTTTTGTAAATGAAGCTTTACTGCGACACAGTCACACTCATTTGGTTGCATATCATCTCTGGCTGCTGTCTTGCTGGGAAAGTTGAACAACTGCAACACAGACCATGTGGTCTACAAAGCCTAAAATATTTACTATCTGGCCTTTTACAAAAAGAAACTTTCGATTTGATCCAAAGTAAAGCAGAGACATGCATAGGAAAGAGTATCCTCAATAGTTATCATGTTTTAGTTCATTTGACAAACACTCATGGTTCCAGGGCACTAGGCTGAGATTACAACAGGGAACAGAGCCATCAGTCTTTTGCTTTGAAAGCTTACAATTGTCTCAGGTTTTATTGTAATGGTCCCTGTTAACCCTCTTTTTTTCTTCTGTTTGTTAGAGGGCACAGACAAATATTACAATGTAGTAACAGGCATAGAATACATTATCAGCTAGGGTTACCAAATAAAATATAGGACTCCAAGTTAAATTCAGCAAATATGTACTTAAGTGAAATATTAACTATGAATGAAGCCAAATGTGGTAAAATTATTCTCTCCCTGAATGGTGCATCAAGAGAGAGCCAAAGAGACATGTTCAATGGATTTAGTGTTTTTATCTCACTATCAAAGCAACATAAGGTAATGATGGGTAGAGAAGATGGACTTTAAACATTAGGACAAAGCCATCTCTAGTGTGAGATATATGTGTCATGCTATTTTTAAATGATGCTGGGGAGCCTGGGTGGCTCAGCTGGTTAAGTGTATAAGCCCTGATTTCAGCTCAAGTCATGATCTCAGCATTGTGAGACCAAGCGCCAATACTGGGCTCTGCACCCAGCACCCAGCATGGACTCAGCTTGGGATTCCCCCTCTCCTTCTCCCTCTGTGCCCCTGCCCCCACTCCTCATGGAGGGGTGGGCCTCTTTCTCTCTCTCTCCACCCCTTCCCTCTCTTTCTCAAAAAAAAGTGATGTTAAAAATCGTTCCATTTTTAAAAAATAATAAAAAGTAATATTTTTAAAAAGGAAGAAGAAGAAAAGAAGATCCTTTCCTCCTTTCTGGTAGAAGAGAAAGAAGGAGAATCTGTACCTCGGGCACGGGAGAAAAAACCAAGTTGAATAATTCATGAGTCTTGAGAAATGGAAGGAGTGCTCATGTGTACAAGTATATATCTCCACTAAAAATGCCGGGCTTAACAAATCTGGGCTCTTAGTCTTGTGATAATAAGAAAAGAGAATGGGAGGGAGAAAATCTAGAGGTGGTTGAACTTGTCACGTACCGGTAAAATCTAGACCCAGAGTGTTTGCCTGGGCAGAATGGAAACGTAGCAGCATGACAGGGAGTCCTGCACAGCCGGTCCTTAGAGACAGAGACACTTGTGAGAGGAGGCATGATGTTTGCTGCCTGAATAGATGAGAGCATTAATCCTTCTCATCAAACTTCACGGCAGTAGCAGATATTTAACTCACACACAGAGATAATGTATAAAACCAAACAGAGAAGGAGTTTGTTGTGGGCATTTTAAAAATCAAGCCTGGACTATATTAGCTAAGTCTTAAGCAATCCCTTAATTTAAAACATAAGGGAGAAGTGGCTTGTTTTCAGGTCATCCCTGAAGGGCCTTCATTGGGTCTTCAGTTTGTCACAGTAGCAGACTGCAGATTTTTCCTCCCAAGCACTTCCCAAGGATTTTCTGATTTGTCACACATGTTCCCATTCATTGGTCCAGTGCCCTGGCAGAACCAGAGATTCTAAACTTGTCCGGAAACGGGTTTCATAATTCATCATGCATACCACTCTGCTTGGCACTGAGAGCAGTGGCCTGATCCAAGTGCATGCTCTTGGACATTCACGGTTGACTAAAAGGACCAGATTTTTGATAAACTAATGTAGGACAAAGGGGAAGAGCCTGCTAGCACAGCCCCTGTGGCTGGGACGGGAAGGGAGTGAGGCTGTGCTGAGTGGGGGGCTCCCTGGGATGGGTATCCCATGAGACAAGCGTGTGACAGTGCTGGCTGAGGAAGGTTGCTCCCTGCAGCAAGGGAAGGTGAGCTAGAAGACTGGGGAGAGGCATAGAACGATGAGGGGAGGACAGGAAGAAGGGAAAAGGGGAGCCTGGTGAGAGAGCAAATGTTCAAATGTTCCAGGACAGATCATTTTGGAAAACACGGTGCCTGCCAGCCAGCCCAGGAAGTTCATGTTGAGGGCCATCCTCAATCTAGGGCATCCATTAACTTTGGCTTTGACAAGGCTGGGGGAGGGGAAGAGATGGAAATGATGCACAGGGGCCCACATCATGCTAATGTTCTTTGAAAATGCCAATTTGACTACAGAGGTAAAATATTCTGAAAAGCGTCCCATTTCTCCTGTGTTCATAATGATTTCAGCAGTGAGCCATCTGAATTCAAAATTAAGATTTACTTTGTTTGAAATGTTTCACCTTAGAAAGATGGAGCAGAATCATAAGAAAGGAATATGTTTAACTATTGTTGTTAAATCTAAGTATTCAGTCAGCTTTCTTCTCCTGCTGAATATTCAAACTGGAGAGCCACAGAGGACAAAGAGAAAAATAAATGCATTTCTGATTAGAAAACGCAAATTAATGCCTGCATTCTGCCTAAATTCCTCCAATATCTCCTTTTAGTTGTTTTCTTTCATTACCACCTAACTGCAAAACTTATGTCATTTTTTTGTCAGTAGGTGAGTGGGAGTCTCTTTGGAAATTTCCTTATTTAAAACAATTGCACTGATAATTAAAGAAATGCAAATTAAAGCTACAGAATAACAATTCACCTATAAAAATGGTAAAGATCTAAAACACAGATCATTCCCTAGGTTGGTATGATTGTGACAAAACAGAAACACCATGCAGTTTTAATGGTCTTATTAACTGATATCACCATTTGGAAGGACAAAAATTTTAGAAATTTACTTATACTCTAAAGCCTTCCGTCCCAAGAATTTTACATCATTGGATCTACTCCTCAGCCATAGTTGCCCAACTGGTCAAAGTTGTTCACTACTGAATATTTCTCAGGTGTTAAACAACTGAAAATTATTAAAATGTCCACTATGAGAGAACTGACTTACTAAGTTGTAGCACATCCTTTCAACAAAAATCCTAAATAGTCATTAAAGGAACAAGCCACATTTACATAGTTTGGCTTATATCATGATATCATACAACCTTTGAATATATTAGATGGGGAGCAAGTCACAGAATAGCCTAATATGATGACACTAATCTTATTTTAAAAATCACATCAATGGATAAGTTTCATGAATCTTTTATAGTATTGTTATCCAAAGGAAATACCTGGAAAAATTCACAACAAAGTGTAAGCAACGGCTGCTTCTGGAAAGGGACAGGTTGTGTTTGGTAGAGATGGGAGATTTGTACTTTCTCTTCTAACTACACTGTATTTTTTCCTCTTTTTTTATACGTTTGTATTCTCTCATGACTCAAAAAATGTCAATGTATTTGTTTAGATATTTTAATTAGCTTTTTTTAGGAAAATCCCAGGATTTACATGCTTCAAAATAAGTATCATATCTAAAAAGCATAGGTTTATCATTCAGCTTTGATATTGCCACTTTCTCAGAGATTTTTTTTTTTTATTCCAGGTTCCCAAAAGTCCCTAGAATCCATAGCATCCTCTCAATTCAGCTCACCCATCCCTGCTTCTTTCCTTCAGTATAGGTCCCTCTATCAACATCACACGTTGAGTTTTAGGGACTTACACAGAAAGCAGGGTAAAATTCCTGTCCTCACTTCCAAACTCTCACCTAGGCAAAACTCTGCAAATGTCATCTCCAACGGTAAAGGTTGAAGATCGACGGTTCCAGAGAAACATTGCTGAATCTTAAAACAGTAGAACCAGAAGGCTAACATTATCCAGTTAGGTGGTTCTCAACCTCTTCTGCATAACAGGATAGCTGATGGGGGTTTGAAAGCATACAGATGCTTGGGCTATGCCCAGACCAACTGAAACCAAGTCTATTTTGGATGCATAGCAACGACTAAGGCCCTTATCTAACCCTTATCAGAAAGATAAGGACACTGAGTAGCAGAAAGGATGAATGACTTGCCAAAGGTCATCTGTGTGCAGGTTAGACGACGTGTTATTGACAAGATTTTAATTGCTTGTCTAGGATGCACGGCAATGAATAACCCAGAGAGTGAAATTAAGCATAAACTTGTTATTAAAATTAAAAAATTAGAAGAGTTATCTTTTGATTCTAAGACATATATTGCTTGAAAAGTAGCATTATTAATGACACTTGCTCTTATCAGTCCAACATTCAAAAAATAGATCTCAAAAAAATAAATAAATAAAAAATGGATTTCTGGCTTCTTACTACTTCAGAGTAAATAAATAATTTCTCAGAACATTGTGTCTATAAGAGTTTAATTGCCTTAATTGCTTGCATCATAACTCATCAGCCCATCAAATGCATTGATAGGAAGGCTCAACAGCAGATTTAAATGTCTTAATAAAACTACATTAGAAAAACCTAGCTATGGTTATGCCTCAGCATAAATTAGGTCAGAAAAGGACTTTTTAAAATCTTCCCCTTATGTTTAAATCCAGGAAGCCACCAAAAATGTACTAAATTCCCACAGGTATTAATACACAATACTTAAGTTTTGAACTGTTCTGTAAACAAATCCCAGGACATTCCTAATTATTATGAATATTTTTAAGAAGCTATTTTCCACTCAGAAATGATATTTGTATCTCAACCTTTTAATCAATGAAGAATCTGAATTAACACTGCTAAGGGTAAAGACACCCCTTCCCACCACCTATACACACATCACGGTTGCATAGCTCAGGAACTGTAATCGTTCAGCTTTCCCTTTAAAGGAATTTGAGAGCCAGAGGCTGCTATTGACTGTTTTCAGACAAAATTCTAAAATTTCCCCTGTAGTAGTGCCAGCTTCAAAATCTCAGATACCTGCTCCACGAAGCCTGTGCCATGGGCACACTCCTAGCTAACTAACGGGAAAAAAAAATGTAGAATTGAAAGACTCCAACCCTCTCTAACTCTTTGGGCTATCTTCCATTAAATATGTCCTTGGGGTGCCTGGGTGGCTCAGTCAGTTGGGCATCTGACTCTTGGTTTTGGTTCAGATCATGATCTCAGGGTCCTGGGATTGAGCCCTGCATTGGACTCTGTGCTCTGGGCAGAGTCTAAGATTCTCTCTCTCTTTCTCTGCACCCCACCCTGCCCCACTCATGTGCTCTCTAAATCAATCAATCAATAAAATCTTAAAAAATATATGTCCTTAATCCAAACATGGTTTGAGCTAGGCCTAAGGGTCTTAACACACAAAAGAATGAAAACTTCATGGCACAAGCATAGCACACTTCGTCATACATAGAGATCTGAAAGTCAGTTTCTATCAACTGCCTTCACAAGTATGAATCTGCCACTCTAAAAGTACAGGAAATACTTTCATCGGTGGTGCTTCTAGCTTTTTCAGAGAAAATACTGATCCTGATGAACTTCTCAAAATCCCCCATAAATAATGTAAACAAAGCTAGATTCCATCTTTAAGCAGTACCTACTTATAATTTCCCCTCCTTTGAATGGAGAGACCTTAATCGCCACCCTGGAGAATCCATTATCTGGCTGTTGTGTTATTTTCAAAATTCGCTGTTTTTGTTAATCCTACGTGAGGAAATAGTTCATCTTAAAATGAGCTTCTATTGGTATATTTGGGGCAGTCTCATTAAGTCTTCCAGAACTTTAAATTCTCCATCTTTTATTTTTCTTTCAATAATATGATAAATCCTGTGGTCTTCGCCTGAGCTAGACAATATGACATTTATTTATTCAAAAACATTTCACAAGAACCACTTTAAAAAGTTTTTAAACTCCTTAATAATATTATCCTAATCCATCATGTTGCTTGCTATTTGCATAGTCATTTCATTGGATAGTTTATGATAAATGGAAGTTAAAGGATTTTCCTACACTGCCATTTTTCACAATACTTGCTTTCTCACTAGAACAACATTAGCAACAGTTTCCTCCTGAGACCCCTTCAGTTGGTCCCAGCTTTCTGAAGAGATGTGGGGCTGCCTTAGCAGACGGCTGATCTTATATACTGTCTTTCTCTACTCAGCCGCCCTCTTGCATTGACTCCCAAAGACTTCGGTGGGGAAAAAAAAAAAATGGTCAGAGGCTTCACATTCAAGTCTGTGTATCCAAGAACACAAGTGGGAAGGATTCTGTCACACCAAAAGCTCCTCAAGTCACTGAATTTGTACTTCTTTTGTTACCTTTTCCCAAGTACCCAATAAGTCTAACATGACCTATCCAAACTTCCCAGAGCATATACATCAATAGGTCATGATTATAATGGGCTGAATGGTATCCCCTAAAAATTCCTATGTTGAAATCCTAACCCCCAGTACCTCAGAATATGACTGCACTTAAAGATCAGGTCTCTAGGGCGCCTGGGTGGCTCAGTGGGTTAAAGCCTCTGCTTTCGGCTCAGGTCATGATCTCAGGGTCCTGGGATCGAGGCCCACATCAGGCTCTCTGCTCGGCGGGGAGCCTGCTTCCCCCTCTCTCTCTCTGCCTGTCTCTCTGCCTCCTTGTGATCTCTCTCCCTCTGTGAAATAAATAAATAAAATCTTAAAAAAAAAAAGATCAGGTCTCTAAAAGTAATCAAGATAAATAAGCTCATAAGGGTGGGCCCTAATTCAATATGGCTGGCATCCTTATGAGAAGAGGAGATTAGAACACAGGTATGCACAGAGGGAAGTCCATTTTAAGGCAGAGAGAAGACAGCTATGTATAAGCCAAGGAGACAGGCCTCCGAAGAAACCCAGCCAACACCTCAATCTCAGACTTCTAGCTTTTAGAACTATGAGAAAATAAATCCCTATTGTTTAACCTTCTCAGCCCGTAGTACTTTGTTATGGTAGCTCTAAAAAACTAATAACAAGCAAATTTCCCTAATTAAAGTTTGAGCAGCTATAAGGGGCTATAGAGAAGTGTGGCAAAATGTAAAACTAGAGAGAAAAGCTAGGTCAAGATCATATATTGTCTTAAAGCTGTGGGAAGGAATTAGAATTTTACTCTAATGAGATGGGAGAGGTATGGGATCCAATAACAAGGAAAAGATTTGGGCAGTTTGGATAGAGAGGTAACAGTGTAAATCAGACATGTAGTGGATTAAAAATTAAATGGGTAGTAAGAACTTGGACTCAGGGAGTGTAGGTGATGAAACTACTAATGTCTTCCCTCCAACAACAACCCATGTAATGCTAGCTGATATTTAATAGAAGAAATTAACACAAATTTAATGCCTTGAACTCACAACAATTTCCCTTCCTCAGGGGAAAGAGAATAGCAGTAGCCTAACAAATAACTTACAACTATTACCTAAGTATACACAGTTCTTTTCCCTTGTAAAGTTGACTACTGATAGAACAAATTATAACTTCTCCACGTCTTACATTTAGGATAATCTGAAACTATGTTTTCCCTGGAGACTGATATTTATGGACATGCACCATTTTAGTATATAGACTTAGAAAGTTAGCAAAGAGTAGGTCAGTTTTTGTTCTTACTTTTGTTTTTGTTGGGTATTTTTGGTTTTTTGTGTGTTTGTTTGTTTGGCCATTAGGCATTAGGTACCCTTAGCCTTATATCCAGATAATGATATTTTACAAATGAAAGCTAAAAATGGTATTTGTGCTATTTTTCCACATCAAAACTCTCCAGTGATTTTATGGTTATCGGTCATAATAGTGGCCAAAGAGTATCATCTTCTAGCCACTGCAGTCTCAGAAGATGGCACTACATTTTATAAATAGGAAATTTTGTTTCAGCTCATCTAGCTAAGAGTAGTCATAATATGCTTGGGATGTCACTTGAAAATTTACAATGACAGCCAAAACCAAGTCTCCAAGTTTTCCCAAGATATTGCCAGAGTATATAAATGTTCACCATTATTTTGCTATTTGGTTGGTTGGCTGTGGTTTAGACTATAATTAAAATTCAGTGAGAGAGTATGCAAAATGTTCAGCATAAGGTTGGCTGGATATTCAAAAAATGTATAGTGTATGAGTTATCAAATGAGTAAATGAATGTGTATCATGGTTAGAGCAGAAATGCAGCTGATTTTCAAGGAGACTGGAATCATGTACTAGAAACTTGCCAGGAACTCAAGCTATACCTTTTCTCTGCCTTTATTTCTATTTTATTTTTCTCTCCACTAACTACTGGTTTTTCTCTGCTGCTCTATTCTCTTGGGTGTCCCAGTGTTCTTGAGTTTAAATCTTTTTAACATGTCAGTATGTTATAACTCATAGTGTCTCTTGTTCCCAGGTCCAAATCTCTGGGATGGTCTGATGGGTTCAGCTTAAAGCAAGTGTCCACCCAAGATCCAAATGACCTTGGCCAGGAGGACAGGCTTACACATGAAAAGCATGGCTCCTCAGTAAATTTCCTAGGTAAATGGAAGGCCAGTTTCCACAGAAAAGGAATTGTGAATTGGGTAAATAACTAAAAGTATCTTCTGATAACTGGGTCAGAGGGCAGGGGATGAGTAAGGAGTGAAATCTTACTGAAAGATGAATAAATGAAAGGACATCAAGATAAGATGCAAAGGAAAGATGAGAAATGATGACTCTGAATACAAATGGAAAAAAGATTTGGAGCCAATATCACAAAAGAATAATTCATAATTCAGTGGGTCATCTTTCTGTTCATGGTCCCAAATGGATTTTGATTAAGTTCTGCCAAATACACATTTCAAATTAATTATATTTTGGAAATCTTATTATATTGATCTCATTAAGTTTGATAAGTGATTTGTTTTCAAGATATTCATACATATAATACACACTTACATTAAGATTAGGAAATATGTGAACTCAATCTATGAATATTTTCATATTTTCTTACTTCTTATACATTTATAAATCAAGAGTAGCACAAAAACTCACTTCAGAATACATTTTTGACATTATTTCATCATTGAATGGAGAATAGCTTTTTTCTTTCTTTCTTTCTTTCTTTTATTTTTTTAATTAGCTAAATTTGGGTTTCTGCTGAAGCAGCTGAGGATCCAAGATGCTCTAGGCTACAAGCTGAAGTTTGGAAAAAATTCAACCTGCTGACTTTTATCCTCTCTTTTGGACAAAATGGTTGTGGGTAATTTGGGCCTCTGGCTATGAAACATGAACCTGTCTATCTGCATTATTAATGGATGCTTGATGAGGTAAGCTAACAGTGACTCTGATTTCTTTGCAAAGAGACCAATAAGAAATTTCTTGAGATGGAAAAAGTCAAACAGAAAGATGTTGATAATAACTAACATTTATAGATTACTTAGAATGTGCTATGATGCACTATGTTGAGTACTTTAAATGGTTTATTTAATACTTATACTGGCTCATGGCATGAATACTATCATTACCCATTTTAAAGATTATAAAATCAAGGCTTGAAGAAGTAAACTACTCAAGGTCACAGCAGCTAAGAATAGGGCATAACTGAAATTTCATCCCAGGTACCATGACTCTAATCATTATTCTCCTACAGATCTTAATTTATACTTTACTGCATCCTTCATGTTGAGGGTTAAATTCCAGGTGGAGCCAACGAGTCATAAGAGTGATGGCCCTGAAAACCCTCTCCCTGGACCAAGTCATTCCTGGATTCTTTTAAGCACGAGATGCGGAGAGGGACATAGGAGAAATGTTGCAGGATACAGATAGAATTAAAACCAGTTTACAAAATCCCCAAAACAAAACCATTGAAAAGGTTTTATGTGTGTCTATTTCCTGGTTAATATAATGCACAAAGAGTATTTAGGTATTACTTGCACTTCAATTGTGTCAATGGTTCTAAGCTCTAAAGCTGGAATTTCTCATTCATGGGTAGGGAGAAAAGCAGCAGGGAGAAGCTGATAGGGAGTTATGCCAAGACTATAATTAATTCTCTGCAGGAAACACCAAGGAACTACTCCACAAGAGGGGAAGACACTTCTGACCTTTCTTCCTCTCTCACTCCACAAGAGGGGAAAAGTGTTCTGGGTAGATTATAAGCCCAGATGAAAATGTGCTTACAACCTCCAACCACTTACAATAAAATCCAGCTATGACTTCCAACCATGGTGAGATCATATTACAACTTCCTTTTGCTTTATTTTGAATAGAAATGGGTATATTGTTCCTTAATCTGTGTATATAAGTACGGGTATATAAACATAGAGATACATAAAAAATACCCTAAACAAAAAAGGAATTTGGATATTTTGCATACTTTCATCGTTCCTAAATGAGACAGGCAGATATCTTACAGGTGAGATCTCAGTGACATTAATTATCATACTTTGAAAGAATGATTATAACTTATTTTTCATCTAGTTCTATGAAAAGAAATTAATAAATGGCTATTCCAAAATTTTAGACCATTTGTTTGCCTTCCCAGTGATACACTTCACTTCCTTCACACAAGCTTTCAGATTTGCTCCTAATGTGTGAATGGGGATGAATGGCAGACACTAAATATGGGGAAAGGGGAACAGGGTCAAAGAGATTTTCATGGGAAAAAGATGGTTTAGGTTTTTATAGTTAAAACCAAAATCCTGGACCACAAATTCTTTTAACNTGGGGATGAATGGCAGACACTAAATATGGGGAAAGGGGAACAGGGTCAAAGAGATTTTCATGCGAAAAAGATGGTTTAGGTTTTTATAGTTAAAACCAAAATCCTGGACCACAAATTCTTTTAACCTTACCACAGAAGTCTTCATCAGGAATACTCTGGAATTAAATCAAAGTAAACAGCACTCATCCTCAGCCTTTTCAAGTGCATATCTCTCTCTGGGCTGATGTACATACACCTTCAGAAACAGAAAATATAATTAAGTTGTACTACATCAAGTACTTTCAATTATTTGAGAACCCAAATTTGAAAAAAACAAAAACAGAAACCTTGAGTGTATTTATTGGTTTTTTAGCTGTGCTTCTTTGCAATATATTTTGGTGATTCCTTCTGAATTACAAAATACAATCTTAACTTTTCACAGTCTCCATAAAGTTAATACGTATTGTGCTACTCCACATAAAATACAATCGTTTTCAACCAAATAGGCCCATTCACTGCTTTCCCCTGCCCTTTATATTACAATTGTTGTTTGTTACATCATCATACAGTACAATATTATACTTTTTCCTTTAAACACATATTTTTTCAAGAAGTTAAGAATAAAAAAAATAGTCTGTTTATACACATCTTTTCTAAAGTTCATAATTCCTGCCTGAGGACCTGAGTTTCTATATGTTATCATTTCCCCTAATTCTGAAGAATTTCTTTCAGCGTTTTTTTTGTTTGTTTTATTTGTTTTTGTAGCACAGGTCTGCTGGTAATTGGTCTTGTTCATTTCCTTTCATCTGCAAATGTCTTTAATATTTGGGTGGGGGAGGGGAATATAGAATTCTGGGTTGAAATTTCATTCTTACAGCACTGTAAGCAAATTGGTATACTGTCTTCTGGATTTCACAGTTTTTGCTGAGAAATTAGTAGAATTTGATCATTGTTCCACTATATAATGTGTTCTCTAGCCGCCTTCAGAACTTTCTTCCCAGATTTTCTAGCAGATTGCCTATGATGTGCATAGGTGTGGTTTTCTTTGCATTTGCCTTTTTTGGATTCACTGAGCTTCTTACATCTGAAATTTTTTGTTTTTTACCAAATTGGTGAAATTTTTGCGTTTGTTCTTAGGACATGTTCACTACCTAATTCTTTTTTTTTTTAAGATTTTATTTATTTATTTGACAGAGAGAGAGATTACAAGTAGGCAGAGAGGCAGGCAGAGAGAGAGGAGGAAGCGGGCCTCGATCCCAGGACCCTGAGATCATGACCTGAGCCAAAGGCAGAGGCTTTAACCCACTGAGCCACCAAGGCGCCCTCACTACCTAATTCTTTCTTCCTTCTCCTTCTATATCATCAATTACAAATAATGCTAATACCTTTTTATATTGTTTCACAGGTCCCCAGGATACTATTTTTTAAAATTGTCCCTCAGATCAGATAACATATATAATAGTTTGCTAATTTATTTCCCTGTCATCTCTACTCTCCTGTTAGCCTATCCAATGTATTAAATTTCAGATTTGAAGTTTTTAGTTATAGAATTTACATATGGTTCTTTGATACAGTTTCAATTTTTCGCCTGAGTTTTCTGTTTTCACTTCTTGTGAACATATTTTCCTTTATTTTATTGTGTTTAGTTCATTTGTTGCTTTAAATTCCTTAGTCTGCTAGTTATTCCTTGGGTTGGTCTTGGCTGACTATCTTTTCTCTTAAGACCAGCTCATAATTTCTCAAGTCCATAAACATCAAGTACTTTTTAATTGTGTACTGAACATAGTGGATGATCCAAGAATAATTTCTGTTGTTTTCATTTTAGCAAGCAATTAATTTTGTTGCTCTCAAGCTGAAAAATCTATCTTTTGAGTGGCAACTAAAATATAAGTTGTATTATTTTATCTTCAGTGGACTACTTTAAGTCTGATCCACAAATGTATAGTCCAGGAGTCAGCCTAAAAGTTGGGCAGAATTTATATACAGAATTTGGAGATCTTCATCTCTGACTCTCTCCCCTCCTGGATCCCTTCTTTACTTGCTCAGAAGTTATGATCTTTCTCAACTCTCTCCTCTCATTTTTCAGGCCGGAAAGAGTGGTGCCACCTGTAAAAATAAGATACTCACACATGCAATTCCATCCAGCCAAGTGTCAACTTCTACCCAGGATGGGTAGAATTTTCTTCATTCTTTGTCACTCACCAATGCTGTGTCTTTTTTTTTATTTTGTTTGAAATTATAATTATTACCTATAAGAGTAAGAGGTTACTTGGCCATATCAGAAGTCCATCTTGAGGTTATGAAATGGAGACACTGATTCATTTTGTTATTTCTTTCTTCTTTTTTCTTTCCATTGCTTTGACTATAGAAATAAGCTTCAAAGAACAGTTTGTTTGATTTTCACTGTTATTTTAGTTGTTTCCATTTCTTTATTACTAAGTGGATAGCTTCTCTCCTTCTCAAAAATATGAGGCAAATTACTAAGAGAACTGAGTTGTCTGAAGAGATTTTAATCAAAAAGAAGAAAATTTCGCTCAGTAAAGTAGGAGATAATTCCAAATACATCAAAGACACACCAGGTAATAGAGAGGTGATTGATGTAGGAAAAGAGGACCAAGAAGAATTTGGCCAGAACTCACACCCAGGTTTGAACTACTCTAAGGTCGATGCTCTTGACCCCCCATGCTATACTGAGGAAGAATATTAAAACAAAAAATGGGAAAACACTATTTAACATGGAGGAGAGAGAGGGAGCCAATGCAGAATTTTTTCAAGAACATGAAGAAATCAGCAAAAAATATTATTTTAGGAAATGGTGCTGTGTCATCTACTAACAGAAGCCAAGTTACAAGGGGATTTCTGAATTCTAAACTTGAAATGGCAGTCTCTTTATGTTGAATTAGGCAAGCATCTTGAGTATTATAGAGAAGGGAAAATGAGATATATTAAATATATTTAAGGAAGAATTATTTCTCTTGGATGTCATCTTCATTGCCCCTTATCATGATTTGCTCTTATTGTGAAAAATAAGGTTAAGTACTCTGACCATTTACAAGAGCATCAAGAATGAGTCCCAAGGGTAACTGCAGTAACTTCTTCAGGAATACCTATTAGTTTATCAACAGAAAAACACTTTCTGACCACCTGTTTACACACATACTCTGCTGTTAAGTCACTGACACATTAAAGACCACACTGATATAGGCTGACAGAAACAACTTACTGATCAACCTGAACAAGTGTTTGCATTAAATAATAATCTATACTATGCATAAGCAAAGGTAGGTGCATTCTCTGTGGGGTGGCAGATACAGAGACTAACAATTTCTTGTTTAGACAGACAGACCTGACAAAGAAGAGCTCATTAGGGTCTCTGGAGAGTGGCTGACAGCTGAGGAGCTGTCGGCTCTGTCAAAAGACCTTTGAAAATAATTCTTGTTTTTGAATCAGAATTTTCTGAATCACCAGCAGGATGCCAGAAGCACATTGTTTGCTTCCTTGACTATTTCCTCGTCCTTCAGTGTTATCAGAACTTGCCCAAAGCCTTAGCTGCCTTCGAAAACTTTTGTGCTTTGGCATGCATGCCCACAAACTGGAATTTGTTTACTCAAAAATCCTTTTGTGTGTTCTTGCTTATATTCCTCCTAATTAATGTCAGGACTTGCTTTGAAATATATGGTTACTGAAAATATGTCATCCTCTGTGTATGTGTGCATGTGTGTATAATATAAAAAAGACACATACAGAGAGAGAGAGACTGGAAGACTGGTTGACTTTGACTTCATGTCTCTAAGATGGACATGAAGACATAAGAAAGAGTGCTGGACTTGCAAGAAAGAGAACTTATGCAAATAACTGTTGTTCAAAAACATAAAAACAAAAGAATCCCTATGGATTGATTCACTATTACGTATTTTAATATTCTGCCTCTCAGATCTTCTACTTTGCATAGCAGATTCTAATTTTCATCCCAAAATCAGAATCTAATTCAAAATACACACATGGCATCCTCAGCACCAGCATTCCCAGACTTCATGTGTATTTAACATTGGTGTCTTATCTTCCCATACATCTCACTCCCTGCCCCCAACATACCCACGCTCAGTATTACCCTCACAGCAGTGTTACTGGTAGCACTCACTTTGTCTTACAACCTTGTATTTCCTGACAGATTATACCAGCATTTAGCTGGGGTATGAGTGACTATGTTCATAACTATGTTTACATGTCTTTTTGTGGGGGGGAAGAATGCATTAATAACAGTAACCATAATAGGTATAAGAATGATCATCCTCATTTTATAATGGACAGAACTAAGACATTTTAATCTCTAGATCAAGGGGATATAGTCAATAAGGGACAAAATCTAAATTCCTACTCAGAACTGATTCCCAGACCTTTGCCTTGTCTTCACCACTCTTCTAGACTGCCACTGCTGAAGAAAGCCTCGCTATCTTTAGTTGATTGTTGTAGCCTCCCTGAAGTTACAGAATGTATGGGACTTTGCCTCCAAGATTCTGAGTAGTTCAAGAATTCCTCCTAGTAACCATACCACTGCTAGATGAATTCCTTTAATGAAATCATAAAACCTTTACCTCATCTTTACTGTGTGGTTAGCTTGATTTTCCTTCACTATCTGACTACTTCAGAGGTGTGGTTTGGTTGAACTACTGGTCAACCTAAAACAAATAAAATCATTATTTCTACATTATAGATGAGAAAAAAATGAAGCTTAGCAGAGTCATGTGCAGTCAAGATCAAAGTCAAGGTCTACTTGTCAACAAAACTACTTGAGGATAGGAAACTTATCTTTATTTTGCTCTGAGTTCCAGTCCACACCCAGTATATTGTTGACATGAATTTCCCTGAACATCTACTTTCAGTACAATCTCTTTCCTGTGCCAAATCTCTCATGTTGAGCAGAAACTCCTATGTGTTCCAACACATTCTGATTTCTCTCAACAAGTCCTTTATTTCTTCCTGTATCAATCAAAATCTCTATGACAAAAGACAGCATACTCAAAAGTTCTAGATTTTTATAGAATAATTACTTTTTCAGGGATGTGAGTAGGACTAAAAGAACCATATTAGGTGGAAAGGTGCTCAGGAACTAGCAAAAACAGGTTATCCGTAATCACCTGTTGAGCCTAAAGAGGAGAAGGAGAAGAATGATGTCCATGGAACCAGTTGAGAGTTGGAGCCTTGGAAGAGGGGCTGTCCAATTCTCTCTCCCACTTCCCTATCTCCAATCAACCCCTGAGCCCTCCATTGGCTGATTCCAACCATGAGCCAAAGTATAAGAAAACTGGGAACTAGGATGATTCAGAGCACAGAGTAGGACAGAGAACAAGAGAAATGTATCCAGAGAGGCAGAAAACCTCCAGTGCACCTCCTATCAAAACTACCCTCCCAGTAAACAACATGGGCAGCTTCTATTAAAGCTAAACATATGCATACCCTATGGTGCAGCAATTCTACTCTTTGATATATGTCTAAGAGAAACGAGTGCATAAGTACCAAGCTACACGTACATAAGTGTTCACTTTATTTATAATAATCAAAAACTAGAAGCAACCCAAATGTCTACCAATAGCAGAACAGATAAACTGTGGTATATCCATAGAAGAGTATAAGCAATGAAAAAGAACAAGCCCCTAATAAATACAACAACATGAATGAATCTCATCAATATAATGTGAAGCTGAAAAAGCCAGACACCATAGAGTACATACTGAATGATTCTATTTATAAAAAGTTCTAAAACAGGAAAAACCAAGCTGTGGTGATAAAAGTCAGAATAGTGTTTACCTTTTTGGTGTGTGTGGGAGGGAAGACAGACCTGGGTATTGACTGAGAAGGGACAGGAAGGAGGCCCTGGGTGGTGGTTATGTGGGTATACGCACATGTAAAAAGTATTGAGCTGAACACTGAACACTGTTTCACTTTACACAGTTTGTATCTCAATTCAAGCAACAATAACAACCACCACAGCTGCTATGATTACTCTTTCATGCAGCGAAGTCTTTCAGAATTAGATTGTCTACCACATGTTAACAGCAAGTGATATTCAATCAGAAAACACTCCCTCCTGGTTTTAAACTCCACATTCTTCATTGATAACAAAATAGCAAACAACAAAGACAAAAAATGCTTTCAACTCCAGAAGTTATTTGGGTGGTGAATCCAACTTTCAGAGATAACAGGAAGACAGTAGATAGTGTTTAATATTTTGAGGTGGGTAGCCCTCCAGGGCTCACATCATGCCTGACTGGCTAATGCCTCACAGCACTGTCCTAAAATGTTACTATGTCACACGGGGTTAAAGCTTCAGAAAACTGTGACAGGTAATCCATTCTTATGAAAAGTGGCCAGAATCCTTGCATGACTGATTTTCAAACATAATTTATCTTTTGCCTGGTAAATTGGGTAGAACACAGAATTGAGTGAAATTATACAAACCCTCCTGGCTTGCTGTTTTCTCATTTACTACTAGGTTGGTTTTCAATGCAATACTTATTAATATTTCTAAACAGGAGCTGCAATTACATGCCAGTTTAATATCCTGACCCATAGATAAGAATTTAACAGATATCTTTGCTATGCTGCTATCTCAATGGGTCTAGTCTTATGGTGAAAAAACCACACCCTGGGAATAAATTGTTCCCCACAAGAGTGGAATTAATGTTTCTAAGTACCATGGCTCCATTTTGTAAATTGCTTCTCCATGGTATGTTACCGGGCAACCAAAGAGAAGTATATAAAATTGAAACACAAGAGAAAAGACAACTGAAGTCAACACTACATGAAAGCAAAGATTTTAAGATTGCTCTCAAGACCAGAGGGGAATTGGGGCTATTATTTACATGCAATTTGCATAACCCATGATCCCAAGGCCACGGTAGATTGTAGATTCACAATCCACAGTCTTTCTCTGACCTATTCCCACTCTATCTGTGAGAACTTCACCCCAAATTCCTCTGAAATTCATCTGGGAGTCCGCAGGAGTCATGGAGGAGTACTCCATGAACAAACCCGCAGGGCTACCATATGTCAATTTACCATTTCCCTCCTTTCTACCCAGCTCAATCTGGGCATGTCTCCTGTTGGGCCAGGGCTGTTCTCTCAGCACTT
Source organism: Ailurus styani (assembly GCA_002007465.1). Classification (NCBI taxonomy): domain Eukaryota; kingdom Metazoa; phylum Chordata; class Mammalia; order Carnivora; family Ailuridae; genus Ailurus; species Ailurus styani. Next base: position 1,354,996 of record LNAC01000026.1, read on the forward strand.
GCTAAAGGGCACTGTTTTCAGTTGGTGCAGACTTGTGCACAACTTTGCTACTGATGTGTCAGCTCTCTTAAAAAGTCACAGATTTTAGTGGAACCACTATTTGTTTTTTTTTTTTTAAAGATTTTATTTATTCATTTGACACAGAGAGAGAGATTACAAATAGGCAGAGAGAGAGGAGAGAGGAGGAAGCAGGCTCCCCGCTGAGCAGAGAGCCCGATGTGGGCCTCGATCCCAGGACCCTGGGATCATGACCTGAGCCGAAGGCAGTGGCTTTAACCCACTGAGCCACCCAGGCGCCCCGCTATTTGTTTTTTAGCTTCTCATAAAATACATTACACATATAAAATATATACATATCCTTAAATAATACTACTAATAAACTGAGTAAATAAAGAGAGCCTCCTGTACCCACCACTCAGCTTAAGAAATAACACTTAACCATAGGTTTGAGCCTCCTCTCCAACCCTAAGCCCTTTTCTCCGTTCCCTGCATTCACAGCTAAACTTCATTCAGGACACATTATGTCAGGTATTACTGATTTTCAATGTGAAGGGATATCTTTATGATTTGCTTCAAAAAAGTTCTGTCCCAGAATTCGAGGGAAGCTCAGACTGGAGCAGCTGGGAGGCGAGTGAGGCAACTTGCCCTAAGCATGGATCCTATAACACCACAAGTAGGAGACTGAGCCTGATGAGGCCAGCACACTGGTGATGAAGCCAGGTCTGATACTCTAATGCTGAGTATAAAACCTTAAGTTAGAAATTGTCCCAAGTCAGTGGTGTTTCCTAGCTACTTGTAAAAGCAGAAGTAGAAATGAAAGCAGATCCTCTATGGAGAAAGATACCTTAATTTAGGTGCATGGGCAACACACCTATTAAAATCATACAGTTCAAAACCAAAGGACATCAAGTACCCAATAAACAATAGTTATGGACACCTGCCCCTTTAAGGACTGTTGATACTAGAATTATAGGTAAGAAATATAAAACAGGTATGTATGAAATGCTTACAGAAATAAAGAACACAAAAAACAAAACAAGAAAACAACAAGGATTATCCTCTTTTTTTTTTTAAGGGTTTGAACCTAGAGTTTTTAAGTCTTTTTGTGGGTAGAACATTTTTTAACTTTTTAACTACTATTTCAGTTTCACTGATCTCTTAGGAGCATTCCTGTTTCTATATCTTTAGTCGGCTTTAATAATTACATTTTTTCCATTAGATACCTATTAAAAGTTTCTCAACTTATTGAGATAGAGTTGCTCATATTTTTATTACATTTGTTATTTTTGCTACATCTTGGTTACATGGTTTTCATTCATAGCACTGTTTCTTCTTTCTCTCTTTTCTTACTCAAACTTTAGGTAGAGTTTTTAGTTTTTCCAACAACTCAAAATTTTGTTTTGCTGGTCTTCCCCATCAAATGTTCATGTCCTATTTTATATGTTTTTGCTCTTCCTTTTATTTCTGCTCTACACTTTTTTAGCTTACTCTGTTGCCATTTTCCAAAATTTTCCCACTGTACAATGTGCCAGGTATTAGATAAACTGACTGACATTTGTTTTGCTTTGTCTCTGCTCACTGACTTATTAACAGTGAAGGAATTTCTAAATGGCTACTGACCAGAAGAAAGTCTATGGAATATCTGAACTGTTTTTGAGCATTTAGGATTCATGCTAAAGAAAAATTATGAGTTGGTTCTTCAAGATTACAAGTACAAATTAAAATACAAAACTAGGCTCCTTATATATTAGCTTACAAACTCTTTTTAGTGACTATAAACGAAGGCTGATCATCAGAATAACCACAGGATATTTTGAATACACACATTCCTGAGTCTTATTCCCTAGATATTCTGTCTTAAGTTGGGCACAAGTATCTATATATATTTAGACTTCTTGAGGTGAATTTGGATGATCAGCCTTGTTTTGGAACCACTGCTTTGTATTACCTTTTAGGTAATCTTTTGATGTTGTGTTCTTAAAATAAATTCCAAGTTTTTCTCCCTTAGTTGTTTTTCTCCTTCATTGGCCTCAATGTTGAAGTATATTTCACAAAGTCACTGTAAGATAGTGCTTTAAGAGACAGGAGTTAAAAACTCCTGCCTGACATCATCTTCCAAAACAAGGATCCCTCGTTTTGTACATGATGTCCCTGACTATGCTTATTTCAGAATGAATGATAATGATAAGCTTGTGAAATCAACATGTTGGACCATGTATTTCTATTTTATAAATGCAGAGTAAGTCAGGAATGCCAAATGGCAATGTCACAATCCTTCTGTTCTCTGCCAACCTATTTGCTTATGGACTCGAATATGTTGCTCTTGAAACAGATGGCTCTCCCTACTCTGCAGGTTATTACATAAGAAGGTGAGGTGCAGTGGATTTGGTATAATTTCCAGGAAGACCAGAAGAATGCCTCTGACAAGGTCCTAAGTGTAGGGGAAAGAACAGAACTTCAAAGCCAGACATGTCTGGATTGAAATCCTGGTTCTGCCTGTTTCTAATTATGAGAACTTCAGTAACTCAGCTCATTTGGCCTCAATTTTCTCTTCTTTAAAAATGGAGATGGTAATACCTCCTTCATGTGCTCGTGGGAGGGAAACTTGAGTACTATGTATATAAGGTAACTGGCAAATAGAAGGTGCACAATGAAAGATTTGCTTTTTTAAGATTTCACTTTCATCCCTAAAGATTTAGTAAAACTCTGACAATAATTTTAAAAATGCTTTCATTAAAATAGGTCTCTTTTCATATTCTGCTTGGTATTTTGTGTGCCCTGCATCCCTGTCCTATAAACAGGATGGTGTTTCCTTGACCTAAAGCTTCTGTATTGTTTTTAAATTTTTCATCTTTGCTTAAGCAAATTTTTAAGATGCTATTTGTATTGAGTGCTTTTTGAACTGCACCTCAAATATTTTACTCTCTCCACGGCTGCCACAATCAACTTTGGGCAGGTAAAACCTGTCCACACCCTGCCTCAGCTATACCCAGTTAGCCTATTTCCTGTCCTAAGACTTCCCTAACACCTGATATTGGATGTCGATGGAGACCTAATTGGTACCAATGCATGCATAAACCTGGAAGACTGGTATCCTAAGCAATAATCCTTAGGTCAATGCAGAGTTGAAGACAATGGCTAAATGCCTGCTTTTCTGCCCCTCCTACTGACAATTCAGGCATGTATTCTATAGGACCCTAAGAGTGACTCACTGGGACCAAGCCTCAGTTGTCCACTGCTATGACCAGCTCAAAGATGCACGCTTATTCTAGCAATCCCTTCTTCCCCATCTCACTATTCCCAGTCTTCAGTCATGACCCCCAGAGATGACATCTTTAAGTAAACTACCTTCATAAAGATGAGTCTCAGATTCTGCTTTCTCAGGTTCAGGTAAAATCACCAAGGCCAAACAATTTGTTAAGCAAAATTGCTGAATGCCCGAGGTTACAAATTGCAGCAAGAATGGCTGGGCTCTGTGAGAGTATGTATTGTATCTCTCTAAGTGTGTTCTATTTTTTTCTCCCTATGCTTTCTGCTCTTCTGAAGTAAGAGAAGCTAATATGCCACTCTGGTGGGATAGGGCTGATATTCCACTTATACTGGGGTCTGAAACAGATTAGCCTTTGGGCCCAAAGTGGAGTCATGACCCTTCCTATGTAATACTCCACCTCTATTCTAGTAGACTCAGCTCTGAGACTCCTGTTTAACCACTTTACCCATGACATCACATAGCTTAAACATTTACTCTCAAACCTAAGATCCCCAAATCTATTTCCTACAACATCCTCTTTTGCCACCCCCTGTAAAACAAGAATATTTCCTCCCTAAAATTGTACTCAGTGTGGCTTTTATATCAGGGGGACAATATTATCAAACACTCAGAAATAGAAAATGATGGCATCAAGTGATACATTCTTAGCAAAACGCTCCTTAATCTTGTTACACTCTCCTGCTAGAGGACTTTGCAAGACCTGCACTCCTCCATCTCTCTGCTCTAATTCAGGGAGGGTTGTCTCAGGGTGCTCATCTGTTTGCATGTTAATAGGTGTTGTGCTTTTCCCTGTGTGCATCCCTCAGAGGTGGGTGAGGAGAATTAATCTGCAAAAGAGGAGAGCCACCCATATTCTGCAAATTTAGATCTGGCCTTGAAGAGATGACTACAGATGGGGCTTCCTTCGCTCTAAGCTCTATTATACCCCAAATATCTTCTGTTCTCTACCAAGGCCAGCTTTCTCCTTTAATCAGCCATATGTTTTTGCTGCATTTTGTTTTGATTTTACCACAGGCAATTTCTAACCCCTTCTCCCCTCTTCCAGAAGACTGAAGCATTTTCCCCCAACAGATTTTTTTTTAATCTTACTTCATCTCCCAATATGACTGCCCTTGTTCAATATTCCTTTTCTTTATTCCAGCACACGGAGGCACAGAAGAAAGAGAACCTTGGAATCAGATGGGCTTGGGTTCTAATCTGCACTCTAGTAGTCATCATCTACTAGCTGTGTGATTTTGAGCAGGTGTTTCTCTTCTTCGCCCTGAGTGTCTTCCCCTATAAAATAATGCTAACAATGTACCCCCAGCGAACCTCAGCATTTGTGCTAAGGATAAAGAATATACACAGTAAATAAAATGACAGTTCCTTTCTCTCTGTTAATAGCTGTATTTTACTCAAGCATATACTCAGTTATGCCTTCCTCTAGTTGTTCATGGCAACTAAGTCTATGCGACCCAGCTGCCTTCACTCTGTTTAAGGCTACCCCTTGGTCAGTTTCCGGTGAATGTCCCTGGCCTGCCACAGAATGTATTTTGTTATAGGATCAGTTCATTGCTGAGTAACAACAAACATTAGTACCTCATACAGTGTCTGAGGGACAGGAAGCCGGGAGCATCCCGGCGGTGCTCACACAGTCTCAAACAATGGGATGGGGCTGCAGGGCTTCTCGAAGGCTCCTGGAGGCTGGAGGTAGTAAAACGGCACAGACCAGGCCCGCCGTCCCAAAGCAGAGCGTTCCTAAGAAACCTTCCGGAAGTGAAACTGTCGTAAAGCGAAGCGGGTGTCCCCGCCGCCCCCTCCCGCTTTGCGAAAATTGGCCTCGCGCCTTGGCGCTTTGTAAGACAGACCTACGTCGGTACCTGTTTTCACTGACTGAAAGGAAGGCGACTTTTTCACTTTTAGGGGGAAAAGCCGTTACAGTAGGACTGCGGGTCTCTCGTAAAGGCCGGGTGGCCTAAGCAAGGGTGTGACCCCCAAATCGTGGTTATCGGTTGCTTATTGATTTATTCGCTGTGGGTCCACGGTCTGGCTTCTCCGACCTGAACGCGAAAGCCCTAGCTTTGGGTCCGACGGGTCTGATTTGGGAACTTCATGGCTTGAAGTTCACGGAACCTCCTGGTATTTTTGCCCGGTGGAAGTCTACTCTGTCTCTGCGTAGAGACGACCTGCGGTCAAGCCAGGATTGTCCTCGAGGAGCCGGCTTGCGTGCATTCCAGCCGCTGAAAATGTGCCGGGCAGGTCCCGGACTCTCTGGGCCGTCTGGGTGAACAGGGTCAGTCAGCGCTGGCCACCTTTTCGAGGTTGATTTTAACAGGGCCCTCATCAGCTATGGGAAGACTGAGGAACTGTGATGCTGGCTGCTTTCTGTTTGCTTGTCTACATCCCCTCGGAAGTGTCCTGTGCTCCGGGAGACGGACCTGCGTGTACTTGATCGGCAGGCTCCCTTGACCTCAGGCTTCTCACGTAAGGTCTGGCCGATTGGAAGCCCTGAGAGGGGTTCGTAAAGACCGGAAGACAGTGAGATCGAGGTATTTATCCAGTTCACAGCATGGGCTACATCTAATGCCCGAGGTTCTTTCCTCACAGCTCCCCACCCGATTCCTGAAGCCACGCCCTCCCCCTGTCCATTCAGTCTTAGAAGAAGTGACTCCCGTGCTTATTAACTCCAGGTACTTGGTGATCACTTTTTCCCCCCCAAACGCTGCCCACAACTTTTTAAATAGTCCTTTATTAAACTCTTCTCCATACCCAGTTTACATGTGTCACCTAACTACTGTGTAGTGGCCGGTTTTAAACAGCTTAGCCTCCCAGGCTTCCTGCAGGTGTACGTTAACTGTATAGTCATGAGTAATTAAAAATAATTGACTATTGAATTACCTAGTTGTTATCCGAATGAAACTTAGTGACTGGCAGCAGTTTTCATTTCCAGAAGATCTGTGTGAATAATCATTCATTGCCAAAAGCTACAAGACCTGAATATGAACTAATTGAGGGTCATCAATATTAAACCCAGCAAAATGCTTCATGATTTAAAATAATAGGTAACTTGTATTAAATGCTGTGTGACAAGCATTGCATCAGATGACTTAACATTTTTTTAATTCCTACAAATTCATTTTTATAAAATTTAAAGTATTTTTAGTCTTCACAATTATTGTGTGAAATATATTATTTTTGCCTTAGTCCTTACAATTATTGTGTGAGATATATTATTTTTGCCATTTGACAGGTGTGGAGACTGAGGCTTAAGGAGAACAAGTACCTTGCCCAACTCCATGTAGACAGCCACTGATGGAGCTGGTATTCAAACCCAAGCCATCACAATCGAGAGTCTACATGCTACTCAGTTTCCTCCTTAGTTGATGAGAAGATAACTAAGAAAAGATGACAAAGGTATGTCTTAACTGAAATGAAAACTATTTGCTAATTTTTGTATGGTATAAATGGGTTCTTTTGAATTATAAATTATACAACTGCTTATAAAACCTCTGTTTATTCCAAGCTTGTTAGTTGGTTTTGTGCAATAAAGGGAGCCAGAGCAATTGTGAATTTCAAGTGTGGGTCATAAGTACAAATAATTCTGAATTCACCAAATACACACACACACACACACACACACACACACACACACACGAGTCTAACTCCTGCAACTACTCAGCAATTCTTCAACTAGGAAGCAGTTGTCTTGGGTCTTTTTATAAATCCCCTTATAAATAATGGTTGTGTTTACACAACCTGGAATACTGGATTTTACCCTGAATGAGTCATTGCTTTGGAATAATGTAAACAGAGCCAGTGTTAAGGAAGAAGATTTCTTTGTTAGTGAAGCTCTGAGCATTTAAACAGCTGTTTGATTTCACTCCAGAGGTGTTTGCATTTCATTGACAGATGGAGTAATTTCCAAATGGTTTTCAATCAATATATACTAGACAAGTGGTTGAGAATTATCTCTTTAGGGAAGAAAAAAACAAAAACAGAAAAAAGTGCCATTTAACCATGGTGTCTTATTTATTTTTTTAGCATCTGTTATTAAATAACTACCACAAAACCACATGTTGGGATGTGAAATTCTGTGGAATGGTCCATATTTAAAGATGTTTATTTTCATGTTATTTGGTAGTTTTTGTGTACTCTTTGTTTTTGTTTTTATTTTTGTTTTCTTGAAGCACTGTATGTGTCTAAAGCATGGTTTTTGCCTAAATTTATGCCCATGTCACTCTTGGCTTCTCTAAGAAGTGTCAAATTATATTTCTGTTACATACAATTCGTATATTAGCAATAATTCTAGGGTTTTACAAATAAAACCCACAAGACATTATTATTTATATTTTATATAGCCAATATTCACTTGGATTTACTCACATATTAATCATATTCTTTGTTCTTCATTTCTTCTTGCATTCATCTCAGATTATTTTCCTTTTGCCAGAAATACATTCTTTAGAATTAGTTGTCTCAGTTGCTGAGGGAAAATCTCTTTTTTTTTTTCTTTTTCTGTTCTTGCCTGAAAATGTTTTTATTTCACATTCATTCTTGAAACATAATGGATGGCTATAGAATAGTTCGGCAATCATTTTTTCAGCACTTTTATGTTATTACCCCACTGTTTATGACTTCCATTGTGGCTATTGATAAGTTAGCTGTCAGCCTCATTGATCTGAATGATAGTGGACTCTGTTCTCTGCTCCCAAAATCCCTTTGGGGGATAAAAGGGATTTTACTCTCAGATGCTGAGGGTGCTACCAGCTGACAGCCTGTGGCTCTCAACCTTACTGGAAATTGCTCTCAACTGAGCAGACCCACCACAATTAAGTTCATGTCCCACTTTTAGAGGCTGCCTATATCTGAATATTCCTCTGACCCCTAAACCAGAGGCTGCCAGAGTTGAGTGAGGGTCACAGCAGGAAATGGCTGTGGGACAAGTGGTCTTGCCATTTGAGCCATTTGACTCAGCAGACCCCAAGTTAGTAGATGCATCAAAGGTAAGAAAAGGCACATTGTAAAGTTTAAGGTAAGCCAAGATAGAAGAATCACCTTTAGAGTTCTGAAACAAGGCAGTATCATTAGTAGCAGAGAATCATACACCTTTCTAAACCTGCTTAAATGTGCTACATGGCCTTGGCAAAAACTAAATTTGTGACTACAAAGCACAAAGTGACCATCAATCCAAAAGTTCCCGACAGAAGCAGGGTTCTGCCAACACACCAAACTGGGCAGGTCAAGAAGTGATCCATCGCAGCTGAAAGTTAAATATTGGAGTCAAAGCCAAAGGTGGGCCAGAGGTGCAAATGTGAGGCACAAGGAGGTGGGCATATGTCACCCATCATGATCTTATTAGTGACAAGCTGATGGAGAAGGAAGAAAGTCAAGTTAGGTTCACAAAGCGGCTGTCTCGTGACCTTGAATATGAGTCAATACGTGGGCAGAGCCAAAAATGGACTTTGGCCACAATGCATCCCTATTCAGTGATGGTCTTGAAGATAAGGGCTCTTGGGTAAAATTCTCCCAGTAGGGAGATCTTTGGGCAGTGTACCCGATCCTCCTTATGTGGAAAAAGAAGTGTCTTAATATTAAATGTGCATTGACTCGACAAATAGTTTAACTGATTAACCAGAGATATAGAAGAAAAAATATTAGAAAATCAGGGACGAAGGTCTAGAATTGAACTATGTGGATAGGGTTTCAGGCTTGAAGAGAGATCTTTGTACCTGAATTACATCTTAACCACCACCATACAGTATCTTCCAAGGAAGAGGCACTAAACAACCAATAGAGAGAATGACTCAGCCTGCTGACATTGGTCAACCTCTGTCATCAGCTTTCCCAGTGCTGGCACAATGGGTTGGTAAATGTAGAACACGGTAGGAGGAAAAGAGATTATACATGGGCCCACAGTCATGTCTTTCTACTCATCAAGGCTGCTGCTAAATATCCAGCCTACCAGCAACATTGACTAACGGGTACCCCCTTATAAAGGAATATATACCTCAAGGACACCAACAATTCATTAGTGGTGTAAGTTGCCTCCATTGCACCCCCTCTGTCCTGAAAGGAACAAAGATTTATTCTGACTTCACAACGCATTTGAGGTGTGAGTTTGACTTATCTATAGGGCCTCAATCAGCACCATTGTTTAAGGTCTTAGAGAGTTCCAGCGACCCACATAGATTTCTCACATAACACTCCATCAGAACAAGGATCACACCTTATGAAAAATACTATGGTATGCTGGACAAATATAGGATCCACATCACCCACAGGCTACAGACCTAAGAGAGTGATGAAATGCTGGGTAATCCAGGGGGTTGAGGGAGGTCTAGGGTCTGAGAAAAGAATGTTTAGTGGGTCCTTATTTTGTACTACTGAGCATGGGTAAGGCTGTGGATATCAATAGAAAATTCTGGTACATTCTCAAGGCCTTGCCAGTGTAGCTGACACAAATATATCAAGGACAAAGTTCATGCCAAAAGACCAAGCAGAGATAGTGGGAAACTGGAAAGGCTGTGTGGACCAACCACATTTCCTCCAGGGTCATGGTGTTTCTCACTTCCTGAGATGGAGGGAAATACTGGGGAGATCCAGGGCCAGAACAGCCCTCGTAGGCAGTTTGACCTTTAAATTAATGAGTTTAAATCCTGGGTGGAATTAGTAAGTTTTAATTACTTGTCACTGTTTAAACCAGAAGAGACCATATTGCTTTTCAGTGGCAAGATTAGGAGGCTTTTCACACCTACACAAATGGGGACAGTGGAGCTAAGTTGAGCTCAGGAGCAGAATAGGTAAAGTTGCACTTCTGCATGGCTAAACTGTGATGATTTCAAAACACTCCTTGTGTAATCTTACACGTGGGTGCCCCGACAAGCAGCTTTGAGAACTTCCTGGAACCCAGCTCAGGATTAGACATCATGATCCATTCTCATCCCTAGGCGAGGGAGAATTTAAACAAGAGAGAAATTCATCTCATTTTAAAAATATGAATCCGGTTTTCGTTTTTTTGGGGGTTTTTGCCATCACCCAAATGCCTTTTAATGATTCACTTACAGGCACAGACACCTTTACAAAACACTCCTAAAATTCTTCAGAACTCATCCTCATAAGTTACTAGTGAGAATGCAAAACTGTTTAGCCACTGTGGAAGATGGTTTGGCAGTTCCTCAATAAGGTAAACATAGAATTACCCTATAATCTAGCAGTTCCACTCCTAGGTATACCCAAAAGAGTTAAAAAACAGGTATTCAAATACTTGTACACAAATATCATAGCGGCACCATTCACAATAGCCTAAAGCTGGAAACAACCCAAATGTCCATCAACAGAAGAATGGGTGCATCGAATGAGCTATACCCATGTATATCCCCAACAGGATATTATTCAGCCACAAAAGGGAGTGAAGTACTAAAATACACACTACAATATAGATGAAGCTTAAAAACATGGTAAGTGAAAATAACAGACACAAAAGGCCACAGATTATATGATTTCCTTTATTTGAAATACCCAGAATAGGTAAATCCTTGAGACAGAAATAGATTTGTGGTTTCCAGAGGCTGCAGGAAGGGAGAAATAAGGGGTGACTCCTGATGGGTATGGGATTTCTTAGGGGAATGAGAATATTCTGGAATTAGGTAGTGGTGATGTTTACACAGCACCATGGATGTACTTCATCCCCCTGTATTGTATACCTTAAAATGATTTAAATGGTAAATTTTGTTATGTATACTTTACCACATACCAAAAAAAAAAAAAAATCCAAAACTCAATCAATAGGTTCTTTCCTTGTTCTCGCCAAACCATTTTAGGTCTCAAGGAAAGTTTTCTGCAGTACTGACTAAAATGGGTCGCCAGTTTCTCCTTGTGGGAGGCAACCCAAGATCTGACTACACTAAGTGAAGTCGGTCAGCTGTTTTACAAGGAAAACACCTGGCACCAAATCCTGGGCTCTCTAAAGAACTGCTAGCTAAGCCTCTTCCCCAGGGTAAATTCAGGGAGAAGCACTATGAGTCTGAGCTTGCCAGGTTCATGCGGGCCACACCCAGCAGTTAATAAGTTGTTCAGAACTCTACTTGCCCCATCTTAATAACTAGTTCTTTTCCCAGCTTGTAGGTTCCCATAATCATGTGGCCACTCAAATGAGAACAGTGAAAACCACTAACAATTTGGAGACGAGACAGAGTCCAGAAAAGGAAGCAAAGTCATGAAAATATAAATTTAGCTTGAGGTGTTCCACGAACACCAAGCAGAGGCCTAGAATTAGGGCTTGTTCTAAATTTCAAAATTGACAAAATAGTGGCTTCTCTGAAAGCAGAGTCATTTGGGTAAGGAAATCTCTCAAGTAGGCATCTGGATGAGCACAAGGGAATTGATTAAAGATTGCAAAACTTTGAGAATTCGAAACAAAAGATGTTGGTCCATCTGGTGACAACCAGTCAGGACAGTTTACCATAACGTAAACCTGCAAAAAACCGACCTGTGGGTAGCAAAGGAAACTGTAGCTTCCTCTACCCCAAAATAGTGGTTAAGAGCACTTGTTTTTAAGTTAGAACCAGGCCAGGAGTCAGCAGGGGAAAAAAAACATGTAAGTATTGGAGAAGTAGGCAGGAGCCAGATGATGTCAACCTTGAAGTCTGGGATTTCTTCTAAGCCCAATTAAAAGATATTGCAGAATTTTAAGCAGAAAAGTCGACATCATATAATTTATGTTAATAAAAGGTCACTCTCTGGTTGTGGTGCAGAGGATAGGTGGATTGCAGGAATCTGAGGCAAGAATCCTTGCCAGGACAGAAGATCAGAGGTTGATGGCTTGGACCAAGGGAGTAATAGCAGAGATCTAGACAGGCGGATAGATTTAGAACATCTTTAGAGGTAAAATCTATAAAACATGCTGATAGAAAAGAATGTGTGGAAGGGGAATAGAAAGAGGAGAGTCAAGAAGAGTTCTCTTGTATCTTTTTTATTAAGATATAATTTATATACATTAAAATGAAAAGAGCTTACTCATACAGTTTGATCAGTTTTGACAAATGTACACACTCATGAAACCCATACCACACAAATCAAGATACAGAATATTTCCAGTACCCGAAAAGTTCCCTTGTGCTCCTTTCCAACCAACTCCAACCCCAGCCACAGGCAAATGCTGTTCTGATTTTTATCATCATAGATTAGTTTTGCCTTTTCTTGAATTCTCTATAAATAGAATCATATATAATATACTTTTTTGGGGGTCTAGTTTCTTTAGCTAAACATAATGTCTATAGAATTCATCCCTGTTTTTTCATGTGTCAGTAGTTTATTCCTTTTTTATTGCTGAGTAGAATTCCATGATGTGACTATCCCACAATTTGTTTATTCACTTTCCTGTTGGTGAACATTTTGACTGTTTATGGTTTGTGGAAACTTTGTGGAAACATGACTTCATTTCTTTTGTATAAAAACTCAGGAAAAGAATTTGGAGTTCTGTGGTATGTATATGCTTACTTTGTAAGAGATTGTTACACAGTGTTTCCAAATGGTTTTGTCACTTTACACTCTTACCATCAATGTATGGAAGTTCTATTTTCCCCACATTCTCTCATATCTGCTGTTGTAAGTCTTTTTAATTTCAGCCACTCTAATTGTTGTGAAGTGGTAAATGTGCAATTCCCTGACAACTAATGATGTTTACCACCTTCCATATGCTTCTTATCAATTCATAGATCTTATTTTGTGAAATACCCTTCAAGTTTTTTTTCCAATTTTTATTGGGTTTATGTCCTTTTATTATTGATTTGTAGTGACTCTTTATGTATTCTAGATACAAATCTTTTATCAGATGTATGTATTACAAATATTCTCTTCACTCTGCATTTTACCTTTTTATTTTCTTAGCACACCTTATGATTAGAAGAAATTTTTCATTAGACAAAATCCAATTTATCACATTTTTTCTTTTAATGGTAATGCTTTGTGGAGTCTCTTTAAAAAATCTTTGCCTACCTAAGTAGGTATAAATTCTGATGCTTTTTATAGGTATAAACTCTAATAGTTACATGAAAATAAAAATGATTTAGAATATCAAAAAAACTATCTAAAAAATGAAAAGCAAAATGATAGGACAAAAACTCCCTGATTTCAAAATTTCCTATCAAACAATAGTATTCAACATAGTAAAATGATATTTATGTAAGGATTGACCAGTAGATCAGTGGAAGGGCATGAGATTGTGAAGTAGACCCACATGCACAAGATCAGTTGATTTTTTTGTAATATTTTATTTATTTATTTGACAGAGAGAGATCACAAGTAGGCAGAGAGGCAGGCAGAGAGAGAGGAGGAAGCAGGCTCCCCGCTGAGCAGAGAGCCCGATGTGGGGCTTGATCCCAGGACCCTGAGACCATGACCCGAGCCAAAGGCAGAGGCTTAACCCACTGAGCCACCCAGGTGCCCGATCAGTTGATTTTTAATAAGGGAGCCAAGACAATTTAAAGTATATGGGAAAGTCTATTCAGCAAGTTGTTCCAAATGACTAGATAAATATATAGAAAAAATAAACATTACACCATATGCATAAATTTATTTGCAATGGACCATATGGCTGAAGATGAAAACTGAAACTATAAAGCTAGAAAAAAAATCTCACTATTTTCACCTAAAGGTTTCTCCCTCTTATCATTTCCTTTTGACAGATTACCCATACTTCAAGGCTGAGCTCAAATAATAACCTTCTTCATGAAGCCTTTTCTTACCACCCCTATAAAAATAAATGCTACCTTATCTAACTCTTACAGCACTTTCCTTATACCATTTTAAACATTGTATTATGGTCAAGTGTGTACATGTGTGTACATCTGTGCCTATCATAACCATCCTTCTATAACCATCCTTCATAACCAACTTCACATGATGTGTTCCTTGACCACATCTTGTTATTCACTGAATCTCCTGAAACATGCAGCAGAGTATTCACCCATAGTAAAACACAAAATAAAAAATTGATCTCAAAAATGTAATTCCATACCAAAGTATTGAAGAAAAAAACAAGGAAAGGAAGAAAAAAAAGGATCTGATTGCTTGTAGGCTAGAGAAAAGGGCAGTAAGACAGAGGTAGAGACAGATCAAATCCAAATGAATTTTAATAAATATATCAGTATACATTTATACAATTAGCAATCACTCTTCAGTGAGGACATACCTGCAAAATTGGATAAGACCTTGGCATAAGCAACTACAAAGCCCTCATCAAAAAATAATGTAGGCTTTACAAGCTTTTCTTTTGATACAAATTAAGAGCTAAGTAACTCTCTGGAGAAATCAGTTGGCCATAAATGTGATCTTTCCCCAAAAGATACCCTATATACTTCTGTTTATAGAAAAATCTATGAGCTCATTATTGTAAATAATTTCATTATCATCGCCATTGTTGAATATATTTCTCTGAAAGATTATATATTTATGTAACTTCCAGTTTCATTAAAATGTTTATTATTTATTAATATTATTTATTAAGTACATGTTATTTTATATATTACATATATATGTGTATATATTTCTTTAGTAACTCTTCCTGCATGTTCTCAAACAAAATTCAGTCACAAATGCATTCAGCTTCATGTATCAACCTCAGTTGGAAGAGGGTATGGCTCAGCAAAACAGTTCTGAAGAGCATGACAGAACAGGGAAAGATGATAAAGGATTTAAAGAACTGCTCAGATTTTTAATTTCAGTTGAACAATAAGGAAGCCCATTAGAGTCTCAACTTATTTGTGAAACTCAATTAATACCTGTCTCAGTATATTCTCTGAAATCATACCTCTGTTTCAAAGACTGTGGATCATTCCAGTTATGTCAGTATCTTTATTTTTATATAAAATATATATTTGTGTTTGTAGGTAAAATATTTTTGAATGACTAAGAAAAATAATCTAAGAATGGCTGTAGCCTTATTGTCACAGTACATTTATTTTAAAATACACATGGTCTATAAAGTACTTAGAAGAATGAAGTGATTACCATCCTGTTATTATTACCAGCACTGCTGTTAATAAGATTCTGCAGAAACACTGGAATAGAGGTCTAGGCCATCATTCATACTCCTGCTGTGATTTTGCAGCCCTCAGCCACCTTCCTGGTCACGCCCTCGTCCTCTCCTAGGCTTGATTCCTCCTGGATTTGCAGCCTGTCCCCAAGTCAGCAGGGATAATGGGGAGCCAGTATACATAATCTAAAACAGCACTCTTTGTCTTTTTCTGAGAAGCCTTTAAATATTTGAAGCTTTTCTTTCTCTCTTTAGAGTTCATTTTCTCAGGACAAAGTTCCTAATCCCTTTAAGTGGTCTTTATCTGATAGGTTTTCCAGAAATAACACCACCTGGCTTCCATTTACACGCAGTGTAACTTAACTTTTAAAGCAAAATTTCCCTTGCCTTTTATTTACTTTGCATGTTATGCATTAATATATAGTCTTTCCATAAAAATTAGTTTAATTTACATAGCTATCATTTCAGAAACCAAAGAGATTGAGCATTCCCCTTCCAAAACTCGTTTATTCTTGATATTTTTGATAATAAGGTTTTCATCTCTGCCAGTAAATAAGGAAGAAAAATTTAATAGCATTTGCATATGAGAAAATTTAGAAAAATTAGGGTAGAAAACACTTCTAAGAGCATATTATAAAGAATATCCGTATAATGGATTACCATATAATTCCTTTTCACACACACATACACACACACATATATGTACATACACACACACACACACACACACACACATATATATATCTCCTGGTTGTGTTATCTGAAATACTTCCACTATTTATACTTTTTTTTTAATTGAGATATATGGACATGTAACATTATATTAGTNTTGAGATATACGGACATGTAACATTATATTAGTTTCAGATATATAGCATGATTTGATATTTGTATATATTGTGAAATGAAAGCCATAATAAATCTAGTTAATGTCCATCACCACACAGTTAAAATTTTTTTCTTGTGATGAGAACCTTTCAGATCTACTGTCTTAGCAACTTTCAAAAAGCCAATACAATATTGTTAACTGTAGTCACCATGTTGTACTGTACATACATCCCCAGAACTTACTTATTTTATAACTGGAAGTTTATACCTTTTGACCCCTTTAACCCATTTTGCCTGCCTCCCACCCCTCTGCCTTTGGCGACCACCAGTCTCTTCATTGTATCTGTGAGTTTCTGGTTTTTATGGATTTTTTTTGTGTTGTTTTTGTTGGTTAGAGTCCCCGTGTAAGTGAGATCATACAGTTTTTGTCTTTCTTTCACAGTTTCTACCTTTATTATAAAAAGTAAACTATGGGGCGCCTGGGTGGCTCAGTTGGTTAAGCGTCTGCCGTTGGCTGAGGATATGATCCCAGAGTCCTGGGATCACGAGCCCTGCATCAGGCTTCCTGTTCAGTGGGGAGCCTGTTGCTTGTACTTTCTCTCTCTCTGTCAATAAATAAAATCTTAAAAAAAAAAAATCTTTAAAAAAAACCCTACATATTTGGGCGCCTGGGTGGCTCAGTGGGNTGAGCCCTGCATCAGGCTTCCTGTTCAGTGGGGAGCCTGTTGCTTGTACTTTCTCTCTGTCAATAAATAAAATCTTTAAAAAAAAAAAATCTTTAAAAAAAACCCTACATATTTGGGCGCCTGGGTGGCTCAGTGGGTTAAAGCCTCTGCCTTCGGCTCAGGTCATGATCTCAGGGTCCTGGGATTAAGGCCTATATCGGGCTCTCTGCCCAGCAGGGAGCCTGCTTCCCCCTCTCTTTCTGCCTGCCTCTCTGCCTACTTGTGATCTCTCTCTCTCTGTGTCAAATAAATAAATAAAATGTTTTAAAAAAAAAAAGCCCACATATTTAAAAAATAAAATAAAATAAAAAGTTAACTATCCTTTTGTAACTGTTAAAAATTTTTTTTTCTGAAAGAAAATAATTCTGAACTTTGAATAGAACATCTTTGCAGATATACTTCTGTGCCTTTAAGTATTTATTTGTTCAAAGTAACTTTTAGTGATTGAAGATGTACACTCTGAATGTGTATACACATTCCTCCCATGGAATTAAATATACCTTCTATATTGATTGATGTCTGGGGGATGGAATGGGCAGGAGGGATGGAAGCATAAATGGAAATTGTATAAGAATTTATTAATAATATGAATATGGAAAAAGTTTTAAAATTTTTATCTGTTAAGGCACAAACCTGGATCCGATGTCAGTTTCAATGCTCATTTAAATATTTCATACATTTCACATCTCGAGTTACAACAGAGNAGTTTTAAAATTTTTATCTGTTAAGGCACAAACCTGGATCTGATGTCAGTTTCAATGCTCATTTAAATATTTCATACATTTCACATCTCGAGTTACAACAGAGCATGTTTTTAAAACGTCACTCAGAGTATTCAGTCATATGACTGAAATAGCTAATGATTTTATTATTAGTCTCATTGCTCATACATATAATGCTCAATTATTGTTTTCTCTTAATGATAAAGAGAAAAAATCTCCTAGGAGCTGAACTAATCAGGCTAAAACTGGGGACATGATGATTTACTCACCTATTCCTAATTCAACATTCAGTTCATTATTTCAGTTAAGCTATAATGAATCTTAGTTCAGGCTGAACATATCATAGGACCAGATACTAATATGCACTCAATCATAAGATGTTATTTTTTATTCTATTTAATATATTCCCACCCCAATTTAATGTTACAGTTCCCAAGACCTCAACATGTCCTATTTCTGCATGCTGAAAATATCTTTAGCCTAATCTTGTATTTTTGCCTGAGTCAGATAATTTATTCTTAAGTATGGCATGCTTCCCTCAAGTTACAAAGGAAAACATTTTTAAAAATAGGTGTAGCAAAAAGGAGAAAAAAAAATTCCACATGTCTACAAGTAAGTCAAGGCTATGAATCTCCCAAATGATAAACTAGTTACCTGCTGGGGCACGTTAGGATCTCATTTTTATAACTCATCATATAATTAGCCATGTTCAGTGCCTTTCAGCACTATGTCAGACTATATGTCATGACAAGGATAGTTTAAATTTTATTAAAGTTTGCTTTAGAAAACAGTGTACCTTATAAGTAAAAGAGAATGACTTTATGTAATATTAATGAGAGTCAGAAATGGAAAGGGCTCTCTGCTAGGCCAACAGTAACCAAAAACATGGCCTTTTTTTTTCCAAGGAAGTTACAGTCCAGTGGAGGAATGGGGATGAATATAAATCATTATGATACAAAGCATGGTCTACGTGGTAAAAGCAATGTCTAAAGAGTGATTAATTTTGACAGGGGTGGGGGTTGAGAAAAGCTTCCCAGAAGGAAGTAACATTGAATTTCGCCTCAGAGGATCAATTAAGCAGAGAGAAGGGAAAGAACCCTGACGACTGGGGTTGGTAATTTCAACAGAGATGCAGAGTCAGGAAAAAAGTAAGGCATATTTAGGGAACAAAATTGTGTATTATGGGTAAAACACATGGAGACTCAGAACATGAGGGTATTTGAGAAGTTGAAGGGCCTTGAGGAATGGGGGGAGGAATGTAAGCTATAATCAATACTCTAAGCAGGGAAATAGCACAATCAATTTGGAGTCTGGCAGAGATAGTTCTAGTGGCATTGTTTAGGGACAGTTAGAATGAAGACTGACCTGAAGCAGACAAACCAGTGAGAAGGGAGTTGCAGTGATTCGTTAAAGAGAAAACGAGATAACCATGGACGTCAACTGAGGAAATGGCAATGAGAACAGATAGATGTTCAAGAGACTATCAAAGTGTTATCAATAGAATTTGGTGACAGATGTCATAGAAGCGAGAGGGAGGAGGAGTCAGAGATAATCCCCAAGGGTTCTCGCCCCATTGATTGGATGAACAAAGAGCAGACACAGTCATACCTTTGTGAATTTGTAAAGTGCTTCCTTCAGCCTGAGCTATCCATTCCTCATGTACAGATAGCACAGCACTCTTAAGATCTTTCTTTTTTTAAAAAAAAAAGATTTTATTTATTTATTTATTTAACAGTATGTGTACATGGAGGGGAGGGAGGGGCAGCGGGAGAGGGACAGAAAGAATCTTAAGCAGGCTCCATGCCCAGCACAGAGTCCAGCATGGTTCTCCATCTCATGACCCTGAGATCACAACCTGAGCCAAAATCAAGAGCCCCACCCTCAAACCACTGAGCCACCAGGTGTCCCAGCCCAGCCTTCTTTCAAAGCTTAGGTCACATCCCATTCACTACCTGTTCTCAGATTTCCTGCCCTATACTCTACCCACAGCCAGAATTCATCACTTCTATGCTTGCACAAAATACTATTTTACTTGCACTTTTTGTCATCACTTACAAGTGATTACTTACACATTTGTTTCCCCGTGGTAGTCAGGTGCCTTGAGACATCATGTTCCACTTGCCTCTGTATTTTCCTTAAAACCCAGTATGGTGACTAGCAACAAATAACCTCTATGGTTATTTCCATGTGTGACATTTCTGGATATTGTCCAGCATTAAGATGGTCCAAAGAGAGGTGATATGAGCAATGATCCTTAAAGTGTGGTACATGTGTTACTGGGGAAATATGGAAAATAACGTTGAGTATGGAAAGATCTTTAATGGTTTCTGTTTTATATTCATAAAATGGAATATTACCCAGAAATAAAAATAGAATGAACTAGTGATATACGTAAACTATGTAAATTAATCTCAAAAATATTATGTTGAAGAAAGGAGCCAAACATGAAAAAATATTTATCATATGACTTCATTTCTATGAAATTCACAAACAGTAAAAATCAATCTATGTTGATAGAAATCAGAACAGGAGTTGCCTGTAGAAACAGGATTTGACTACAAGGGTGTGCAATTTCTAGAGTCATGGAAGTATTTTAGATTTTTTATTAGGTTATTGATTTTACAGGTTTATATCATTTTTCAAAAGTCATTGTATTGTATCCTTAAGTTTCATATGTTTCATTCCAAGTAAATTTTATCTCAATTAAGGAAACAAAATTCAGGAAAATTTAAATATCATCTTAGTTTGATACCAAGGAGTTTTTCCTTGCAGGGAACACCATCAATTTTATTAGAGTATGAGGATAACTTTATGTAAGAACATGTTCATGATATTTAGCGATATATACCAAAGTATATATGGGTGACATGATATGATATAGCTATCATAGATTGCTTTGAAATAATTCATCAAATATGAAAATGATTCAAAAGGAGATAATTAAAGCAAATATGTCATAATATTGATAAGTGTGGAATCTGGGTGAGGAGTATGTAGGAGTTCATTTTATTATACTCTCTAATTATGTGTTTATTTAAATTTTCAAAATAAAAATAGATTTTACAAGAACAACTTACCAAAATTCAAATTACCATGTGGATAATATCAAACCCTATACTCAATCCAACAGCAAATTATTGCAGAAAATGCATCCAGAATACGTCAGTTTTACCACCCCATCCCCCCCACACACTGTTACCTCCCTGGGTCCAACAGCCTCCATCTCTCAGCTGAACTAGGTCAGTGATCTCCTGACCGTCTCCCTATGTCCAGTTACCCCATGGAGTCTATGTTCCACATGAAATTCAGAACTATCATTTTTTTAAGATTTTTTTTTTTAATTTTAGAGAGACAGAGTGAGTGGGGCAAGGGGCAGAGGGAGAGACTCAAGCAGACTCCCCAGTGAATGCAGAGTCCAGTGCAGGACTCCATCCCATGACACATGAGATCCTGAGTTCAGCCGAAACCAAGAGTCAGATCCTTAACTGACTGAGCCACCCAGGAGCCCCAGAACTATTTTTTTTTTAATATGCACATTCTCCCCTTTCATTCTCTATGCTCCAGCCACACTGCCTGGTATCTCTCAAAAAACAGAAAACAAAGCAGACAGACCAAAAAAGCCAAGCCTCAGCCTACCTCAAGGTCTTTGAACTTGTTTTTCCCTCTGCATAGAAGCTATTTCCCCAGGGAACCACAGGTTTCACTTCCTCACTCTCTGCTCAAATGTCACAGGATCAGAGAGGCTTCCTTTGACCTGTCCATATGAACTAGCAACATCTTACCTGTGCTATGCACTTTCTATTCCCCTTTATTTGCATTATTTTTCTTCCAGCCCTTCATCACTACCTGACATATTATATACTTTTTTGTTTACCCTCTCTGACTAGAATGCAAGCTCCCTGGGGGCATTTTTATTCACTGGGGACTAGCACCTGGACTATCCTAAGGCTCAGAGCAGGTACGCAATAAAAAGTCATTGTTGAAAGAAGAATCAAATGGTTCCTAGTGCCACTTTTGACTTTGAATTTATAAATTTAGCTTAGAACGCTGAACAAAAGGAAGTCTATATTTCTCTCACCCTAAACAGTGTTACCTGCCCAGGGGGAGGGTGGAGAAGCCATGGCTAATTAATTCACTTATGACATGGCAGCAAGATTAGGAGAATAGATGAGATCTCAAACTAAAGAGTGGCGGGTCTCATGGGACTCCATTGGGCCCACTCATCCTCTAGGAATGATTCACTTCTCTCTGGCAAGGGGTGGGTGGTGGTGGAGGGGAACACCCATGCTATCTTCCTAATACCCAAGAAGGCCAAATTCCCATTTGTGGGCCAAGGGAGAAATACTGGGAAAAGAACAGAACATTTCCTACCACAACAAAGATAATGATGACTATAATAAAGAAGATAATGATGATAAAGATAACTTTTCCCAACCTAATTTCCTTCTAGTACTATCATAAATAAATTAGATTCCAGGAGGATGGGCAGAGAACACTTTTTTGCTTCTCCACCCTGGTTTACTCTCCCTCATGCTTATTCTAAGCCCAGGGACTCTACCCACCCACCCACATATATGCACACAAAGACAACTGGGTGTATTGTGTTGAAGGAGATGATGGTCCTTTCTAGGAAGGATATGACTAAATGTTAGAGAGGACAGTGATGGTTAGAATTTGTGGCAACAAGCATATACTTTAGAATTTTCTAGAACCAAGCCAGATTAGCCTTACAATTTACTAACTGTATAACCCTACACTTTATTTAACTGATTCTGTATCTTATCTGTTTAGAACACATAAATAGGGGCTCCTAGGTGGCTCAGTTGTTGGGCGTCTGCCTTTGGCGCAGGTAATGATGCCCATGTCCTGGGATCAAGCCCCACATCAGGCTCCCTGCTCCATGGGAAGCCTGCTTCTCCCTCTCCCCCTGCTTGTATTCCCTCTCTCTCTGCCTCTCTGTGTCAAATAAATAAATAAAATCTTTATTAAAAAACATAAATAATGTCTCCTGGATAGAGGAATAAATTAATATATATAACACACCAAGAAAAGTACCTGACACGTCCAAGAACTCAATATCATCAATATTTTGTTTTTTACAATCAACATTAAAATCATGTCTTGTGAGATTCCAAATGTTTCAGGATTCCTTTTACTTTAGTGCCCACAGTTCTTGGTCACACTGCTTCAGAGAATGAAGACGTAGACCGGACAAAAGCAAAGCAAGTTTATTGGACGATAATACAAAGCTCCCAAAGAGGGAGGGGACCTGAGAGGGTTGCCACCAGAGTTTCTTAGTTTAGGGCATTTTATGAGATTGTTCGCAGGCTATTTCAACCTGATTAACTCTCTATGCCTGTCATCCAATCAGGTTTTAGTCCACATGTTTATCCAGCTATCAGGTAGTTGTTCACATGGGAAAAGGTTCGGGGCTCCTTCCAAGATGATGTAAAATCCTTTTAAGGGTGGTTTTAAGGGTGGTTTCCTCTTAGGACTTTATGGGGAGGAGGGGATCCCTTATCCCTGCCTGCTTTTATTCTGACTATCCTTCACTACAAATGATGTGATTATATTTTTCCTCACTACAAACCATGGGATAGTTTTCCTCATAGTAATGACAAACAGAAATTTTCCTTTGTAATTATTAATACAGGGACTCTGGTGTAACCAATGGGAAGTGGTGATGTTCTTAAATTCCTCATTAAAAAACAAAATGTGTTCAGTGGCTTAACCCCTTCTGATAATTTGTTGCTAGATGTTCAATAAGGAAACAATGAGAGTGGTACTGTAACACTAGCGATTTACTTCACATTGTCTTTTCACGAAGACATCAGGGAAAGCATTTGTGAGGAAGGAGCTTTAGGACTTTAGCTGGAATGCAGTATCTAAGTTCCATCTGCAACTGAGCTATTTGGCGAAGATAACTTTATTTTAGCAATTCATGAAAAAAAGAAAAAAGAAGAAGAATCAGGCATGAGGTGCTAGGATACCATTCAGCAGCTCTGAATTCTAGCATAGGATCTATTCAACATCTCCTGTTAATGATTTGGATAGAGACTAAGGTGGCATGCATATTTCATCTGCCAGAACCACAAAGAATGGCAAGGTAATGAATAGCACTGATGGTCAACTGGAGAGTTAAGAAGAGCAGGACAGGCTGGAATGCTGGACTAAAATGAGCTGTAATAAAAGGTAAATGTTGAATGATATTTATAAAAGCGTAGAATGTAAATAGCAAAAGTGCCATACAGTGTCATCCAGGTCCTTTGATAAGAGATGCAGATACATTCCTCACAATATGTATTTGGTCCAATTGAGGAGACAGAACCACAAAAAGAAAAGTGCAGTGATGGGCATATTCATATAACTACAGAGAAGTAACATCAAACTCATCCAGTGAACAGCAAAGGGATAAAGGCCAGTGAAATAGGCTCTCAAGCTGAGAAGGTTTTTATTCCAGCCAGAGATGCAAGGTAAGGGAGACACACAGAAGAAAACTAGTTTGGTGTATGTGGAAAATTTTGAGCACTACAACACAGAGTAGGAAATTGTAAGAGGTGATACCAGAGAAATGGAGTAAGCCATGGAGACACTAAGTCATACAGAGGAGCGGGACTTTATCTCATAGGCATGAAGAGCTAAAGCAGAGATACAACCAGGAGTTGACAGGTTCAGACTGCATTTCAGGTGGATCATGCAGGAAGTCTATGGAGGATGATTGTGTTGGGAAGGAAAGAGGGACAGAGGAAGGAGAGAAGACTGGGGGCACAGACTCCGGTCAGAGGAGTCAAAGACTTTTAATTAATAGTGTTGTTATTGTGGGCGCTCCAGGCTCTAAGATCTAGAAAGAAGATCCAAAGTTCATTAAAAAAACAAAAAAACAAAAAAACAAAAAAAAACCAGGAAAAGATGGTCCAAGACATAGAAAGCTTCAAGAGCCCCGGGTCATGGAAACCACAGAAATAGAGACTTTTAAAAAGGAAGAAATGACTTAACAGTATTACATGCCACACATAGGAGGACTGTAAAAATGACCTTCAAATTTCATAGTCAGATTGTTAGACTTAATAGGAACAATTTCAGTAGAGCAGTTGACATGGAAGACACATTAAAGTGTATTTTAAAAAAAGAAATGGAAGATGAGTAAGTACATCATGCACTTTCTTTAAGAAGCTTGGTAGTGAAAGAAAGGAAAGAGGTAACGTAGTAGCTACAAGAGAGATTCTGTTTCATTTGTGACAGAAGAGATTTGAAACAATTTCAAAGCAAAGGTGGTGAAGCCAATGAAAGAGAAGAGAAGGAAAAAAAAAAAGATAAGCCAAGGTCCCAGGGAAAAAGAAAGGAGAAAAGAATGAAATTACATGGGTGGAGAGATTAGTTTTGATAAAAAGAGGGTCTTCATAACCTGTAAAAGAAGGGGGGATGGGATGAAGGTAAGTTGTGGCCAAGCCAATGGCTAAGGCTCCATGGAAGGTTAAAGATGCCAATTTTCTCAATGATATATTACTGCCGTGGTGGTAATTCTTAAGTCCTACATTTCTTTGGGGTTTTTTAAATTTGTTTTTTTGTTTGTCTGTTTGTTTGTTTTGTTATTTAAACCATATTAGTACAGGATTCAGGAGTTCTGACTTGACAATATGATGTGTAAAAAAACATCCTAGGAGCCAACAAGATAACAGTAGTGTTAAGAAAATAACCAGGGTCCCAATATACTTCCATATAAATAGACATTCAGGTCGTATTCCAATTATTATGTTCAGTTTTAGAGGATCACATTAAAGAAAGACATTATGAAATAAGGTCATGTTTAGAAGGATATTAAATGACTGTAATTCCATAAACATACTTAACAAAAAACAGATAAAGGAGGTTGGCATTTACCCCAGGAAAGGAAAATGTAGAGATTAAACTATCATTGAGCATAGGAAGTATATTTGCTCTAAAGGGCTGCAAGGAGCAGAAGCTGGATATGACAGAGATAGGTTTTATTTTAAGAGATGGAAACACTCATTAATAAAGTCACCCAATTCTTCATAACTAAAAGTGTATAAGAGGTTAGGTGACCAAAAAGCAGGAAGCTTGTAGCAGGAACCCTGCATTTGGAAAAATGTGAATTATCTTCCAATGTTAAGTTTCTGCAACACTGTTTTTAAACATCATTTACCCATTTTTGACAGGTTATGAAATGAGATATAGAGCACATCATTCTTGGTGTACAATGGGACGTTAAATGCATTGGAACAGGAAAGCAGATAAAACTGGAATGTTTAAAGTTTATACTACATGGATTTGGCATTGAATTTTATATTTGCTTTAAATGCATGAGCCACTGAAAAGGTAATTTATTGCTTCAGAGCAATGAATACCAGTCTGTAGCAAGGGAGATTGAGGAGGATGACTGGAAGTTTGTTAGGACCTGGAACTTCACAAAATGTAAAAACAAACAAACAAAACAAAACAAAAACAACGAAACAAAGCAACCTATTAATAAGACCTGCACACTGTGCATGGATGTAGTGAAGGAGGGTGGAGATACATAGAGGAGAGGGAAAAAAAAAAGAGAGAGAAGGAGAGAGAGGGGTGAATAAGCAAATACCTAATCGAGCATCCAAACAACCAAGTTTACTACAGAGGAAAGGATGAGGAAATGAAGTTGACAGGATATGAAAGGATCCTGTGCAGCTAGACAAAGTGGTCATGAGTGCAACAATCTTCTCTGAGAGTTGCTGAGTTGCCTGCAGATGTTTTCAGTTAACCAAAGAAGTGATTGATTGCAACCCATGGAAAACCATCAAACCTAGCTTGAGTGGAAAAGATTATTACATAGATCTAAGGGTGTCCTATGAAGTAGGGCTTCAGGAAGGAACTGGAAACCGGACCTGGAGTAGGTCAAGAATTTGCATTTCTAACAAGTCCCCAGGTGATGCCCAGGCTGCTGATCCAGGGGCTTCACTTTAGGATCCACTGCTTTAGAGCTAGCAAATCCTCTTCCCAGGTATTATCTCGTTTAATCCTTATCATAACTCTGCAGAGGAGGGCCTAACATCTCCTCTTACAGCTTCTAACCAACAAAACTGAGACAGGAATTTTGTTCTGATATAGCTAGTTCCATTTTTCCCCTTACCCCTCAGTTGTTCGGTGTAGTGTTGATGACCCGTATCTACCAGAACCTGATGAAAACAAATAGTGCACATTGCTAAATCCATTTGTTTAATAATGACACAGCTAAGGAAAATGTCCTTAAGTTCTTTAAGAACAAGAACTGTTATATTTTTACACTGCCAAGAGTAGAACTCAAAACTATTTGCTTATTTATTTAGTGTGGTTTTATATAAAAATGCAAATGCTGTAGGCTTAAAGAGAGCATGGAGACAGCTGCACTTAATAGACTAATTAAATTTTCTGTAGTTATACTGGCTTTTTTCTTTTCCGGTGCTTTTTACCTATCCCTTGAAATAGCAGTCATAATTATGTTGAAACATTAAGGTGACCCTCAGTGAAAATAAGTTTCTGTGTGTAATTTGCCTTTGCAAAACCAACTCCTTTATTCTGTGTCTTCATAATTTTCAGCAAACTATTATTAAAAATTGGTCAAGACATTCAGGCTATTTTTCCAGACTATTTATTTTCTAATATAGGATCAGTCCTTATTTTTAGTAATTTGGTATAAAACAATGCTATATATTTGAATTGTATAACCACATAGTTTAAAAACAGCAAACATCATGGTTCTGAAAATTTGTTAATTGTTTTCTGAAGGAGTGGGGATGAGTAAGAAGAGCTGACAGAGGGGTCTTTGGACTTTAATTTCTAGAGTGTTCAAGGAGATATATGTGCCTGGGTGGCTCAGTTAAGTGTCAGACTCTTGATTTTGGCTCAGGTTATGATCTCAGGGTTGTAGGATCAGTCCCCACGTCCAGGCTCTGTGCTCAATGAGGAGTCTGCTTGAGATTCTCATCTCCCTTTGCCTCTGCCCTGCTCCCAGCTCATGCACATACTTACACTCTCCCACTCTCTCTTTCTTGCTTTCTCACTATATGTAATAAATAAATACATAAATAAATCTTTATTAAAAAATAAAAAATATTTAAGGAAATAAAAAAGGAATACAAAATAAGGTTAAAAATAATTTAAAAGAAAGCATAGGCAGCTTTTTAAAAGAATCAAATAGAAATTCTAGAAATAAAGACTAGGCACAGCTAAAAAGAGAATACATGAAAATCTGAGAAATCAGATCTGCAGGTGAAATATTTCACCAGAAAATGAAGTGATGAAAAAATATTATTGAGAAATTAAGAGACATGAAGTATAGAACAAGAGGTTTAAACACATACTTAATAGTTACAGAAGATAATAGAGGAAATGGTGGGAAAGAATATTTTGAGTACTATTAACTTATATATGTATACATGCAAATTTACATATATATATTCAATTCAAAGTAGTTACCTAATATCAAATAATAAATATAGGTAAGTCCTTGTATCAGTGCATAATAGTGAAAATATAGAGCAGCATAGATAAAAAGAGAATTCTTTTTCTGTTCCTAAAATCTACCCAAGAGAGAAGACGGGTAGCCAATTAAGGAATGAAAGCCGGGTAGACCTCAGTTTTCTCACTGGCAGCAACCAGAGTCTCCCCCACCTAAACCATCATTTAGGAATACAGGCAAAAATAGAGTTTCTCAGATACACAGAAGATAAACAGCTTGACTAGTCACAGGCCTTCGTGAAAGAATGACTGAAGAACACACATTGGCAAAAAAGAAAATGAATTCCATGAGCAAAGGGAACAAGAAACAATTATAAACAAATCAGTTTTAAAAAAATACGTTGACATTTAACATTATGCAAGTGTTTGTGATATTTAGGTTTAAACCACTTTCAGTACTTTTCTGAACTAGGTTTTTTTTTTTTCCAAAAGCAATACAAATAGCAACCATTAATATTTATAGATGCTTGCCATGTTCCAGGCACTGTACTGATTTTTTTAATGTGTTTCTCATTTATTTCTTACAACAATGTTGTAAAATGTATCTACTTGTTATGCCCATTTTATAGATGTTGAACCTGAGGCATAGAGTAGTAATTTTTCCAACATCATAGAGATAGCAAACAATGGAAATGGATTTGTGTGATCTAGGGAAAGTCATTTAGTGTTAAAGGGTCAAAGCCCAATTTTCTCAACTATACAATGAAGATACAGATGTTTGCTCTGACCATATTACAAGGTTATGTGAAGATGAAATAAGACCAATTAGTGTTAAAGTGCTTTAGAAATTTGCAAACATTTTGCAATTTGAAATGATAATAAAAGTAAAACAGAATATGTGTGCCAGAGTTTAAAAAGGAAATTTGACCACATAGCTAGTAGATGAAAGCTAGTCATCTATTCAAAACATATTTTAATATGGCTTCAGTAAGTAATTATAATTTGGAATTATATATAAAGTAGCAGTATTTCACTTATTTATTTATTTGGTTGCTTTTTTATTTCTAACCCATCTTGTTCCAAAAAAGATTTTCAGGCAGCTAATAAGGGTATACTAAAAAAAGAGAAAAAAATCAATATAAAATGATTCATTTTATTTTTTTATTTTAAAAATATATCCTAGATTTGATTTCTAAATATACACAGACTTTGCAAAAGCAACTTGTTATTAATTTAAAATATAGCTCCGTTCCACATATCCTCTATTTCCACCCCCACTGCAATATCCACACATAAAACAAATTTGAGCAGCAGGAAAAGTTCATATTGTCTATTCTAAAAAATGAAAATTGCTCATTTTCATACTGCTTTGGCATGCTTCAAGTTAATGATGTGCTAATGCAATATTAAAGTAGTAACTCCTGCAGTTATAACAGCCCTAATCGGGCAGCTGACATCACAACAGTATTTCTAAAGTGTTGGATTTTACTAGATTTCCATAAGTAAATGGAATCTGAAACTCATTGCCTGTTAATCACTGCAGTTTAGTAGGTCCCTTATTTATTTTGGATAAGCATTTCATTCTCAAGTAAAGAATTAAGTGAGAAAATGAGCCAGAATTCAATAGAGACTCCAGTGAGTAGCCATTTCTTTTGGCTCCCATAATAAGTAGAGAATTTTTAAGCCTATAGAAAATGAGAACAGATGTGGATAATAACACAATTTGTTATTTAAGAATGCAAGCTTTTTCTGAAGATTTAGGAATTGTCATGAGTACTATTCATTGAACCTCAAAAAAATCAATAAATATTAAAATCAGAAAACGATGTCCACACTATAATTTGAAACATGAAGAATATTTACCCATCATGCCTTTGAAAAATCCATGGTGTCCTGAATGCTTATGAACTGTGTGTCATCAGATGATTTAGAGAGCTTCTCTGAACTACTTAGAATTCTCAAGCAGAATAGTAAGAACGCATTCTCAATAAAGAAAAGTTTGTGCATTATTCTGTCTGAATTTTCACTGCTTCTATAGCTTAGTAAAAACAGGACTGAATATGGAATTGAGAAGCTGGGCTCACATATTAGCTTTGCCACTTAATAGCCAATGTGACTTCAGATAAGTTCCTTAAAGATAAGTTATATGTTCCACAGGTGTAACATGACAATAATGACACCTCCTCTAAAGGATTATTTGAAGAAAAAAGTGAGAGCAGAGCCTAGTATATAGTTAATTAAATCTGATTTAGAATTGAGGATATTCCACAAAAGCTTAGCTTTGATTAACCTTATTCACTTTGGGATGTCAATACTGACCTATATGAGGGCGAAGACAACTTTTGGGTGGAAATTAAATGACAGGTTTAAAAAAATGCATATTGTTTCCACATTAGTAGTTACGATAACCATGGCTATATAGGACCTGACTAGAAGGTCCATATAGAGAGAGAGAACTATTATGGCATATTGATTCAATCTAATATAGTAAGTTCTGAGCAATGGACTGGGTCACTACATTTATTTAATCATTAAAACATATAGTGTCCATCTGTTGCTTTTATTATAAAGATTACATTTGGACCCATTCTGAGAAAGATGAAGTAAACAATTGATTTTATAAAAATCATCTAGCTGATACGTTGTACCAACATCGGTAAAATGGAAAGTCTTTCTCCAAAGCATCTTGGTAGTCATCTATCCCTATATTCTGCTGAGTCTGAGTCTGGGACATCCCAGGAGGTGCCTCGGGCAGTCCTGGAAGGTGGTGAGGGGAATGTTGAAGGGTTGGCTCCTGCTTGTCTCCCTTAGTTCAACCCCACCAGCTCTACTTTCACCACCTGCAAGCACTGACCTTCTGTCTAAGATTTTATTTACAAAAAAGATTTGGTTGCTATAAAATTGTTTAAATAGCTGATCTATTCCAACTCCCTCATTTTAGAGTTTAGGAAATTGAAGGCCAGAAACATAGCACAGATCACTTAAGATCTCTCAGAAGTCAGGACCAGAAAAAAATATGTCCAGACTCCCTAGCCAGGCTATTTTCATCACTTTATTCTCTTGATGAGAATATTAGTCCCTATCATGTACTAGTGCTGAATATGATGCCAGTTAATCTACTTGTACTTACTAATGACTCCAGCAAAAGCTCTCAATTGTTTCCCTAACTGAAAATGAGGTTCAGTGGTATTATGTCAAAATAAAAACTTCTGCACAGCGAAGGAAGCAATCAACAAAACTAAAAGACAACATGCTAAATGGGAGAAGATATTTACAAATGACATTTTCAATAAAAAGTTAGTATCTAAAATATATAAAGAACTTATTAAACTCAACAGCAAAAAATGGCAATCCAATTAAAAAATGGACAGAAATCACGAACAGACATTCCTCCAAAGAAGACATCCAGATGGCCAACAGACACATGAAAAGATGCTCAACATCACTAATCATCAAGAAAAATGCAAATCAAAATCACAATGAGATATCACTTCACAGCTCTCAGAACAGCTAAAATCAAAAACACAAGAAACAACAAATATTTGTGAGGATGTGCAGAAAAAAGAACCTTCATCACTGTTGCTGAAAATGCAAGCAGGTGCAACCGTTGTGGAAAACAGTATGCAGGTTCCTCAAAAAAATTAAAAGTAGGAGCGCCTGGGTGGCTCAGTTAGCTAAGTGTCAGCTCAGGTCATGATCCTGAAGTCCCAGGGTTGATCCTGCATAGGGATCCCTGCTCAGCGGGGAGTTTGCTTCTCCTTCTGCCCCTCACCCTCTTTCTCTCTCCCTCCCTCCCTCTCTCTCAAATAAATGAACTAAATCTTTAAAAAGTTAAAAATAGAATTACCATATAACCCAGTAATTCCACAGCTGAATATTTACCCAAAGAATACAAAAGCACTAATTCAAAAAGATATATGCATCCCTTTATTTATTGTAGCAATATTTTACAATAGCCAAATTATAGAAGCAGCCCAAGTGTTCATTGATAGTTGAATGGATAAAGGAGGTGTGACATATATACAAAATGGAATAGTATTTGGCCATAAAAAAGGAATTAAATCTTGCCATTTGCAACAACATGGGTGGATCTAGAAAGTATAATGCTAAGTAAATAAGTCAGTCAGAGAAAGACAGCATGATTTCTCTCACATGTGAAATTTAAGAAACAAATGAACAAAGAGAAAAAGAGACAAACCAAAAAACAGACTCCTAACTATAGAGAACAAACCAATAGTTACCAAAGTGGAGGTGAGTGGGGTATGGGTGAAATAGGTGAAGGAAGTTAAGAGTACATTTATCTTGATGAACACTGAGTGATGTATGCAAGTGTTGAATCACTGTATTGTATACCTGAAACGAATATAACACTGAATGTTAACTATATTCTGTGCAAGAGAGTGATATGGAGAAGGTGGTCCTTTACAAAAGTGTATCAGGTGGCTTGAGACAGAATGAAGGTAAGAGAGACCAGAAACAAGGAAATGAAATATTTAATTATTAGAATAGTACAGGAGTAAGGCGGCAAAGGACTGCATGAGGATGCTAGCAATGCAAATGGAGAAAAACCAGGAACAATGTGGGAGACACTGTGGAGAAAAGATTTCGAAGACTAGTTGGCTGATTTGATAAGGGTGTTGGAAGGAAAGAAGAAATCAGATATGCAAGGCTTCATGCAGGGATAATAGTGGTGCAATTTTCTCACCAGTGTCTTCAGTCCCCACCCCCCTTTCCAAGAGCTTTCTCCTCTTCTGCTTTTACACTTGCCCATGCTTGAATTAGCATAAATGTTTGGAAAAGGTAAAAAACATTTATCCTCCAAATGTTCTTGAGGTAAACCATTTCTGAAATATGAACCTGTTCGCCAGCCAAAACTCAATTTGTATTCAAACTGTGGTTTAAACACTCTGTCCAAACATGACAGATGTTGGAATCAATTGGTTTGCAAGTCTTACTTTTTTTTTGTCAGCTTCAGTAAACAAAATCTTCTTAAATTATCTTCTGTCAAATACATTTACCAAATCCTTGCAATGCGTATAGACCTCTGTAAAGTTAATTGAAAAACAAACTCTTGGCCTTTAGGAACTAAAAAGAAGAGTAATTTTTAAAAAGGGAGCGAGGAAAGCTTTTAAAAATGCAAGAAAACATACTAAAAAAAAAGAAGAGAAAAAACAGCGCGCTCACACACACATAAGAAAAGAATTTTCTCTTGTTTCAACCTCTCTAAAATTATTTCCTAACATTTTTGCTTAAAGTTTAAGATTTCGGTCCTAAGATCTTATAGGATATTTTTATCAGATCCTATAAATGACATCGAAAAGCTTGATATTTTTATAATTATATTCTAATTTGGTAATTTGAAATATCTTTTAACTTGTTCATATTATCTCTACTATGCTAGAATCTCCCAAAGGTAATAATACTGCGTAATTGAAATGAGTCTGAAACTGTTCTTATGTATTATCATAAACAATAAATATTAATTGACTCTTGCCTTGATAATGAGATATAACAGGCTAAGTTCAATGAATACAAAAAGCATTAAGACATAAAATTCAGACCCGAGGCCACCTGATCTCTTTCTGCCTATTCACTCATCTATAAACTAGGGCTATTAATAGACCTGGTTTATGGGATTGTGGGGACTAAGTGAAATAGTAGGTGCACAGTACATAGCATAGTGTCTAGCATTTAGTATATGTTCAGTAAGTATTATTATATTATCACATCCCTTTAATTTATTATCCATTTATGTTCACTTTTTATAAATATCTTTTCATGTTTAATGCCTATTGGAATCTTAACATTTTAATTCAGTTTTCATATGTTCTTTGTGTATTAAAATATTAACTGTGTATTAAAATATTAACTTACATTAATTAATATAACTTGGTTCTATTTATTGCAAATACATTCCCAATATTTTTTTTTGCTTTGAACATAAGAATTTTTTTCCTTTGATGAAATTACTTCTTTTAATCTTTTCTTCTTGATATTTGCCATGGCTTTTATATGTTCCAGAAAATCTTCCCTGTTCCAGAAATACGTGGTAACATATGTTTATTTGAGGTTTTTTCCTTTTTCCTTTTTCCTTTTTCTTTTTTGTGGGTAATAGCTGGGCATTTTACATTTAACTCTTTAGTACAGCTGACATTGAGGGAAGGGGATGAAGTGGGGACTGAAATTTTAATTTTTTACCAAATATTGCTTACAAGTTCTACATATTAAATAATCTTCTCCTCCATGATTGATTAATAATATGTGTTCAGCCTGGCTCATTGGCCTTAAAATATTCAGTTGCCCAAACTCCAAACTCTATAATTCTAGGTTCCGCCTTCCACTCTCCATTCTGAACCTGCTTCCTCTGGTCTGAGCACCTGGTCTAATCCTACTGCTTCACCCTTAGATTTCCTTTTTCCTTATGGGTGCCTGGGTGGCTCAGTGGGTTAAGCCTCTGCCTTCGGCTCAGGTCATGATCTCAGGGTCCTGGAATCAAGCCCTGCATCATGCTCCCTGCTCGGCGGGGAGCCTGCTTCCTCCTCTCTCTCTCTGCCTGCCTCTCTGCCTACTTTTGATCTCTCTGTCAAATAAATAAATAAAATCTTAAAAAAAAAAAAGATTTCCTTTCTCCTTGAAACAAGTACTTTGATATTCAACTTAGGCTGTAATCTAGGTCTCTGACTTCCCTTGGCTTCTCCTGACCCATCTGCCCAACATTGCGTGTGTGTTGGGTAGGGGACGGTGACCAGATCTAGTGCCCTACGAGAGGGGCCAGACACTACCATGTTTACTAGGAGTTAGCAAATCCAGGCGAGCTCTGAACTTTCACATCCCTTTCCCTTTGTACTGAGCTCTTCAAACCCCCAGCTGTGTTTGATATCTTAATTTAAACTAGATAGGCAAATGTCCTCAGGGCAAAGTAGTGATTTGCTCACCTCTCTAAATCCTAGCTCTTAAATAATTCCTTACTCTTCCATGTTAGAGCTTCAATGCTTTTATGAAAAGATTTTTTATTTTATCTAGTAATTTTAGTTTTTAGCCTTCTCTCACTAGAAATAGACTTGCTGTACATTGTAATTTAACTTTTCAATTAAATGTGTATGTCGATTCCCTATCCAAATTATGTTTCTTCAATGCAAAATCATTCTAGGTACCTAATGCAGTGCTTAACCCCTAGTAGACACTCAAGTAATGATAATGATTATAAAGACAGTCCTGACAATATCAGGCACTCAGCTTCAGATAGCAAAAATGGCCAAATAACTGTAAAAACTGAAACACTGACACTCAAAAGTGCTATTTCTTACCATAGCATACTTTGAAACAGTTGTGATTGTAACATGATTGGGGGGGGGGAGAGAAAATCCAGATTCTGTCTATAATATTCCTCTATTTATTCAATTCCAAAATATTTATGAGGCAAATGCAAAAGTAGTACAAATATGAAGATTGGTGAGCAAGAGGAGGCATCATTATAGATATGATTTTTTTTCTATTCTCCAGCAAGAGTTTAGGAATGGATTGCTTTGAATCCTTGATTTTATTAATAATATGGAGATCTCCTTGATATTCCAAATGTTTGTGAAAACATGTAATTATATTTTTATTTACTATATGTATACATTCTTTGCTAGACCAGAAGTCCACAAGGAAAGGGATGGTTTATTTGCTTGACTCTATTCTCAGTACTGAGTATATTGCTTAGTACATAGTAAGGTGCTAAATAAATTTTTATTAAATGATTGAGTGGATGCACTATATTCAAATGCATAAAGACATGGCTCAGCCTCAGGGAATCTAAAATCTGTGTAGGGTGAAGACAGATGAGGGAGTACCATTTGTTTAGCATTTAGCACATGTTCATTTTCACACATTATATCACTTATTTTTTGCAAGGACCTCACAAGACAGCTATTATTAACGTAATTTGTGAGCACTACTATCTCCTTTTTAAGATGAGGAAATTGAGTCCTACGAAGATATAAAACTTGTCCAGTTACATCATTTTTAAGTGACAAAGCCAGTATTTTTCTGAATTCAGTGTTCATACTCTTTGCTTGTATGCCACAATGTCTCTCTATGAGTGAAACACAAGTGATAATATACAACACATAATTAAATTTTAAAATGTCCAGAGGTGGCTGTAAAGGATCTAGAAATTCAAAGAATGAGAAGAGTAAAAATAAAGTAGTCAGAATAGGCTCATGGAGACGTTGGGATTTGAGTTAACTCTCCCAAGTTTCTAGATATAGAGTAGAACAGAGGTCATTTCAGGAAAAGCAATTTCAAAACTCCCATCAGGATTCTTTAAGGTCAATAATTTTTTTAGTGGTACTGTTTGATTAGAACTATAAATAATGTGAAGGCGAGAAATGATTTACTCACAAGCCACATAACATGGCATAGATGTTACATGGGCACATGAAGTATGATATTGTTACAGGCTTGCCTCTCGCCTCATAAGCCTATACTGAAAAATAATTGAATGGGAAATGCTTAGGATATTCACATGATACTTTACTAATCTAAATGATAATACTCAATATCTGAGTCCATGTTATGCCTAATGATTACTGCATAGAAAAGCATGAAGAGCCAATAATATGTTCTGATTCCTGCAAAGAGCTAACATGGTAATTTCACCACTTGATGAGAAAGGAGATGCTAATTGTCTGGTGCAAAATTGGCAATGACCTCCAAGATGTTTTGAAATGACTGGGCTCTCTAGATTCAGATAAAATGTAGACAAGATACCTTATTAGTTAAGCATTTCTTTTTCAAAGCAATGCTTACTGGCATTATGCTGATTCAAGAAGTCCCATTCTGACTGTTAATGAAAACTTAATGGAGCTGACATAAGTAGGATGATCTTAAGCCTGCCTCACTCTCTAAATTGCTTTTTTTTGTTGCCTTCTGGAAAGTTGCTGGGTCATTGAACACTGATGTCATGCCAGAGTGTGCAAGAAAAAACTGGTAAACAATGCTGAGAAGGTGAAGGAGGTCCAGAATACAGCCAGGCAGACTGGAGGATCAGATAAAAGATGGAGAAGTAGAAGCCAGAAAATCAGAGCTAGCGCTCTGATTTAGAAGAAATTAGTAATTTAGAAGAAATTAGTAATTTAGAAGTGATCAGGCCCAACTTTACTTCCCAGCTCTATCACTTAATAGCTTCGTTAACTTGAGGGAAGTTATTTAAGTTCCCTGAGCTTCAGTTTCTTCATCACAAAAAAATTTTAAAAATATTACCTATGGCAAATGCTTGTTGTGAGGATTAAGTGAGAAAATTCAAGTTAAACACTGACCATTGTGCCTGACACATATAATTTCTCAAAAAATGATAATTTTCTCCCATCATCACCATCATCATTATCATCACTTACAGGAACACGATAAATGTACAGAAATTAAGATATATGAGAGAAAAGGAGGAATAAGAAAGCCTAGTACCTCAAGACAGGCAGGGGTCAGAAATCTTGCATGGTAGGTACCTAGAGTCAAAAAACATTGGAAAGGAATTTAGAAATCATTGAGTCAAACACCTTTGTTTTACAAATGAGCAACCTAACACTAAGAAATGTCTCAGTTGGTATAATTACTTTTGAAAACATTTTGGCAGTTTTTTATAAAGTTTAGCATGGACTTGACATGGGCAACCTAGTAATTCCATTCCTAAGTGTTTACCTAAGAGAAATAAAGACTGATGTCTACACAAAGACTTGTACATCAGTGTCCACAGCAGCTTTATTCATAACAACCCCAACCAGAAACAATCAATTGTCCATCAACAAGAGGATGGATAAATAAATTTCATGCAATAGAATAAGTTCAGCAGTAAAAAAGGCATGAACTCCCAGGACACACAACAACATGGATGAATCTAAAAACATCATACTGAGCAGAAAAAGCAATACATTGTATTGTATATTATATATTAATTATACCTAAGTGAAGTTGATTTTAAAAAGAAAGAACTGACTTGATGCCTTATTCTTTTCAGAGTCAGAGCTAGAATTCAAAGCCAAGTCTTTGCTAATAACTGATTAGCTAGGTAGCTAAGCTAGCATTTAGCTAGTGCTCATCTAGCAAAGCTTTGCTCAGTAATTAACACGACATCTAGCCATGCTTGCTCTCTTTCCGAGACCTAGCCTAGTGAAATGGCATATGCCGCGGCTTTGGAGTCACAGGATGTGGTTTGGTGTCATGGTGTCCCGTCCTAGTATCTGTGTGGTCTTGGCCAGGTTGTTAGACCTTTCTGAGCTACCTCTTACTCATCTCTCAAATGGGGACAAAATTCCTATCATAGGATTCCTATAAAGATAAAATGATGCAATATTTTAAAAAACAACCAGAAAACAGAAGGCCCTCAATAAATTGTAGCTATGGCTACTATTAATTTCTTTAAAAGAGCATGGCAGACCTGGAACCATGCCATAGATAAGTCTTGTTTTGTGAGGTTGTGAGATAATGTCTCCAGACTACATTTGTTCATTCGTTCAACAGATATTACTCAGTGCCTATGATATGCCAGGCACTGTCCTAGACTCTTGGAATTCAGCAAAGAACAAGAGTTGCACTCTAGTAGGGAGAGACAGCAAATTGATAAGCCAATACATATATAATATGTCATTTGGCAATCTGTGCCAAGAAGAAAAAAAAAAAAGAGTAAGAGGCAAAGAGAATGGTTAGGGATGATAAGGAGATATCATTGTATACAGGGTGCTGAGAATCCGCTGATCCACTAACATACCAAGTGACTGAAGCCTAAAAACAAAAGAGAGAGAGTGAGAGAGAGAGAGAGAGTGAGAGAGTGAGAAGGACTTGGGTAGAAAAATAGCTGGATGGAAAATACTGCAGGTCAAGGGAAGAGCAGGGAAGAGGCCCCAGTGCAGGAGTCTCCTTGGCCCATCTTGGGATTAGTGAGACCTATGGGGCTGTATGTATCATTTTCAAGATTCAGAGCAATGCCAGTTATTTGTGTAACGTGACAACATTTATAATTTATCAGCTGTTCAGAATGTTGATCTCTACTTCTCCATTATTTGTACTCAGATTTTCCACATAAACACAAACCTTTCTGCCAAATTCCTATTGCTATTGCTATGCTTAGCTGATGGCTTTGGTGTCAGGATGAAGTTACTTATCTATGTATATTTTGTAAATGGTAAATAAACGCTTATTACAATAAAATAAAAAATAAGTAGATACTGGTCTAAACCAGTTGCCTCTTTGACAAGAAAGATGTAAATCCACACAGCAGGGTGAGGAGGAGCTGCCAAACTTGAAGGTGCCATTTTTGGTCAACATGGGAAATAATGTTTTCTATATTCGCATCGTGACCTTGGGAACAGGGAAGAAGCTGAATGTGGACATGGAAGATGGAAGTGCACAGTTCCACCACTTTTCCTCATTCTGATTTTCTCCTATGTCTTTTTTTTTTTAAGATTTTTTATTTATTTATTTGACAGAGGGAGACATAGCAAGAGAGGGAACACAAGCAGGGGAGTGGGAGAGGGAGAAAGCAGGCTTCCTGCTGAGCAGGGAGCCCAATGCAGGACTTGATCCCAGGACTCTGGGATCACGACCTGAGCCGAAGGCAGACACCCAATGACTGAGCCACCCAGGTGCCCCTCTCCTGTGTCTTAAAGATGAAAAACACAAATCCAAAAGCACACTGTAACTTAGTGTTTATAGCATCTTGGGAATTCTCTGTTCATTTAGGTCCACAGAGCAGGGTGCAATGAGGAGCCCAGTGTCAGCACTGGAAGAGCAGAAGGCGAACGTCAAGGCTGAGGTCAGCCATGGACAGTGGCCCTCTCTAATTAGTGACACTAAGCCTTGAATACAATTCTGATTGCAATCAGTGACTTCTCTCACACCAGCTATTTCTAGTCATCCAAAGTTCCCTTCCAGGAGAAGTCTTCAGAGGGAAACAAAGACTGGAAGTGCTTCCTTTGCTTCTGGTATGAGCATGAGCCACGTGAATGCTGTAATACTTTCTGGCCACTTTCTGGGGCATTGTGGAATGCAACCCCAAGAAACCTCAGGGCTCATTCCTGGGGAGCACAGTCTAAAGCCAGTCGGATTAACCAGTTGTGGTTAAGAAGTGAAGGCCGGATGTTAACAGGCAAACCACAAAAAGTCACAAGAAAGAAATGTTGGCATCAGTGATACTGATGGATCTATCAGCCAAAAAAAAAAAAAAAAGACGCAGGGGGAGATTTAAGAGAGCAGTCCTGCTCAGTTCTCAGGGAAAGAATATTTTTGTGAGGATCCTTTTAAAGGACTGAGAAAGCTCCTTCTCAAATACGATGCTCTGTATCTGAAAGTCACTTTTCACAGCTGATCTCATTTAGTTTGGTAATCTGCACCTAAACTTTGTTTTCATTAGTACAGACAGTGAAGCCTAGTTGTGTTAACAAATCTTCTAAAGGAAAAAATAATCAAGAAACAGCACAGGGAGGGACTCAGTTTTTCTGTACGATCTTGACTGCTTAGTCTATTCAGCTCACTACCATAGACTGAACATTAAATAAATTCATTGCTGTTTATTTGGCTATTGCTAAACCACAAAGTCACTGAGTTGAAATCCAAATTTAATTTGAGACAAATATGAAGACATGACACTGCTTAATTTTCTGAAATACATTGAGTGTTGCCTGTCACTATCCCACACATAAGCAGGCCAGTGGTGACCACGGGGCTTCTTATGCCTGTGAGTAAATGTCTAATAGAAGCTGCTGTGAACCTACACTGATTCATGTACAAAGTTATCAAAACCCACGAAATTAAAAGGAAATAGAAATATTATAAAACATTACCTAAGTTCAATGATATTGCGTCTATAAGAAACACATTACATAGAAAGGTCTGTATTTTAAAACTTTAATTCAAAATTAAAAATGATCATAATGCTGATGTATAGCAATAGATATTATGTGTTTTATGTTTTAATAAGTATTCCACCTACCATTCATCAAAAAGAGCCCACATGAGCACATTAACTTCAAAGTGTTGCAAGAGAAGTTCATCTCATTTAATCCTCGTTAAAAAACAAAACAAAACTGGAAGATAAATATTATTACCATGCCAGCCATTTCCAAAAGACACCAAGACTTTGATATGGTAAATAATTTCCCCAGATTTCTACAGGCAAACATCAATGGCACACCAAGATTCACACAAAATACTCTTGATTCCTACAGCCTTTTGACTTTCCCATTTTGACCTTTTCAGTAAAACTTCAAAACAGTTTGGCACAAATGCAACTGATGAATGAAGACTCTTCCCATATGCAAGGCATATGTTATGGCCATAAATACTAAATAGGATTGTGTATGTGTGTATGTGTATGGAGAGAAATGGCCTTTCTCTACATTTTCCAATGTAGTAGATTGGAACACACTTCATCCTTTTCTTTCTTTTTCTTTCTTTTTCTTTTTTTTTTTAACAATTCTGTGTCTTAGAGCTATCCATTGCCTTGCCAAACTCCAAAGCTGGTCAGTCAACATTTCCAAAGCTTACAAAAGGGTAGACCTCAATATTAAACAGGGTTTCCTGATATTCTGGTATAAATTAAATAGTGCATTTTAATGCTGTTCATCCAACCAATGATAACTATGCAGCCTTATTTAATCGTGCAGACTTAAGATGTTTATTAATTTTAAATATATTATTTTTTAAGGTATATCATTGGATGACATGTGAGGATCCTTGACATAAATATGTAGCAGTAAGTAAAACAGAACGCCATGTAGAACAAAGATGACAAGGTAGTTTCAGTTGCCATCCTACCCTGATCAGGTGAAAGTTGCTCCCTGGAGCACTGCTTTGTAAGTTATTCTGTGGCTAAGACAAGGACCAAAGGAAGAGTGCAGAGATTGATTAACAATGTCTGTCATGGCTTCGGGAGTGGGGAGTGACACTTCTTATCCTGAAGGTACTATATCTTGCCAGACTAAGAAATAAAATATTAAAATGTCTTTCATTAAAAGGCAAATTCATAATTTACATGTCAGTCTATAAAGAGAATCACATACTTATTTCTAACTCCCTGAGGTAGACTTCTGGATGGTAGACTTCTGGTCTTAATCAATGGCATGTTGGGTAATTTTAGAGCCTGAGACAGCCCCCATCTGACATCTGACTGGGTGCGCTTCAGTATGTGGGGCAGTAAAACAGAGATATTGGAAAGAGAAAAGGGGAAAAGATTGTACTCTGGGACTGAGCAGGATATTTAGAGTGTGCTCGCTAAATGTTGGCAATTTCTGTCATGGATGCTGCCACATCAAAATTCAACACATCTAACCAGTCCGAGTGTTTAGCCTGTAACTCCTCCATTCCTACCTTCGCCCCTGCCTTTGGTCCCTGGACTCTCTTTCTTTCTCTCCCTCTCTCTCTCTCTCTCTCTCTCTGATTTCCTTATGACCCTGTTTGAATCTGCAGAGGCTCAGCATGAAGTTCATACATTAATAGGGAAATCTAAACAGGTTAATTAAATGATAATTACAAATGACTCTCTTACTTTTCTCCTAGAATCATTTCATGAGGTCTTTCCAATTTTTATTTATTTTTCAGAAATGCCCTCCATTTGCAGAGTTAGCTTCTAACTTTTTTTTTTTTTTAAGATTTTTTATTTAGTCATTTGACACAGAGAGAGAGAGACCACAAGTAGGCAGAGACAGCCTCTAGCTTTCTTATTGGTTTGGACAGAATTAGTTACTGGTTTATAGTATCTTAACACCTAGGAGGAGACGAAGATATGAATGAAAAGCTGAATGACTATCCAAGCCCTCTCTTCCCTCCCAATTACCAAGAAACTGCAAGGGCTTCTGTTTCCCTGTTATTTGGCTTGCATGAATAAAAGAAAATTCTTTCTAGGAGTTGGTGTGAGATGATGAAATCATTAAGGTGTACCTGACTAAAGTAAAGTATCAAATGTGCTACCTTGACAAGTATAGTTTCAGAACTCAATCGCCTTTGATCATTTCAGCTTTCAAGAACTTTGGTGCTGTAGGTAGTTATAGGAATATTCAGTAGACAGATAGAATCATTCCTGTTTGTAAAGTTCCATAAGAAAAAAAAAAGCAAGCTGACCAAGTCTCCCTACTATGGAATGTGAGTTGAAATATTTTTAGCCAATGAAAATACAAGCCACAGAAAACCCTGGGGAGAGGGGATAGGATGTATTTCTTGGGCAAGAAGTTATACTGGGTCTTGAAATGTGAGGAGTTAAGATGAACATTTGCTGACTGCATTCTCCTCCAATTAAACCCCCAGCAAAATGCTCTCATAAATCACTTGCTACTTCAGACATGACTTTCTAGCCCATTATTTGTTGTTCATCATCATATTCTTCTTTTCATTATATAATCATTTTTGGGTACTGTAAACCTGGAAGCATGTTGGGGAGACAAATAAACCAAGCCCTGCCTTTAAAAGAGAGATCGCATTTTTTGTGGTGTGGAAAATAATGCCATGTAGTCAGGTTTTTGCCAATACATCCCCTCCTCAGAGCAGCCTTCCATCACTCCGTCCCTTAAAGGAGTGACTCCCTGGTGTTGTCTATTCTCATCTCCTGTGTTATTTTTTTTTTCACTGCACTTACAACTTCCTGGAATTACATTACATATGTACACATCTGTTTACTGTCAGCCTCCCCCAGTGAAATGCAAACTCCATGAAGGTAGAATTTTATGTTTTGCTTATTGTTGTATTCCCAGGGCCAAGAGATTCCTTGTATATAGGAAACCCTCAATAAATTTTTGCAAGATGGGGCACCTGGGTGGCTCAGTGGGTTAAAGCCTCTGCCTTCAGCTCAGGTCATGGTCTCAGGGTCCTGGGATCGAGNCTCCCTGCTCGGCGGGGAGCCTGCTTCCTCCTCTCTCTCTGCCTGCCTCTCGGCCTACTTGTGATCTCTCCCTCTGTCAAATAAATAAATAAAATC
Source organism: Ailurus styani (assembly GCA_002007465.1). NCBI lineage: Eukaryota > Metazoa > Chordata > Mammalia > Carnivora > Ailuridae > Ailurus > Ailurus styani. Next base: position 1,398,929 of record LNAC01000026.1, read on the forward strand.
TTAAAAAAAATTTTTTAATTTTTGCAAGATGGATGAATGAAGGCATGCATAGCCTGCAGATGGCTTTCACAGTGGTTAAAACTTGGGTTCTGCAGTCAGGTATCTGGGTTTGAATTTTGTTGAGACAGATTTACCTTGGGAGAATTAGGAACTTCCCTAAAGTCTCAGTTTTTATCTGTTATATGAAGATAACAGTAATACTTGGTTCATAAATTGGTTGTGTGTGATGCATAGTGTGTAATAAATATCTGGTATTATTACAACAGAAACATGCACACGATGCAAGGAGAGTCTTTCAGCTGTGTCAGAAAGAGAGGAAGGGGTACAACCAGTAGAAGGGATGGCATAGACAAAAGTACATGGACATGAAACAATCCAGTGCTTTTGAAGGGCGATTGCAGAGCTTGAAGCGGCAATACGGTGCCGAATCATCTAAAGCTGCCCAAGAGCGATATCAAAATCCTGACAGTATCAGAGCCTCATAACATACCTTCATCAGTCACAAAAAAGGAAATTCTACCTTCTCTATCCAACAATAGGACTCAGCAATTTTAACAGGTTTGAAACTCTTGAAGAGTCTTTTCTACAGCTAAATATTATACTTGCTCTTAAGACTCAAGATGATGAGGTATCAGGTGGTAAAAGAGAAAGGATCTGAGCCTGTCCCACTAATCACAGGCCCTTTCAGTTCCTTGGAATGTCCCCACCCCATGCACACACATCTGAAAGATGTGTGTTACAAAGAGCAATGATAATTGAGAGTGATATGGAACATCCTCTTGCCCATTCTTGACCTGTTTGCCCTCTGAGCTCTCTTCAGCAAACACTGAGTTCTTCCTACATGATTCAGTCTCAATCCTTACCTCTTGCTTCTCTGACCATGCAGTTTCCACTGGGGTTTGGGCCTCCTCTGTTTTAAGAGGATTTTGGCTTAGTCCTTTAGGTCCCAGGATCCTTTAGCACATTGGTAGAAGCATCTTGCTGGAACCTTGGGTCTCAGACTCCAGGCCCTACCCCCATCCATGTAGCCTACACCCAAACAACCAACTCTAGCCACCATCTTTCCACCTCACTTGCAATGAAAAATGTAGAGTCAGGAGACAAGGGTTCAATTCCAATTACTCCTTTTATAATGATATTTTAAGGCCAATATGGACTTTCCTTGGTTAAGAACTACCCATCAGGCAATGCAAAGGACCCCAAGACCGATGACCATCCCTCACTTGGAGTGTGGCAGGACAGGCACTGGGGCCTAAGAGGGTGGGCCCTAACTGCCTGTGTTTGAAGGAAGTGCAGTCGGGCTGGTAGAACCTGAGGAAGTACATCAGGGAGCAGGTGACAACTTACATAGCAATTGCTATTGGGGGACTTCAACACAGAGTCAGAAGAGCCCTGACAGTTTGGGTAGCCTGGGATAAGGGGAACTTGGGACACAGTACTGCTTAGATGGGGGGACAAGCAAACTGGAGAAACAGGGACGTGAATCAGTAGGTAATAGAACTCCAGTTTCCAGTTTTTATCTTTCTGGGATTGGAAAAAGCACTGTAGGACACAACTTTGAGGCACAGTGTTACCGAGGAAAGGACCCCAGCACAGATGGCAGTGTTCAAGTTCATTTACAGAATTGGAACATGTAGGTGACACATAGAGATGATAATCTTGTTTCCCTAGATTACCAGCTCCACCTCTTGGCTATGGCTTCTAACCTCTCTGTCTTCATTTCCTTACCTATAAAATAGACTAAAAATATTTTTCAATCTACTGAGTTTTGGAAGGTTTAACTGATACTCAGGTTAAAGTCTTATAACAGTGCCCGGGTTATAGTAGCACTTAGTAAATTTTCTGTTAGTTTGTAAGCAATAGTCTGTAAGATATATATCATTAATTAAGATTCATTAGGCATTACTTTTTTCCAGCCAATCTTCCAAGTACTTTAAACCAATTACTTTATTAAATCTTTAAACAACCCTATGAACTCTGTACTACTATCACCTCCATTGTGTGGCTAAAGGAACTGACTCATATCAAATGAAAACAACTAGTCCCAGGTCACACTGTTAGGAAAAGGCAAGCTGATGTAAGCCCGGGCAATCTAATATCAGAGCATGAGCTCTAAACACTCTGCTTACTCTGCTGCCTCTCTAAATAAAGAGCATAGCATTGCCCTCTGAGATGTAAGCTATGAAGTCAGCACAGAGATGTGCAGAATCTCTCTAAGGAGGCAGAATGGCCATCTGGCTAGAATAGGCCTTCCCTGTAAACTCATTAGAGTTATTAATGTGATGGTCTCAAAAGGCAAGCTGGTCAACCATGGAACACAATAAAATGAGGGTCCCAGAGATGAAGACCAGCAGTGCATGTACAACCCTAACCAGGGTTGTGGGGCCTCCAATCTCCAGACAAAAGCATTAAGGCAGGTTAGGCCAGCACTCCTCTACAAAAAAAAGGGCGCTCCAAGCATCTTAGTTGAGGTATATTTCTTAAGACCAACCAACTCCATTTGCCCTGTTGTTATGTTCACCAAGCAAATGTTTGATTAGTTTGCCTGCAGGGAAACAAACAAACAAACAAACAAAAAATTGTATTGCTCTGGGAATTAAAATATTTTGGATAATTTTAAAAAATAAAAGTCTACTAGTCTACTTTAAGAAGACTCAAACACCAGTATTTTCTGTATTTATTTAGTGTACTCTTCCCCTGAAAGTCTTTTCTACTCTCAGACAACACAAAATCAGGTCTTTGAAGTGGCAGACCAGACATATGCAATAACACAGAGAATCCACTAAGGTAAAGGCTACCTCACAAGGGCTCTTCTAGCCAGCTGGTCAGCCTTCCCTGGTGAAATGCCTGCATCCCCATCAGCCATCTTTGTGGCTTCAGCATGGCTCAAAGTAGTGCCAAGCCAGCCACAAGACCATGAAGACTGAAGCCTGGTGTTGGACTAGGGCATTATAAATCCTTAGAACTATCTGTCCTTAGATTAGGGTTGGTGAGACTGAGCCTGCACATGGATACTTGTGGCTTCCCAGATTAGCTATGGTTACATATTAAGAGGAAGAAATTAGAAACAGAGAGTTCAAGGTCCCTACCTCCTCAGTGGCATTGGGCAGAAAGTCACTGAACTGCTCTGAGCCTCAGTTTCCTCACAGAAAGCATTTGAAATGAGATATCTAGTACTTCACTCACCTCCAGGGCCTCTGTAAGAATCAAAATCCATGTAAAATTATTTTATAAACTGTATGTAACTACATAAAGCACTACTTGCTCATGCTCATGTGGATCTTGAGTATAAGATGGTTCTCATGTACGCAGTGCTTATCACACACCAGCTACTACTCGAAGCATATTTTATGTAGTAACTTGTTTCATGGTCACAATCACCCTGGAGTAAATGCTGTAAGGTGTCACCTGGAAACTTTCCTGCCTGCCTGGAAACTTGAGAGGCAACCGAGGCACTCATTCCCCAGGTATCAAGACAGTGTTGGTGACTGACTACTCAGAGCTGTGTTGCTCTCAAAAAATTGCTTTCAGCCAAAGGGGACTGCCTTGCCAAAGATTATGAACCCTCTCAGGGTGTAGCCCACTTCCAATGACTAGTTGTTGTAAGTGAGCCTGGACAAAATCATGGCCCCCTTGACTTAATATGAGACCACTTGGAAGGCAGAGCTCCCCACGGGAAGGGCTGAGGACCTAGTTGTATCTGCATCCCAAGTCAACCCTCTCTGTCCCTCCTGTTCTTCTCACTCCCTTATAATGCTATTCCTGAGAGCCTTGCCCAGTGCACCATCTGTACACAAATATCTCCCTCAGAGTCTCTTGTGGGGGTTGGAGGCACCAAACCTGAGGCAGACACTATGCTGTGGTATTACTATTAGTATTATTTTCCTCATTTCAGAGAGGTGAAGTAACTTGCCCAAGTTCACATACCTGGTAAGTAGCAGAGTCAAGATTTGAAACCAGGCCATCTAGAAGATGTTCTTACTGTAACATTTGGCACAGGAATTTCTCTAAATGAATGAACTGTTTGTGTTTGACATGTACTTTGATGAATGTTAAGCTAGCAGCTGAGCCCCAGGACCTAGATGTTGGTTGTAGCCTCAACTTCAAAAGAAGGGAAAATACTCTAAAAAAAAATAGTAAGACAAATTTGAAACTGGAAATTTAGAGATTAAACCAGAATGAGGGAGATGAGAATGAGAGAGTGGAGGGAGAGATGGGGCAATTTAACTGGGGGGCGGGGGGGGATGCTGTGGGCTGTGTGATGTGACCTCTCCCTATGATGTGCCTCCCCCTTCCCCAAATATGTTCAGTAAAATATACTCAACTGGGGAAATGTTTGGTGGTGTCTTCATTTACTAGGGGAGCCATAACAAAGTACCAAAAACCAAGTGGCTAAGAAACAGAAATGTATTGGCACAGTTCTGGAGGCTAGATGTCTGAGGTCCAGGTGTCAGCAGGGTTGGGTCCTTCCGAGGGTACTTCTGACGGTCCTTTCATCCCATGCCTCTTTGCTAGCTTCTGGTGGTTTGCTGTTTCTTGGCATATAAAAGCATCACCCTGATCTCTGCATCTATATTTATGTTCAAATTTCCTCTTTTTGTAAGGACACCTAAAAGTTAGGGGCCGGGCGCCTGGGTGGCTCAGTGGGTTAAAGCCTCTGCTTTCGGCCCACCCAATCCCTGCATGACCTCTTTAATTTAATTGCATTTGCAACAACTCTATCTCCAAATAAGATCACATTCTGAGGTGTCAGGGGTTAAAATTTCAACATATGAATTTTTGCAGTACACAATTCAATCCATAACTGGTATGGATTGGCTTTCCTGTGGAGACTTGTGAAGGGTTTGACATCTATGTCTGGTTTGACATGGAAGTAAGTAGAAACCACAAGATACAGACAAAAGGACGGCAAGAAGAAATTCTGGATCAGCTTAGTGCTTTCTCAATTTGAAGAATTGAGGCTAGAAGTGACCCTGCCCATGTCTCAAGGACTAACAGACCCAAGTAAAATCTGGACAGCAGTGCCTTGAAATGAAGTGATTTCATGGGCTACTATCAATTGCCTTCCCACTATAATCTTCAGAACTTACGGCACCAGCTCTACCCTCCCCACCCTCCAGAAGGAACTTCTCCACCCATAAATCTTCAGGTCCATTAGGAGAGAGCATTTCTTTTACTACTTCTACATCTTCAGCACGTCTATATCTTCAACACAGGGAAACATCTGACTGGGAATTGACTGCTAGATTACTGTGGGGGAATTTTTATACTGCTTTTGAACACACAACATTTTTCTTTGTGTCTGACTTAAAGAAAAGCTTATAGTACAAAAATAGATGTATAGTATAGGAATTTTCTACTCCCGTGGCCTAAGCTAAAAATCCAGTCCTGTCATTTATCAGCTGTGTGACTTCAGGCAATTTACTCAATCTGTCTGTGCTTCAGTTCCCTTGTCTATAAAATGGGAATAATAACAGATCTCCTCCAGTGGGCTGTTGTGAGAACCAAACGAGTGCTGATACAGTCAGCTCTTAACCAATGGCAGCTATCATAATGTCACAGTAGCAACTGTCTGTCATCCTATCAAAATACAGTACAACTAGAATGATGATAAGATATGGTCAAAATAAGTATAGTATTATTCTTAGGCCATTGTACCTATTTCAGATAGAGATCGCCTGAGCCCAGTTCCCACATTGTCAGCCAAAACAACTACATAATCAAAAATTAAAATTCACAGCTTGAGCTGTGAGAATAATTTAATTGTATGTTTAATCCATTAACATCATCAAATATATAATTTAATGACTTAAGAATATAAATACTAGGCCAGGATGCAATTTCAGAAGAACCATTATCTTTTTGTCATTTTAAAAATGTCTTGGGGAAAAAAAGAATGGCACCTCATAGACCATAGCTGTTATGAAAAACTTGTAATGCTAGGTGAGGCTTCTACCAAGTAATAGAAGCCAAAGATCTGATTTATTCACCAGGTTTGACTCTAAAAAATAAAACCTCCATGGGGCACTTGGGTGGCTCAGTCAGTTAAGTTTCTGAGTCTTGGTTTCAGCTCAAGTCCTGATTTCAGGGTCATGAGGTCAAGTCCTGTGATGGGCTCCATGTGCAATGTGAAGTCTGCTTGAGATTCTCTCTCTCCTTCTACCTCCCCCCACTCACACACACTCTCTCATTCATTCTCTCTCAAATAAATAAATCTTAAAAATAAACAAAAAACCCCTCAAAAATGGTGGGGTTCCTTTCCTCGCAAATCTGTCCATGATCTCAGCTTTAGAAATACCATCATTCAGAAAACAGCAGAGTTTTCCCATCTGCAAAATGAGAAAATAACGATATGTATTTCCAGGCATCATTGGAGAATCAAAATGTGATAGATTAAATAAAAGGAACTTGAAAACCATATAATGTACATAAGGTAGCTGTTATTATGCTTGTAAAGGGAGTTATGACTTCTCAATAATTACTAGGTACTATTATGTGAAAGTAAAATAAATTGAGTATAATATTTAGAACAAGTAACATTTGTATATTACTATTTGACAGCATTTTTTATTTTTTATTTTTTTGTATTTTTTTTATTTGCCCCAGGGGTACAGGTCTGTGAATCATCAGGCTTACACCCTTCACAGCACTCACCATAGCACAAACCCTCCCCAACATCCACAACCCATCCACCCTATCCCTACCTTCCCAACCCCCAGGAACCCTCAGTTTGTTTCGTGAGATTAAGAGTCTCTTATGGTTTGTCTCCTTCCCTATCCAATCTTGTTTCGTTATTTTTCCCTCCCTACCCCCCACGACTCCCCACCCTGCCCCTCAGGTTCCTCATATCAGAGAGATCATGTGATAATTGTCTTTTTCTGATTGACTTATTTCGCTTAGCATAATACCCTCTAGTTCCATCCATGTCATTGCAAACGGCAGGATTTCGTTTCTTTTGATGACTGCATAGTATTCCATTGTATATAAATATATATATACCACATCTTCTTTATCCATTCATCTGTTGATGGACATCAAGGTTTTTTCCATAGTTTGGCTATTGTGGACACTGCTGCTATAAACATTTGGGTGCATGTGCCACTGAGGATCACTATCTTTGTATCTTTAGGGTAGATACCCAGTAGTGCGATTGCTGGGTCATAGGGTGGCTCTATTTTCAACTTTTTGAGGACCCTCCATACTGTTTTCCAGAGTGGCTGCACCAGCTTGCATTCCCACCAACAGTGTAGGAGGGTTCCTCTTTCTCCACATCCTCGCCAACATCTCTGGTTTCCTGACTTGTTGATTTTAGCCATTCTGACAGGTGTGAGGTGGTATCTCACTGTGGTTTTGATTTGTATTTCCCTGATGCCGAGTGATGTTGAGCATTTTCTCATCTGTCTGTTCGCCATTTGGATGACAGCATTTTTTTATTATTAAACATAGGATTATCTACTTGTGTCTTATGATCATAGAGAAACTAAATATAAATTTGGGTCTGTTAGTAAACATATTTTATGCTTTTTTAAAAGATTATACTACAAAACACATTTCTAAAAAATTTTAGATTTATTCATAAATTTGCAAATTTAAAAAATCTGATATGACAGACTGCACTACTTAGTTTTTACTAGAAATTAAAGTTTCCAAGCATTAAAAATTCTAATAAATATAATTAAAACTTCTGGAAATCCTAAGGAAAATAACTCTGTATGCAAGAAAAGTAAGAGATGTGTTTTGGTAAGAGAGGTATGAGAAATGGGAATACAACTTTCTGGAGGGAAAAGAAAGTAATTTTGTCTCAAAATGAGACTGATTGGTTTTTGTTTATTTGTTTTTGTTTGCTTGCTTCAAGTTTTTGTTTAAATTCCAGTTATTTAACATATAGTGTAATATTAGTTTTAGGAGTAGAATTTAGTGACATAAAATGCTCAGTGCTCATCACATGAAAAGCCCTCCTTAATCCCTGTTACCCAACTAGCCCATCCCCCCAATCCACCTCCCCTCCAGCAACCTTCAGTTGGTTCTCTATAGTCAAAAGTGTTTTATGGTTTGCCTCTCTCTTCTTTTTTCCCCTATGTTCATCTGTTTTGTTTCTTAAATTCCACATGAGTGAAATCATATGGTATTTGTCTTTCTCTATTTCACTGAACACAGTACAGTCTAGTTCCATCCACATCATTGCAAATGGCAAGATTTCATTCTTGTTGATGGCTGAGTAATATTCCATCACACACACACACACACACACACAACACACACACACGTGCGCGCAAATACCACAAATTCTTTATCCAGTCATCAGTCATCTGGGCTCTTTCCATAATTTGGCTATTGTTGATAATGTTCTATAAACATCAGGGTGCATGTGTCCTTTCAAATCAGTATGTTTGTATCCTTTGGGTAAATACCTAGTAGTGCAGTTGCTGGATGATAGGGTAGTTCTATTTTTAATTTTTTGAGGAACCTCCATACTGTTTTCCAGAGTGGCTTCACAGGTTGCATTCCCAACAGTGCAAGAGGGTTCCCCTTTCTCTGCATCATCATTAACACCTGTTGTTTCTTGTGTTGTTAATTTTAGCCATTCTGATATGAATGGAGGTGATATTTCATCATAGTTTTGATTTTTATTTCCCTGATGATGAGTGATGTTGAGCATTTTTTTATGTCTGCTAGCCATCTACATATCTTCTGTGGAGAAGTCTGTTCATGTCTTCTGCCCATTTCTTAACTGGATTATTTGTTTTTTGGGTATTGAGTTTGATTAGTTCTTTATAGATTTTGCATACTAAACGTTTATCAGATATGTCATTTGCAAATATCTTTGACAGAGCATTTTGGTAATTACTACATCTGTCCATACTCATGACAACATTTGAAGGAAGACAGGCAGATATAGTTACACCTGATTACCAAGAAGAAAACCAAAACTCAAGATAACATACCTACATGGCAAAACCAGGACTCAAACGTTTATTTTCTTTTGTGATTTAAGATCTTGGCTCAGTTTTATGCTTCCTTGGGAACAGGAATATGCATGCATGTTACCCTCAGCTTCAATCTCTAAATAGTGTTTCCTGTCATCCTTGAGTACATCTTTCTGTTATCAGTAAAATGAAACACAGTACAAGCTCCCCCTTTTGTAAGAAGCAGCAGCTAAAAAATATGGAAGAGTTAATAAAGCCCATGCCTCCCCCATAAATTCTCACCTATTATCTTCTAGGGAGAACCCAAACTAAAACCATTCATCTAAGTGAAAGTTTCATGTTCAGAAAGCCATCATACCCATTTAACTATGCTACATACCAAAGCACCCCAAAATTAATTGGCTTTAATAAGCATTTATTATTGCTCAGAAGTTTACGGATGGGCACAAACTGGGCATAAACTGGCAATTCTTCCAGTTTCAGCTGAGTTCACTCAAGCATCTGGGGTCAGTGGTGAACTGAGTAGGCAACTCTGTTGCTCTCGCTTGAGCTTCCACATATCTGTGTGAGGGCTTGCTGAGACTGGTCTAGATTGTCCTCAGCTGGGACAGTTGGTCAGTCCTTGAGATTCTTCATCCTCCAGGAGTCTGTCCCAGGTTTGTGTAATGCTAGTGGCAGTAGTCCAAAAGAAGAAACACAAATGGACAAGAGCTCTTGCAGCCAAGACTTAGAACTGATGTTTTATTCCTTCCACTGCATTCTATTATTCAAAGCAAGTGCCAAGCCAGCCCCAAATCAGGAAGTGGGGGAAAAGAAATCTCACCTTTTGATATGATAAACTGGAAAGTCACATAGCAAAGAGAATGGATAAGAAAGAGTTAGAGAATTGGGGCCATCTTTGCCAACATTCTATTGCAATCATCAATATGTTATATCCCTGAGAAGGAAGGACTAGCATATTAACACACATATTAGACATTTGCATTGATTAGTTGGTTGTCACCTTGAAGCATGGAAAACTCTCAGTTAATCAGGCAAGAGATTCAATAATAAAATATGATAATTTACTCATCTTTGTATTCCCAACACTTAGCATTGCATCAGGCAAATTGTACACAACCCACAAAAATAATTAATAATGATAAAAGAAATGATAGTGGAAAAATTACTCTATTAAAATCAGAAATCAACTGAATCACAATTTAGCTATGCCAAGTTACCAGTGCAACTTTGGAAAGGAGTAATTCAGCCTCCCTAGGATTTCTAGAGACAGAATGAACATTCTCTAAATTTTTCCTTCCTTCTTTCCTTTTATCCTTCCTTCCTTCCTTCCTTCCTTCCTTCCTTCCTTCTCCTCCTTTTTCCTGCTTCCCCTCCCTCCCCTTCTCTTCCTCCTCCTCCTTCACCTTCTTCTCCTCCTCCTTCTTCTCCTTTTCCTTTCTTTCTTTCTTTCTTTCTTTCTTTCTTTCTTTCTTTCTTTTCTTTCTTTCTTTCTTTTCCATCTTAAAATATTAAGGCCATAGGAGCCCTTGAAATTATGTAGATCCAACCTACTCATTATATAGATGGGGTGACTGGAGCTAAGAAAACAAATCACTTGGCTTGAAAACCAGATGGTTGATGTCAGAGATGAGAACTCAGATCTCATGACTGCCAGCTCAGCACTCCATATCTTAACTCTAGCACATTGCCACTTAAGAGTATATTCTGTGGACCAGTAGCATCAGCATCTCATAGGAGCTTGGTAGAAATGTAGAATCTCAGATCCTTATCCCAGATCTACTGAATTAGAATCAAGATTTTAACAAGATCCCCAGATAATTCGTATACATATTAAAGTTGGAGAAGCTCTAGGCTTCCTAATAAATGTATAACAGCAGAAAAAAACTTATTTAGTTATGAGAATATTCCTTTGGATGTATTAAAACTGAAACCATGTTTTCTACACATTTTGTACTAATTCATTTAACAAATACCTCCTGAGTACTTAACTCTGTTCGAGATGTTGTAGAAACATCAAGAACAGGTCTTCCCCCCCAGAGCCCACACCCCAAAAGGAAATCAAAGTCCTTTCCTCTTTTCCGATGTTCTCCTGTCTTTCTCTGTGCCCTCTCTTTGCTCTTTACCTTCCCAACCTCCTCTTATTCCTCATTTTTATGATTTCATGATTGAAATCTAATTTCAGAAGTTGTTGGTTTAAAAGCAACGTATTTTATTCATCTGAAATTCCAATTTCAGGATAGTGATTTAAGATGTCGGAAAATTTTATTTGGCTCCCTTCCAAGTAGCTTATATTATAATATCCACATGACTCTAAAACTGTGTGTCTAAAGGAGACTAAAGAGCTCTGGATACTTTGGGAAGAAATTCTATATAAATATAGTACAAATTAATCATACACCAGTTTTTGCTTTTGTTTTATTCCTAATGCAGGCTTTTCTCTAGGAAGAGAAAAGGTTGAGATGCTGACATACTGGAATAAAAATAAAATAAGATTGCATTTTTTCCCTCAAATATTTAGAGCCAGCAGCACGTCTACACCTGTATTAAAACATTTACTTTTTTCATTGAGAAACAAAGGAATACTTTTCAGTATCAACAGATTAATTTAATTCAAGAACCAGAGACAATTAAACAGAAATTCAGCAAATTAACTATTTTCTGATGAGTAATATGTAGAATGGAGTCTTTACATTAAACAATCAGATCACAAGTTACGATTATGCAATGATACTCAATTTGTTCAAGGCTTAGATACCTGGCATTTTAAGTTCCAGTGATTGAAAGTATTATACCTTTCTCACTCTCTCTCTCTCTCTTTGTATACTCCCTCATAGTCCTGAAAAGCTCTGAGCTCATTTCATTCTTCTTTCCCTGCCTTGTCTTCTCCCTCTTCAAAGATATTCCATGATGATTCTGCTTTTCAAAATCAAGGCTGCTTGAACTTTAGCTGAGAGTAATGAAATTTCAATCTTTCACACAATGGCAACTACATCCTCTTTCTGCTCTCTTGGTATAGTCAGAATAGCAACTGCCCAGCGTGAACAATAGGACTACTTTTCAGTTCTAAGGGATTGGCTGTTGCTGAACAGCAGGGCATGGAAATAATCTTTGGCAATCCCATGGGTGACATTTCTCATTCCTTATCACCCATGCTGCACACAGCCGGAACTTGATAAGACACCCAGAAAGAAGATAATGGCTGCTATCAAGCTGTCTAGGTAGAAATAATAATAATAATCTGTTTATAGAAAAGCAGCTGTCCTATTGTTTTGGATTTCATGAAATCCCAGAGTCAGATCCTCTCTCCCATGCCAGCCCCATCCCCGTTCCTGATGCCAATCCAATCACTTTGGGTCTTTAATGATGGGCATTTTTTTCATGATCTTTTGTATAGACAAGGATGCATGCAATATCCCATAATCATTTTCAGTCACAGAATGTATTTAAAGATGAGACATTTTATGGGAAGATTTGGAGGCTGAGAGGATGTTGTAATGAATATAGGAAAGCCCAGTATCCCTTTTTTAAAATATCCACAGAACTCAGAATTATTGCAGATGAACATTCCAGCGATCATTCCATTTTGAAGTCTTAACCTCCGAAATTTCAAAAATAAGTCTGTTTCTCAAAGTGAAACCCCAGAGTTGTGATTGGTGGCTACTAGCAATGCTGGTTGCATCTATGTTTACTGCCTTTCATTTGTTCCAAACAGAACAGCACAAGGTTCGGAAACATCCTGGCTATAATATCATTGTTCTCCTTCATTTTGAGCAAGATTGCTCCCCTTGCTAGGACGGAATAGGTGAGGGCTCTTTTTTCCCAAATGTTCAGATAGTGCTTTCCCTTTACCACAGTCATCCACATGTAGGGTTGTTTTCCTTTCTTTATCTGGAAGTTACCTTCCTTTCTTTTTGTGTCTTCCATCTCTGGTGAAAGAATTAGGCATCCATGCTCTTCTGGGTGAAATAGTACATCTAAAGAGAACCAAGTAGGGACACCTGGGTGGCTCAATCTATTAAGCATTTGCCTTGAGCTCAGGACATGACCCAGGGTCCTGGAATCGAGCCCCACATAGGGCTCCCTGCTCAGCAGTGAGTCTTTCTCTCTCTCCCTCTGTCCCTCCCCCTGTTTGTGCTTTCTCCTTCTCTCTCTCTCTCTTCTGTCTCTCTCCCCCTCTCAAATAAATAAATAAAATCTTGAAAGAAAATTTAAAAAATAAAGAGAACAAAGTGTATTGGCTCCTTTTTCCCTCCATGTGGTACTAAGACAAGGCCAAGACCTGCATCATCACTTCCAAGGCTGGTAGATACCTTTGTCCCAGAAATTTGTCCCATAGGGGTCCCACCATTGCAGCAAGCAGAGGGACAGGGTTACTTTTGTCTCTTTCCTGTGGTTTCCGTAACAGTCATCATCACCTCTAATTTACTCAGGCTGAACTCACTTTCTCCCTGTGTCCCCTTCTAGGAAGGTGCGGCAATGCCCTGGAGAATAAAGAAGACAAAAGTATGGGCATGATAAGTGGAGGAGCAATCTTAAAGAATTTCCCACTGCCAAGTCCTCTCTCTTGTATTATAGAATCACTAGGTAAGCCAGAGGTCTCTGTGCCTCTGAATAAGTCCAGGTTTCTTCCTACACAAAGTACACCCAACTGAATCTCTCTGTCTCTCAGCCCCTACCCCCTCCCCATGAATATCCCATTCCACAGAGGCATAACTCAAGTATTGCTTTCTCTGTGGGGCCTTCCTCTACCCTCTCCCATGTCCTTCCACCTTCCAACAGAATTAGTTAGTCATGGTATTCTGTACATAGCTGTGGTACAGCCTTTCTCATTCTGCACCACATGCCTCTCCTGCCAACCAGATTGTGAATTCCAAGAAATTAAATAGATGTCTTTTATTTTTTAAATTCATCTTTAGGGAAAGCAATTCAGCAAAATGCATAAGGGAATGGGTTTTGTATCAGACAGATCTGGATGTAGATCCTAGCTCTGACATTCACTGGCCCTGTGCCCTTGAGTTTTCTGAAACTCAGTTTACTAAGATATAAAATGGGGCTATTTCATAAAGTTGTGTGTGTGTGTGTGTGTGTGTGTGTGTGTATAAAGTGAATTAAAGTATGCAGGTGTAAAATGTTTAACATAATACTAATGTGCAAAACTAAATAAGAAATGGTGGCAATTATTATGATTGTAATTAACTTGGTATCCTCAGCCACCCCACAGTAGACTACCAATAAATATATATTAAGGAATAGAGTGAAAGCCACCTGGGTGGCTCAGTTGGTTAAGCATCTGCCTTCGGCTCAGGTCGTGATCCCACAGTCCTGAGATTGAGCCCTGAATCCTGCATCCTGCATCTAGCTGCCCGCTCAGTGGGAAATCTGCTTCTTCCTCTCCCTTTGCTCCTGCTTCCCTCATGCATAGGCTCTCTCTCTCAAATAAATAAATAAAATCTTTAAAAAAAATAAAAAGTAAAGTGAAAGAAAAAATGAAATACAAACACACAAGCACACACACATAGTACACAACACATGCTGTTATCCTTGCACTATAAATTGCATTGCTCTCTGCTTCCAGTAGCTCTCAAAATGGGATTCAGTCTGTCCTACAGGATGGATCCTAAGAGGAAAAAATTGATCCTGAAAGAGTTTGCAGGCATTCTTTCTGGCAGCTTTACTCTAGGTGGTGGCCTCAAGGAACCAAGGAACCCTCTGGTTTGCCTCGGGTGAGTGCCGAACTTGACCCTGTCCTTGGGACAGCCAGCTGCAGACCCAGGGAGGGCTGGCAGCAAGAGCAGTGTGTTTCTCACCCACAACCAGCAAGCCTGCAAAGGAAAAAACAGAGGTAACCGAGTCTATGTCCACTGGCCAGAATGAGTCATGGCAGAATCCATGAAACAAGACGATGTGGCCTTGAACTTGCACTTCCTCCTTAGGACATGCCTTTTTTTGTGCAAGTCATTATAAATCGCCTGTTCTCACACCACGAGTGACTGCAAAATCCTGGAAGTGTCTGGGTTCAGACTTGGCATTCCCCCCATAAGACACCAAAGGGGTTAATGTCTGGCCAGTAATCAAAGTCTGGCAGCTCCTACCCCACGCATAATGGGCATTGTTGTTCTTGAGAGTTTGTCTGTTTTTTCTGGCAGGCCTTACTGTTTGGAACTGATTCTAAAACAGAAAAGGAAAGAGTCAGTCTGCTTTTTTTAAGTGCACATGCAACAAAACATAAGGCTGGTCATAGAACTGTTGTTTTGCTAGATTTCCAGGAAAGTTGTTGGCTTACTATTCAGAGAAGATGAATTATCAACTTAAAATACACTTAAGGAATTCATTTATATACGTACATGAAACATACACAATATCCCGAGGTGGCCGCCTTCTCTTAGATATGAAGCAACACATTACAACTGTATTAGCTGATAAGTGAGCTGTGGCTGGCCCATCCATCTGCATATAAAACCCATTTGCATGACGTTATTAATGGGCTCACCGTCAACCTTCCCAGGTCACTTGCCATCTCAGGATCTGCCCATTACTCCCACCTGATGAGCCCCCAGATGTTCCCATCTGAAACCACACCAAATATATCTTACTGAGTTACTAAGACAGCAAAATACCATTACAAAACACCAGATTCTTTTCCAATGGGAGGGACCAGAAGTTTCCTTTTTTTTCCATCTGTCCTACACCAGTGTTTTTGTATAAACCAAAATCATGTACCTGAATGTCAACAGCACATCAAAATTTTATAAATATTTCTAGACACTGAACTCTTGCCTTTTGCACTTACTGTGTCATGTTTCAGGAACAGTTCATGGATCACACTGGCTCATGGACCACACTTGACTGGACCATGGGCTGCTTTACTACTGATATGCTATATTCTAGATCAAGGTACACAAACTTTTTTGGCAAAGGGGCAGAGGGTAAAATTTTAGGCATTGCAGGAAATAGTCTCCTGTGACTACTGAATTCTGCTTTGTAATGAGAGAGCAACCATGAACAATAAGAAAATGAATGGGCGGGGCTGTTCCAGTAAAATTATGTTTACAAAAGCAGACCACAGGCTGGATTTGGCCCACAAGCTACAGTCCGTCCCAGGATGAGGAGGAAGATGATGATGATGATGATGATGAAGATAGCTCACATTTACTGACCAGCTATTATGTGTCAAGCCCTTTCTATCTTCCACTGTCCCATAGATTAGGTAACATTTTTTTTTAATTTTACAGACAGGGAAAATATGACATCAAGAAATCAAGAAATGATTTCTTTATTCTGAAAATAGATAGATGGTCCAGGATCCAAACCACAGTCCTTAGGCTCATATTATACCACATATATAAGCGGAATGGGGCCTCTTTTTCACTATGAGTGGAAAACTTACAATATTATTGTCGTCCTGCTTATCTTTCTCCCTTTCTCATCTCCCTACCCACCTCAGCAGCACCAAGATCCTCACATTTGATTGTTCTGTGGAATCCATAGAATCAGGACCAGGTGTGGATAGTCTATGACAAACACATTCATCCAAACATTTACTTATTCAACAAATATGTGTTGAGTGCTTACTCTGTGCCAGATTATGCTAAGAAAGGGACCTATAGCAGTGAGCAAAATACCCAAGTTCCTGCCCTTAGAAAGCTTATGTCTAGTGAGGGGAGGTAGATAATAAGCAAAGAAATCTATATCCTTTTGGAAGGCAGTAGGGTAGGGGAGTCAGGCTTTAAAGAAAAATAAAGCAGTGTATGAGGGTAGGGGGTAGCAAGGAGGTATTTCTTTCTTATCCAACTCTTATATCTTTTCTTTGCCGGCTAAGGTATGTATACCCCAAACAGAACTATACTCTCAAATGTATATACTAGGTATAAACATATTTATAGGACCTTGGGACCCTGTTTTTACTGGTTTTCTTCCCCATAATCGAATGCAAAAGGACGCATATGAAAACTAATCCTTTCATTCATGCTGCAAATGTTTATTGAGTACGTACTTTGTGCCAGGCACTGGTTTTGGAACACAGAAACAAACAGTGAGCAAAATAGACAACGATGCTTGCTGTCTTGGTTTCCATGATGGCCAGGGGAGTCAAAGAATAAACCAAAAGACATGATAAACTCCAGCTAGAAAGTGATAAGTACAACAGGGCAGGGGGTGGGGGTGGGAGGGGGTAGGTGCAGCAAGATAAGAAGACCGGGAGCTTGTAAGGGAAGGGACCAGGCTTAATTTTAAATAGTCCGACAACTTTCCTTCGATAGGATAGTGTGCAACCAATATAATGCCGATTTGAAAAGCAAGTCCTGGTTTAGTTCACCCGTGGCTACAGTTGGAGTGCCATCAATTAAAAGAAAACACAGGATGTTTTGTGTTGAGTGCTCTATTTAAGTCCATAGAAAGAGCTGTTATTCTTTCAAAGTCCTTTTTGCCCTTCCCTTTCCCTTGCTTTAGAGAAAATATTAGGGGGCTGGCAGCTGAAACAATGTAGGGATGGGAGAGGGGAAAGGAAGGAAAACTGAGGGCCAGCATTCACGTCAGGTGACTGTTTTAACAAGGATTTCACCGTGACCCAGCCCTCCTGGGTCCTAAGAGGGCTTTGCTAAGGAACCCACAAAACAGAGCTGGCAGACACTGAGCATTTTCCATTAAGTGTGGCATTCACTTTTTCCAAAAGTAATGGGATGTTAATATAGATTTGAATTTTAATCAAATCCAACTTGGGAACAGGGTGTTTTTCTGCAAAATGTGAAATACTTCTAGGCTTTTAGGAAAATGTCATCCATATAAAGGCTAACTACTGTTTTACATATAAAACTGCCATTCTTCATTGGTTTTCCAGGAAAGAGAAAATATAATAATAAAATGAAATATTGTTGCAAAGACTCTTTACTTTTTTATGAACATTAATTTTTTCTGAGGGTTTTTTTAAAAATAATTCTTATGAACTAGGAAGAATGCTTGCAAGTTTGAGGCAAGAATTAGGGAATTTCAGTTCATAAGTCAGGAAAAGATACATAACTGAAATCTCTTTTTTTGATAATAATAGTATTAATTTAAGAGTTCTCAACAAATTCTTTTGAATGTTAGCTAGCCATATCAGTAATGCCAATATCAGTAATTCTGCCTAAAATCAAAAGGGACTCAAAGTCTACTTGCCTGGCAAGATGTTCCTAGTAACCAGCACACTATGCTACCAGCAGAAATAGTCCTGTTAGCTCCTATGTACTGTGTTTAAAAATTCTTCTATTCCCAGAATTTCACTAAGTCTTTTATGGAACGTGCTTTAGCAAATCCGTACTACAACCATGTGAGAGAGGTATTATTCCCACAGAATGTATGAGAATTAGTCCCGTAGAACGTACGAGACGACTGGCCCAAAGGCATGAAGTAACTCCATGAAGGGCACAGGACAGTAAGGGTGGATTCTAATCCACATCTCTGATTCTAAAATTAACACTCTAGCTCAAACTTTCTCCTTTCATTTTCCCACGTTCCTCTTCCACCCCCCTCTACATAGTGTCTTCCATGGACTTCTTTCACAATTAAAAACAAATTTTGTTTTCGATAAATAGTTGTCATATATTCACTCATACAGCTGGTCACCAGTCAATTTATTCTGTAAACATCAGAATAAAGTCCTCTGGGGTGTTATGGGGCAGGCTGGGTCCTAGGAATCACTGTTACCTCCCTTGGATAAATTGAGCTGTTTTCCACATGACAAGTCCATCCCACAATCCATTGGTCAAACAAGGGATAGGTAGCCCCCCTCCCCAATCCATTTCCCACCCATCCCCCCAGAGAATTCTTGCAAGACCACTAAAAATCAAAACGATAATGTCAGAGCCAGTGGCAGTAGAAACTAGGAGGCTTGGGACAAGAATTCCCCAAACCTCCCACACTCGAGTCTGACTTTCTTATTCCATTAGAGAAAACAGAGGCCACTTCCCCTGAGTATCCGTGTTTGGAGGATGACCCTTTCCTGTAAGCTTGATATTCTCCATCTGTGCATGTACTTAGATGTCTAAACATGTATTTATAACACACAGCCGTATTACTTAACATCCAAAATAATAGGAAAAATGCATTGGAGGGAGGGGCATTTATTTACTCTAACAAAGGACTTTTCACATTAAAATATAAATTCCTGTTGTATTTGTATGCAAAGAAATTGCCTAACCCTGAGAAATGCCATTTTCTTTTCTAACTCAAACAAGACAGACAGACTGAAAAACTAAACATGAAGGACTATGGTAGAGGGGAAAGGGAACCCACACAAATGGGGAAACGGTCTGACAAGTGTTCTGATAAGCCCCTCTAAAAACCACTGGCTCCAAATATCTTAAGTGGATTTCCATTTATATAATTAAATTATCCATTTAAAAAAATCACACAGAATGCCTACAGAAAGATCCACCTAAGTAGTAAACTTGAATATTTGTATCAGTGAAAAAGAATACTGGTCTATGTTTGGTATGGACCATAAGCAGTGGAGTGTTTTCAACTTACACAATTTAGGCACCACAATTCTGGCAATTCTGACTCAGTGGATTTGGGGGATCTGAGCATCGGCATACTCTCCCCACCACCACCACCACCACCACATCCATATATGTGATCCCAAAGCTCACCTGATTCTGAAAATTTGCTAGCTAATGGAAAATAATAGGCCATCCCTTCAGGTTGGGGAAGCAAAGAAGACACTCCATAGGAGAACCTGGAGGCAAGGAATCACTCCTGAATTTTCCAATATGTTGATTGGAAAGGTGTGTCCAGACCTTATAAAGAAAACCTAAAGGATAGATAGCTCATTACCATAATGTATTTCATTTACAAAATGTATTTGGTTGAAAATTAAAAGGGACAATGTATTCATCTCTGAAAATCTGTCACTCACAAACCTTGGCCCTATTTTTATACTGTATTACCCATTCTCCATATTTCTATTATTATAATTTCTGACACAGAAGTTCAGATGAAGATCAATAGGTGCTTCTAAGGAAAACAAGAAAATGGAAACCATTATCCCTCCTCACTGTTCATTAACCCAATGGGCCTCTATGCACTGGGAGTCAGTCAGCTCAGTCTGCCATAACAAAATACCACAGTCTGGGTGCTTAGACAACAGTAATTTATTTGTCTCAGTTCTAGAGGCTGGGAAGCCCAAAGTCAAGGTGCTGGTTCATTCAGTTCTTGGTAAGCGCTCTCTTCCTGGCTTGCAGATGGCAGCCTTCTTGCTCTGCCCTTACATGGAAGAGAGAAAGATAGAGTATGCTCTGTATGTCTCCTTCTTATGTGGACACTAATCCCATCATGGGACCTCAACCTCATGATCTCCTCTAAACTAATCACCTTCCAAAGACTCTGCTTCCAAATACCGTAACACTGGGGGCCAAGGGTTCAACATATATACATTTTGGAGGAACACAAATATGCGCAAGGATACACTTTATATTCTTCATGAGCACCAGCCTACACGTGGATATGTCAGGTCATTATTCCTGAGTCCTTCAAGGTAAGAATGCCAACATATCTGAAAGAATATAAGTCAATCTTATTTCCCCCCCAAAAAAGATGCTGATGTAGGCTTCCATCATATCAATTATCAAGTGTTTGTAGTAATACAACAATAATAAAAAATGAAATTCAAGAATTTAGCACCCAAGTTGTTTACTTGGTGACAATTGCTCGGTTAGTGACATTGGCTCTTTACAGTGAAGCAGTAAAGAATAAATGAAGTCATCCAACCACTTTTCATTCTGTAACTCTACCCATGAGTTATCCACTCTACTTCATATAGCTGTCTTTCAGAAGATACGCCATCTTTCCTATTTCATTTTTTCTCTTACTTCAGATACTTTATTCTATATATTTTTTGAAAATCTATACAGGCTGGTAAACTTGAAGGATATTTCTATTTAGACATGACAGATAGGACACTTTTCCTCTCCTCCTATATTTCCATAGTTGGTGTTAAAAGGGCTGATGAAACGGTGTCTATTCTGTCACTGTATTATCAGCTCGCTCCCCTCCAGCCATCATTGGGAAGATTTTGCGCACAGACATGCTATCAGATCTGTACTCCTGGAAATGAGGAGTTTGTGCAGTGACTAGCAGTTACATTCTAATTATATTAATTCAGACTGCAATTTCTTTGAAATAGAAAGGACCTGCTGTCGGGGTGGTGTGGACAATGGAGGCTGAACATGTCAGTGACAGGACGAGTTCCTCGAGCCGAGTGCCAGATGTATTGTTGCCCAGGATTCTTTTCTGAGAGCAAATCCAGCAAGCACTATCAGTGTCGACTCTGGAGTAAGGAGTCAGTTCATTTGTTATCTTTCCAAGTCGCAGGTACATCTGCCAGAAGAGTCTGCCAACGGATGAATTGGTAATTAGAATCATTTCCGTGGTTGGAGGAGTGATTCGAAAATTGTTCTTCTTTTCTTTCTTTCTTTTCCTGTGTAGGGACAAAACTTTGGTGAATACTGATATTGATTTGCCATGGGCAATACCAGAATTGTGTGATTCACTAGCGCCTCACTGCCCACTTCAGTGCTTGAACACGTTTACTGGGATTTGCCCATTAAGCTCTACTTAAAGAATATTAAAGTTCTGCTCCTTGCTAGCACCATAACCTCATTTATCTTGTAAAAGTTCTCAGCAAGTGTTAGCAAAACCTAAGAGGATTGCCCAGTTCACAAAAAGGGTAGAGTGTATGCCTTCCCCATGCCTGTTACTGTGCTCGAATAAATAATAAATAATGATGATAGATTTTAAAATATATTAAAGTTGATAACAAACCATAGATACTATATGTAATTATTATATATTATATATAATACGAATGCTAGTTCGGCACCTGCCCCTGGTAGGTACTCAGCAAATCTGTTTTGCTCTTCTCTTCTGAGACACTACTTTGTCACCCACATATTTACACACCATTATCGTCACCATCACCACCATCACCACTCTCATCATCACCATCATAACAAGGACAAAATCAACTAGCATTTATTGAGCATTTACTAGGAGCAATCTAAGCACTCTATATGTGTCTGTTTATCTTATCCTTATAGACCTCTGTTGATTTGGCCCTGGTGCATGGATGAGAGAGCTGAGGCACAAGTGAACCCAAGTAGGAGATATCCAAACTGGCGATTTGACCCAAGCAGCCCAAATCTGAAGGCCTCTTGCTTAACTATTTCACAATAACATCACACGCCACTATATAATAAATTTGCTACAATATTTTTCCGAGACTACGCAATAGCCCATGAATTACTTGGCTTATCTTTTATGCTCATTTGTTTGCTCTGTTTTTCTTTTCTTCCTCCTTTTTTTTTCTTTTTAAAGATTTTATCCATTTATTTGACACAGAGAGAGGGCACAAGCAGGGGGAGCAACAGGCAGAGGGAGAAGCAGGCTTCCCATTGAGCAGGAGCCAGACTCAGGGCTCTATCCCAGGACCCTGGGATCATGACCTGAGCCGAAGGCAGATGCTTAACCGGCTGACCCACCCAAGTGCCCCTCTTCCTCCTTTCCTGCTCCCCCCTTCCTTCTTTCTTTCCTGCTTTTATGTCTCTATAAATAGCTGCTTATGTTTTTTTAGCAACAAAGCAAGGTTTTCTACCACCCTCGCAGACTCAGGGGAATCTTTTAAGAGTCAGTAAATGGAACAGAGTGTTTTAAGATAAAATTTTAAACTACTTCAACAATTACTTTTTTTAAATCAAGGCAGCAAAATAAAGTCAATTTATAGACATTGGTGATCTAGAACTTTACACTGAGTTATTAGCATATGCATATGTATCCACACACGTATGCATACATGCGTGTACCTGCATATATAGTAGAACACTGAAACACATCAAATGTGTTTAAATACATGAGCTCTTAGTGATACTAACAGTAAAAACCTTACGGAAGAGTGCACGAGTGGCTCAGTCGTTAAGTGTCTGCCTTGGGCTCAGATCATGATCTCAGGGTCCTGGGATCAAATTCCACATCGGGCTCCCTGCTCAGGGGGGTGCCTGCTTCTCCCTCTCCACTCCCCCTGCTTATGTTTCCTCTCTCAATCTTTCTCTGTCAAATAAATAAATTAAATCTTTAAAAAAAAATTTTTTAAAGTACGTTATTTGTGTTCACCTCAGAGGATACCAGAGAGAACCAGCTCATTATTCTGCAAACTGGTAGATAAAGGGAAAGAAAAAGCATTTATCCTGGGTTTCTTATGTTCTATGAATTTCACTTCATATAACCGACTGTGTAATAAGGGGGAAGTCTCTCCTTAGAGAAGTATTCTGGTTAGCAAATGAAGAAGAAACCATGTATTTGTTGAAAGCCAGGGAATGTTCGACACCACGTGTGAGCCCTGATGTAAACTATGGACTTCGGGTGAGAAGAATGAGTCAGTGTAGGTTCCTTCATCAGGACAAAGCAGCGCTATGGTGCTGGGTGTTGATAGTGGAAGAGGCTAAAGGTGGAGGGGTGGAGATATTTGGGAACTCTGTGTCCTTTCCACTCAGTTTGCAGTGAATTTAAAACTGCTCTAAAAAAATAATTCCTATTTTTTAAAACCGCAAAATTAGAATATCACAACTTTGCAATAGCTAACGAAATACTGAATCTAAGCAAAAAATCCTCAATAGCTGATAATATTATGCACACACACTTACATTCCCACTTATGGAAATTATGGCACTACTTATGACCTAGTCTTGCTAAAAATATGGAACTAGAATCTGATAAAAATTTGTAGCTCTGTCAATTTATAGGAAGTGCAAAATACAAGATGACAAATATATTTGAGATCACCTCAGAGAATGGAATCAAGAACATTCAGACTGTTAGAAAATCTTCAGGAAAAGCAACCCCGTTTCTTTAACCAGGAAGCCCAAGAAAAAAAATTAGAGAAAAAGAGGGAACCTACAGATTTGAAGAGGCATGAGGGACTCATCAAGCAATCACAGTGTAGGTATAGTGTTTGGAAGGGTTATTTTGTTTTAAAGAATCCCTGCTTCTTAGAGACACATGCTGAAAGATACACAGAGAAGAGGACATGATGTCTGGGATTCGCTTCAAGATAATGGGGTGCAGTAGATATTGACAAAAAAGACTGACCCCGAGTGGGTGAAGTGAAATAAGCCTAGAGGCTCATTATGCCGTTTGATCTTCTTGTGCTCATATTTGAAATGTTTTATAGTAAAAGTGTGTGTAGCTTATGAATTTGCTGAACCTGCTCAAGCTTCAGTTGTCAGTTGGGAAACAGAAATAATATCTATAGTACAGATAATATCTCCTTATGGGTTTTGTTTTTGTTTTTGTTTTTTTGAAAATTCAAATACTGTTTATAAAGTGCCTGGCACAGAGTAGATATTAGATCATTTTTAGGAACTTGGTTTGATCCATTTATGACTGAATTGAGTGGTCTAAGCTCAGTGTCATTTCCACACCACCCCAGGAACAGAGGAAGGCTTAAGGAGGGTGGGGAAGGGACAGGGACACAGAGATTCTGTCCTCAGGCGCCACCCTTTGGGGCACCACAAACAACGCTGGTTGGAGCTGTGTTTTTTGTTGTTTGGTGTTTTGGGTTTTTTTCACTCTTGTACCAAGTTACTATTTTTAAGTTTGCTGATGCCAGAACACATGTAGGTACCCTGGGTTTGCTAAATATTTATCAATTCAAGACAACTCCAGGTGCAAGGAGAGAGGGTGCAAATCTATCACATCTCCCTAAGCTGTTGACTCTGGTCCTGCCCTTATTTCCTCAGGCATTTTCTTTTATGAAATACCCAACATATCAGATCTTCAAAGCTAAATCATTCTAAACCCACCAGTTTTCCCAACTCCTTCCAGCTTTCCATGATCATTCTCTTTTTGCTTTGCATCCTTGTTCTACTGATCCTCACAAACCCCTATGAGACCAAAGTTTAAAGGAAAAAAACCAGCAAAGTGAAGCACAGAGGCCCCTTGGCCGGAAAAGATTAGATTGCACAGAGGCCGTGTCCGCTCCCAGAGACAATAAGACCTGAGGAGGAATTCTTCTGGTTAGTTTTCCAATGGCTGAGTTTTTTTGGCTCTCTGGGTCCTGCTGGAGACTTGAGTTTGTCAAGAGCTGACTCTGGACTTTCTCCAGCTCATGGCTGCATGTCAATTCATCTGATTTCTAATAAAGCCAATTCTTATTTTTCTAACTTGCTTCCAATTCTTAAATGTAGCTCCAAAGAAAACAGAAAGTAATTAAAATGTCAACACTTCCCTGAAAAGGAACATAAACTCTCTTTGGATTTTCTTCCCACTGGAAATGCTGCTTTTCTCCAAGGCCCCGAGCCGCAAGGGCAGACACCCACGGCAGAGCTGGTCGGTGGGCAAGGCACATAAATCCCCCTCTGTCCATTACCTTGTTTGCATTTCTTCTTCTCCCTTGCCATTTTCCAAATGGAGAGATCCTATAAATGAAGTACTTAAGGCTGTCTCTTATAATGGACTAATATCTACTCCATTGTAATATATCCAAATTTTATGCGATATGAAATAAGCTCCAGCAGCAATAAGCTATTCGATCTAACGTGAAGAAAGTAATGTGGAGCCTAACAGCTTATTATTCAGTGCAGTGCAATAAATTAACTGAGCACCATTTTGCATAATGGGAGCCTGATTATTCCTTTTACCTTCATTTGGATTGGTTTAGATGGATTATGACTCTCTTCAGAGTTAATCAGGTTTATGGGAAACAACTTCTTTTTTAAATGTATTACATTAAAGGATGAAATAAGGGGGATGAAAACATGTGCCGCCGTTTTGTGGTTTTGTGTTTTGAAAGGTGAGTCCTTTGAAAGAGATTTCCTTACTAAGAGGAAAATTTTGTGACCATTGGTCCAAGAAGGGTCTTCTTGGAGATTTTCATTGTGGGAGAAACAAATGTCCATCCCCTATCCCAACCTTTCCCACTTTTTTCCCATATATCTCTGCCATTTCCTTGACTTGACTTGGAAAGTACTTTTAGTAGAACCCTTGATTTCTTCTTTCCAGGATCTCCCTGGCCATAGCATCTCCCCTCTGCCTGCCCAATGCTTAGCACTTTGATGCACATATCAGGCTGACCAACACTGTTGGCCAGGGAGTCCAGAGGCTCTGTCTGGGGCCACCTACCACTAAAGAACTCCAGAATGCATCAAAATGTATCAAAACACAAGCCAAGGGTGCCTGAGTGGCTCAGTTCATTAAGCATCTGCCTTTGGCTCAGGTCATGATCTCAGGGTCCCGGGATATAGCCCTGTGTTGGGCTCCCTGATCAGCAGGGAGCCTGCTTATCCCTTTGTCCCTCACCGTCTTCTCTACACCTCCTCCTCTCTCCCCGCCCCCCCCTGCTCCTGCTTGTACTCTCCCGCTCTCTCAAAAAAAACACAAGCCAACTATATTGGCTGCTGCAGATCATCACACCCATCATTTCTGAGAACTACACTGGAATCAAGCATCTCTGATGTTTATTGCAATTCTATAAAATAGGTACCAACTTCCAAATTTAAAAGTGGAAACTGAGTCTGATTGAGATTAAATAGCTTACCAAATTTGCATAGCAAGTGAAGGCATGAAATCTGGAGGACTTCAAAATCTGTGTGATATATGTTACATCATCTGCTAAAAAAAAGGTGTCAATAGTATCTCTATGTTTCTGCATTATTGTCAAGGAAAAGAACAATTCAAAAGTAGGTTGTGTATTAGCAAGGAAGCTGAATTTTCATAATCATGTAGATGCAGTTATTTTTACAGTATTTAAAATGGGACACATATATACTCTATCAATTCTGCTTTTTACAGAGACATTTGCTTTTCTTTTCTGGATTATAAACTGCCTGAGGCCAGGACATTTATTTTCTACATAATAAGGCGTCAATGTGATATGGTATTTGAGTTAGGAAACCCTAAGTTTCAATTGTGGCCCTACTTACTACTAACTGTATAGTGAGTTCCAGTTTGTTTAACTCAAAAGTAGGTAAATATACTACATGGAGTTGTTGGGAAGTTTAAGTGAAATAAATTTTATAAATACTGAGCACAGGGATTGTAATCAATAAATTCTAGTTCTCGCTCTCTTCATATTCACCCACCCACCATTAATATTTTATCATTGTAGCCCAAATGGACTGATACAAGGGGGTAGACACTAGATCCTGATCAGGTTTGCCTTGGAAGGATGAATATGGTGAAAGTAAAGGATGGAGCTAAAGCTGAGAATAGAGAGACCAGTTAGGGAGCTCTTACAGTCATCAAAGGGTTGCAGGGGAGGGGAGTCCATATTGTGAAACTCGCTCAGCTGAGTGCAACAATGTGGATTCTGGGTGGCTGGCCAGGCTCACTGACCAGAGATGTCCCTCACCCTTGCACATCACACTCCTACCACATTCTAATCACCTTCACATCTCAGCATATTGCAGAGTATGTCATATACCTTGGGGATTACTCTGTATGACAAATCCATAGAAGCCGTGGTTAAAAGGAAAATAAAACTGAGGATAAGATCTTGAAGGACACCAGTTTATAAAAGGATGAGGATAAGAGAAACCCCTGAAGACTACTAAGAAGGAATAGTCAAGAAGAAGAAGGGACTCTAAGAGATGGAAGTCAAGAGAAGTATGGCAGACACAGGAAAAGCAAGGTCATGGGCACCAAATGTTGGGAGGAGGTCAAGTAAGAAAAGGCAAGGAGAAAAAGTCTATGAAAATGGAGATTATGGAGTCACTGGTGGACCTTGAAAACCAGTTTGTGTGGAGTGAGAGTAGAGAGGTCCTATTACAAGTAAATTGGGGGAGCGTAGAGAGAGGCAGGGTGAATGGAGCCCCTTTTTGAGAAATTTAACTATGAAAGGAAGAGAGGGAGAAGCTATAGTGATGAGGCATGTAGAATAAAGGAAGGGACTTTTTTTTTCCACTCTATTTCTTAAATAGCGGACAGCTTGCTTTGAACATGTTTAAGCAATGAGGATAATGAGTCTGGGCAAAGGATGTAATCAGGGAATAGCCTAACAGAAATACAGATACTAAGAGTGAATGGTTCGAACAGGGTAGGAGGTGGTTATCAGCAAGTTAGAGAAAGGAGAATTCCATCAAAATGCAGCAAGGACAACCCTAGTTTCTGGTGATAATAGATAGCATAGCACAAGTGGAAATCTCTCCTTAAGCACCAGACATCTCCAACATCAAATCCCAGCTCTGTCTCTTAGGAGCAGTGTCCCCCTTAAACAGTACTTCCCCTCTCTAGACTCAGTTTCCCCATCTGTAATCATGACAAATATACCCACCTCCATGAGCAAGGCAAGGGTTCAATCTTACTGCTCCCTATTGACATTGCCTATGCTCTCCCCAGCTTTATTTTTCTCCTTCATATTTGTAATTTTCTATGTCTCTTGTTGTTGATCCCTCCTATGAAAACACAAACTAGAGAAGCATAGGGATTTTTCCTATTTTGTTCAATATCACATCCTCAGCAATGTGGTGACTGGCACACAGTAGGTGCTCAGTAATTAAGGGTTGAGTGAAGAAATGAATGGATGGAGAGGATGCTGCCAAGCAATTCCTCATCTTTGACACTTGGTATTTGGAGGCAGGTCATTGATTTGTTTGAGGAGGGAAGCCGTCCTGTGTTTTGTAGGATGTTTAACAGCATCTCCACCTCTCACCAAGAGATGCCAATAGCACACCACCCCCAGCTGTGACCAGCAAAAATATGACCCAACGTTGCCAAATAACCCCTGAGAGGCAAAATCTCTCTGGGTCGAGAACTTCTGCTTCGGGAGCAAGAGCTAAAATCGTCATTTTTAGTATCACTCATTATAAGGGAGGAAGAAATTAAAAATGAAAGTAACACGTGGTCACCAAACTCTCCCACAACCTGCTTAGTTTGAGGTGGAGAAAATTACGGCAGCTGAGGTGCTGTCAGCTTCACAGCACACTGACATTTTCCTTATGATTTTGCCAAGAAACATGTTTACAAGAAAACAGTTCGTAAATGAAGACAGTGCCTCCTGAGTCTCTCTCGTCTGTTAGTTGTACGTGAGATATTTTTTTTTCCTTGTCGCCTCTCTGGACAAACAATAATAACTCAGATACCGACCCCTACGCATGGAGTCTGGTAGCATCAAAACTAATAATGTAGGACACACAGACTTGGGGGGCCGCCACCTTAAAGAAAATGATGTCTCCACCTCCACATTCTAATTAAGAAAGGATTATAAAAAAGCAGAAGATACAGCTGCAGTTTTTCCTCTTCAGGATTATCTTCTCTTCGGTTTTCCATTTTTTTGACCACCCCATTTCTTAGCTTTGACTAGAAATCAACAGTCTTATATTAAAATGGCTAATACGACCTTTCAGAAACATGAGGATTTCATAAAGTGGGAAGTGTTTCGAAAATTGCTTTTGGGGGGGCACCTGGGTGGCTGAGTCGTTAAGCGTCTGCCTTCGGCTCAGGTCATGATCCCAGGGTTCTGAGATCGAGCCCTGCATCAGGCGCCCTGCTCAGCGGGAAGCCTGATTCCCCCTCTCCCACTCCTTATGTTCCCCTCTTATGTTCCCTCTCTTGCCGTGTCTCTCTCTGGTCAAATAAATAAATAAACTCTTTTAAAAAAAAGAGAGAAAGAAGAAAGGAAGGGAGGGAGGGAAGGAAGGAAGGAAAGAAGGAAGGAAGGAAGGAAGGAAGGAAGGAAGGAAGGAAGGAAGGAAGGAAGGGAGGAAGGGAGGAAGGGAGGAAGGGAGGAAGGAAGGAAGGAAGAAAATTGCTTTGGGGAACATGAAAAGTAATGCCATAACAAGAACCAGAAACGACCTGGCCCCAGGTTCTCCACCAAAGCCCCGACACTGTAAACTAGAGGGAAACTGTCAGACGAACAGAGAGAGCTCGTGGTTAGGGCAACCCCATGTCCGGCTTTGCTGGAACACCCCAGTTTATGCTTGCCGTCCCTGGACACCAGATACGGGCAGCCTCTTTCATTTTCAAAATGTCCAGGATTGGACAATGAAGTCTGTGGTCGTCTTACTCAGAGTGAAGTAGCATCTGACCCCCCCCCACAAAGGAAAGGCGAAGATTGAGAACCGGCTGCCTGCTTTCCTATCTGTGCGCCCTGAGCTCGCCTCAGACTCTCTCAGCCCTCTGGTGGGCCTGGCTGCCGTCATAGTACTTTCTATAGCCGAAAGATCAACAGTCTATGAGTCAGTAAATGAATCGGTCATCCACCTAGCTTATTGATCTATATACCGTTTATCTCTCAGTTCCCAGGAAAAGTGAAATGGTAATTAGGTTATCATGTCGCAGAGTCTGGCTTGCTCAGGTGTTCCAGAAGGCATTCTGATTCAGAGAAGCCCAGTGGAAAGAGAGTTGACGACTCTCTGTCAGCCCGCCTCAGATTCCCGGGCCTGCTAAAAGGGCCCTGGACTGCAAAATGCTGGCCAGAAGAGGCCCTTGACGAGAGCTTCCTTGCCCCATAGCTCAGTACCCCTGAGATGAGGGTAGGGGTGGTAGCTAGACATAGCCAACTGGCCAACAATGTCCTACCTTGGTGCTAGTAAGGTAAGCCTTTCTTTCTCAGGACCAAGAACTCAGCTTCAAAGATTATGCAAGGGTGAGGGTTTATCGACTTAAGCCCCTGCCCATCAGACTCGGAGTCCCAGGAGTCAGCCATACAGCAAGCCCTGGTTCCAAAGCCAAGCCGAGGAGGAGGGGAATGAGTACCCAGGAACAGCTGAGAGACAGCCTGAGAGATCAGACAGTTTCTGCGGGATGGGCACAGAGCCCTTCCATGACTAACAGCCTTGCTCACCCCAGCCTTCTCTCACGGTGATCCCTTCACATTCCAGAACAAACTGCTCTGTTTCCAGAAGGCATCAGAGTTCCCTTCCTCTCAATGCCTTTACATCTACTCCAAGCTCTAATCCACATTTTATTTATCCCGCCGGTCTCAGCACAGACATGATTTCCTCCAAGGTACCCTCCCTGAACCCCCAAATTGGAATTCAGGGGTCCCTCATAAACATCCACTCTGTATTTCCCATGTCAGTGTGCTCATCCCACTTGGTTATAATTGTGTTTACTTGTCTATAACCTCTACTAATTTTAACCCATTTGATGTTAAGAACTCTCTTGTTCTTTGCTCCCCTTCTGCCACCCCACCAACCATAGCAGATACTCAAAGAACATATTTTGAGTGAATGAATGACCAGTTTCACTTTGGTGGCAGGGACTGTGGGGGCTAATGACATGAATAATGGCACCTGAGGATTAAATAAGTAAGCACTTACTCCAAAAACGTGTTATGGGGAGCACCAATATTTCCATCAGGTCATTATTTCTAAGTCGCCCACCATGGGCCAGACATTTTGCTTGCAACGTTATTGTGAAGATTAAATTGGATAAAGCACATATTTGATGTTTAATAAATAGTAGCTGATGGTATTATACAACTTAAGCCTCACAATGACCCCATGATGTGAGGGAACAGAGCCTCAGAGAGGTTAAAGTGACTTGACAGAAAATGGTAAAGTCGAGATGCCAAGGAGTACCTCTTTACCCTATAGCCCATCACCTCTCTGAAACGGAAGCAAGGAAGGGAGGGGAAGAAGGAGGGAAGGGAGGGAGGGATCGAGGGAGGGAGGGAGAAATTAAAAAGGAAGAAAGGAAGGGGGCTTGAGATATTTTTCTTTTAACACTCCATAACCTTAATCTTTGCACGAGTCTTTAAACAAGTATTTTTGCATTGCTTTTCGTAGAGTAGCTCCAACTCTTACAGGTACGATTGATGAAGGAAAATTACAAAAATGATCCAC
The DNA here is from genome assembly GCA_002007465.1 of Ailurus styani. NCBI lineage: Eukaryota > Metazoa > Chordata > Mammalia > Carnivora > Ailuridae > Ailurus > Ailurus styani. The sequence goes on from LNAC01000026.1 coordinate 1,430,670, forward strand.
ATCTTGATCTAACTGAGCTGGGACATTGCTAGGACATAACAAGCATGTAGAGACTGAAGCCCTGCCCACTGGCCTCTCTTGCCAGTGTCCTCAGTAGGAGATCCAGCAGCTGTTGGCGTGCTCCTGACTCTGGCCTTGCTCCGGCTTGCTGGAGTGAGTCACACCGCCCCTGCAGAAGATGATGAGACAGAATGCTTAGCCAAGTATTTTAGCAAATTGAAGTTACGGATCTATATGAAGAGTCCTAGAAGTTTGCATGGAGGGAGGGAAGGAGGCATCGTCAATGAGCTGCTTAACCTTGGTTTGCAAACAGCCTTTCTCTACAGACAACAAGCAGAAAAAGTAGAGAGCATCCACACACTCTCCAGCATTTAGTGACTACGGAAAATTTATCAAGCCAGATCAACACCATCTCTACTCTCCAAAAAAAAAGAAACCAATAACTAAGAAAATGCTTCCCCATCCACAATATAATCCAGAGAACTCAGAAAGACTATACATTGAGTCTCATGTTTTCTTTATGGAAACTTCCCTGATATATGGCATCTGATATAAAACCATCCTGGCCAGACTCCTGAAACATACTTCTTCCTTCAAAGAATAGATACTAGGTGCCAGGCACTATGCGAAATTCTAGGATTAAATTGTGAACCAAACGTTTGGTAATAATCTCTGCCCTCATGGACTGTGTAGTCTGGTGTGAAAACAGATCATCAAATAGTCACAGAAAATATAGGTGAATATAGGGGCGCCTGGGTGGCTCAGTCAGTTAAGCGTCTGCCTTCTGCTCAGGTCATGACCCCAGAGTCCTGGGATCAAGTCCCTCATTGGGCTCCCTGCTTAGTGGGGCATCTGTTTCTTCCTCCCCCTCTGCCACTCCTCCTGCTTGTGGTCTCGCTGTCAAATAAATGAAATCTTAAGAAAGAAGGAAGGAAAGGAAAGAAAGAGAAGGGAAGGAAGGAAGGAAGGAAGGAAGGAAGGAAGGAAGGAAGGAAGGAAGGAAGGAGGAAGAAAGAAAGAAAGAAAGAAAGAAAGAAAGGAAAAGAAAGAAAGAAAGAAAAAGAAAAGAAAAGAAAGAGAAAGAAAGAAAGAAAGAAAAAGAAAAAGAAAGAAAAAGAAAAAATACAGGTAAGTATAAATTCTAACATTCCTATCAGAGAAAATAAATTATTTTTTATNAGAAAAGAAAGAAAGAAAGAAAAAGAAAAGAAAAGAAAGAGAAAGAAAGAAAGAAAGAAAGAAAGAAAGAAAAAGAAAAAGAAAGAAAAAGAAAAAGAAAAAATACAGGTAAGTATAAATTCTAACATTCCTATCAGAGAAAATAAATTATTTTTTATTATAGAATGGGCACATTTTACTAAAGCGAGCTAGTTGAAATGTTGTCTATAATAAACACAAAGTTGCCAATAAGTTCCAAAAATAAAGCCTGCTAGGTTAATGAAGAAAAAAAAATATTTCAAAATGTAGACAGTGTCCTCTATGGCAGTCAACTTTCTCATGCATTTCTTTCCAAGAAAGTGATGTAGCAAATCATTTGGACACTTAATGGCTTCTATGCATTATCTGTTTGCTTTGTGAGGATGGGTGAAGTAAGACTACACTACTCATTTTATTTCAGAGAATTTTGAAACTTTCAAGTTGGGTGGGGTTTGAAATTAAATATTATTCTCCCTCATTTCACAGATGAAGAAATCAAGGCCCAGAGAAAGCAAGTGACTTGCTCAATATGACACAAGTAGGCACATCAGAGCTGGAAGTGAAATTCAGGTTTCCTCATTCAGTGTTCTCGGCCCCAAACCAAGTTGCAATTAGCCCGTTACGTTTTGGGTAAGGGTGTTACTTACCAAAGAGGGGTCATAGTTTGCTTCTAAAAATTCTCTCAATCTCTCTCATTCTCTTCCTTTCCCTCTCTCCCTCCCTCTCTGTCTTTCTCTCTCTCTCTCTCTCCCCCTTCCCTTTCTCTCTCTCTCTAACACACACACACATACCCTAATAAAATGATAAACTTGAGGCAAAAGCTATCAACTAAATAGTAACCTGGCTTTCCACTACTAGTGTTACTTACATAGCAAACAGAAAAAATATGCATTCTTTGTTAACTCACCCCCTAAAAGAGGCTTTTAGGCAAAGCCCAGTTGATGACTCCAGATGCTTTGCTGTCTGCTTGTGGGTTTGTTTGATTTTATACAGAAAACCATTTAGTGTTTAAACATAAAAGCCTAAGTTGAACAGACCGGAACTCTTTCAAGGACTCAAAATAAATATTATATTATTTTACTTAGGCTTTGGCAAGAAACACTTTTTTCCAAGGTGACGTTCATGTCACATTCCACAGTGTGGTTATTTGGAATTTACCTCAGCAACTTACTGTATTTCATTTACTCAAATAGCATAACCTCAGGTGATTAAGAAAAAAAGATAATGCAAAAACACTAATTTTCAATGTAAATTTCTTCAAAAGCAAGGTACAAATTTGATATGTATTATCTACATTCTAGAGCTAAAGACATTTTTAGATCTGAAATTTGGCATCATCATAACTTGAATCATCTGGCTTGAAGCAAGGACAGGAATGAGACGCCAGAAAACCTACTCCACCTACCACTGTACATCCCATCTCGTTAGCGCTAGCCAGTTGTGAAAATTCAATCAGGCACTTGTTTTTCTAGGTCTAAATTTTCTCATGTAAACAATGAAAAATCTGGAAGAAATTACTTTGTTAGTCCCTTGCAGCAGCAAAATACCCTGTTCCTTTGGGTTCTCATTTTTATGCTTTGCCCCCAAATTTAAACAAGACAACACATGTCCCAGAGACGAAGAGATCTGGCAAAAGGTAACACACATAGCAAAGGAAGCTCCAGGTAAAATCTAAAAGTGCGCATGAGGGACGCCTGGGTGGCTCAATTGGGTTAAGCGATGGCCTTAGGCTCAGATCATGATCCTGGAGTCTCACTGAGTCCTGCATCAGGCTCCCTGCTCAGCAGGGAGTCTCCTTCTCCCTCTGACCCTCCCCCCTCTCATGTTCTCTCTCTCTCTCTCTCTCTCTCTCTCTCTCTCTCTCTCTTTAATAAATAAAATCTTTTTTAAAAATAAAAAAATAAAAGTGCACATGAATCACACATGGGTCTTAGTACACAGATCATATACATTATGAGAAAAACAGTCCAAGTGAGAGCCCAGATGTGTGATGCATCTTGAGAGGTTGGTACAACTATACTCTCAAAATACAGACCTCGAGTTGTGAAAAGTATTAAATAGATCTTTCTGTTTTCTTGTATTTTTAAACAAACTACTGTTGTTTATATACTGATCAGTTTTCCTGAATTTACATGAATGATAATTTTGAAATTGTGTTAGAGATGAGTTGGAAGAGCATTGCGTTAATTCAGGTCAGTCACACTTTGTAACATGCCTGTGTGACAAATAACACAAGAACACTAACTCCGACCTTAACTCTGATGCTGAAAATGCCTAAAATGAAATTTTATGAATTAACTTTTATTCCAAGGTGTTGCACTATAATTTCAAAGATGGAGTTCCACAGCAAAAGCAATACTTGGCCCCAATAAATGAAAATAATTTACCTTAAAGCACAGAGACATGTATGTTTAGAAATCACATTTTTTAATAAAAAACAATAACTTCCTCATAGAATACTAATTATTCTTTGCATTGATTCAAATATGAAACAAAAAAAATGGATAATGCGGTTCTAGAAAGCAGGGTGATTTCCAATTTAAAATGTGTGAAGGGAAAACATCCATTTTCCTGAAGGAACATACAGAGTCCTTTCAAGACAAGTACACTTAAAGAAAACTGTTTGTTTCCATTGTAAGCTTCTGGCTCCTTCATATTAATGTCTTTGCTGATGCCCTTAGTACCAGTGGGATATCTATACTGGAAATGCATTCTTTGCCACTCAGCAGAGTATGCATAGTAAATAAATATCAGAGTTAAGATTTAGCGTTGGTTTTTTATCTGTAGCGGACTAAAAAGATAGACGTTTACCTTCAGGTTGGATTATACTAAATGATGACAACAACAAAGAAAGATAAGCAGATCTCAAACAAACAAAGGACAAAATCAAGGGGAGGAAGACCAAATCAAAAATTATTTTTGAAACAGCACGGGAATGGTAGATGAGCTGGTTAGCCGTGATATTAGGTTAAACAAGTAAATAGTATAATATGTAATAGTATATACATAGATAAAACCAATTATATACATATACATTATATATATATATATACAGCATAAGCATATACACACACACAATACACACACACACATATATATATAGATATAAAACAGCACTGGAAAACAAGAGTGATGTCAATACCAAAGATGTGAGATAATCATAAAAGATATAGTGTAATTTCTCCAAAGAAGATACATAAACAGCCAGTAAAACCATGAAGAGCAGTAACTGTTACCATAATGCAAATCAGAACCACAAGATGCCACGTCATCCCCATCAGGGTGGTAATGTATATAAAAAACCAAAAACAAAAGCAAAACAAAAATAACAAGTGGTAGTGAGGATGTGGAAAAACTGGAACTTCTGTACTTTGCTGGTGGGAATGTAAAATGGTACAGCTGCTGTGGAAAACAGTATGGTGGTTCCCCCCCAAAATTAAAGATATAATGCAGACAGGATAAATTCTTGGTGAAATGAGACCAGAGAACACTAGACTGAACAGAAGCAGAGTGGAGACAAGAGTGATTATGGGGAACTTCAGACGGAGAAGGTCAAGGAACAATTGTCATCTGGATTAATGGAGAAAATGCATGTAGAGAGACTAGGTGTGCCACCTCCTGATATACTGAGCCAGATAGATAAGCCAGTGCCCACAGGCTCAGACAGGTGAGTGTGGGCTCAGATACCAAAGAGATGGGGCCATTCATTGTCACAGGTAGCTAGAGACACATCTGAGACCAGCTGGAGTTTCAGACTTCCTTGAAGGATGTCTTCTTCTGCCTTCACAATCACTGGAGAGAAACTCCTGCAATCTGAACCAACTTCACCAATAAAACTAAGAAGCCAAGATAAGGAAAGGATTGTGACATAAGATGGGGGTTCAGGAAGGAAGGTAGATGATAGATAAATCATGTATTGTTAAGTTTCAATCACTTTGATATATTGAATATCAATAATATAAAGTTATTTTTTGATTGATCATAATTTAGACCAAAAATTACAGATGATCCCATTTCGGGAGGTGGTGAGGCACGAGGAAATGAAAAAAACATGAAGATTCTCATTTTGTTTTCCGGGTGTTCATAAATGCCAATGAGCTCTAGTTATCTTCAAAAACTAATTGTGCTTAAAGATTCATCTTAAGAAATATAAAACTTCTGGCTAAACATAGTGGTTGAAATACACATATTTATTTTATTTTCATTTGAAAGACTACTAAAATTTGCAAGGAAATTAAGCACACATACACACACACTTTAAACCAATCACAGCAAAGAGAATTGGAGAAGAAATGCTAGCCAATGAGGTGTATAAAAGGGGGGAGGAAAGAAAACAGTTGGGTATGTGGTAACTGACTCAATAGATTGAAGAAAACTGAATTTTATGCCTGAAGAGAGGGAACGCTGACAGGAAACAAGCCAATGTGTGCAGTGGAAACCCAGACGGAGGAATTGGACCCAATTAGGAATTGGAGGTTCCTGGTATCTCTGAAGGTAAGAATGGAGGGGAGAACTGAAGAAAGGAATCTCACAGAAAAGTCTGGATCAGTGGTGTTCAGACCCCCAAGTGTCCTATTACGATCGCTAGGTAAGTACTTCTAGCCCACCCGAAGAAGATAAGACAGTAACAGATTTTGAAGAAATTGAATCTGAGAAACTCTGCATTCCAGGGACATGAAGTGCAACTGCTAGATTAAATGACAGGCTCATTAAAGAGCTCTGGGACCCCTCCGCCCCTGGCAGGAGGGTTGCCATCCCCAGCTCACTCCAGATAAGACACCGGAAAAGTCCTCGCTGAGAAAACCATCCCATGCAAGAGAAAGACCCACTCGTGCGGTTGAAACCAGCTGGTACACACAGTATTCTTGGCCAGTGCATTCTGAGTGTCTGGGAACCTTCTCTAGTTGAATGATGCCCATGCCACGTCAATTGTTGAATATTTTTAATACTACCCTTGGAATCCCCCAGTAAATAATTGGGTCTACTCCAAGTTATCAGGAAGTCTGACAGTCAATAAGACCCAGCCTCTTTCACAGAATGTTCAGTCAACTATTTAGAGCCTCTTTCTTAAATGTGAGTAGCCAGCCACAGGTCATCAGATATTGGAAGGAAGACCCCAACATGAATAGCAAAGACAAAAAGATCTAAAGGGGGCAGATTAGCTTTCACTTTAAGACCGAGTCACTTTTAAAACTCCAAACATCAAAGGTTTAGGTCTGAAAACTCATGACTGCCCCAAAGCAGCTACCCAGGAACCAGCCTGAATAATGCTTAGAATCTGTTTCTCTAACTGTCCCAACTTTCATCCGGAATGAGAATCTTGAACAAGGCTAGAGGGACACCTTCCCCAAGAGCAGCATGTTTCTTACCAAACTTTCCTTGAGTGCTCGCCACGTGAGCATAAAACTACATCGGAAGCAGAATTACCAGGTTACAGAAAAAGAGAGGTGAGCAAAACAATTGATTTTGTCTAAAACTTTTTACGTGGAAAATTTCAAATACGTGCAAAAGCAATGAGAATAATATAATAAATCCCCATGTACACAGCTTCAACAGTTTTCAACTCGTGACCAATCTTATTTATACCCACATCCAATTCTCCCTGCCCTCAGATCCAGTGGATTATTGCAAAACAAAACTGAGACATCACAACATTTCATCTGTAAATATATATTGTATGCATTACACATAATATGTAATTAGATATGCATAAATGTGAAATACACATACATACGTATTTTAGAAAGAAAAACTTTGTCATAAGCATTATGACAATTCATTATCATAACCAAATACAATTAACAGTAATCCGTAATACTAACCAAATCAGTGCTCACATTTCCCCAGTTGTCTAATAGTTTCATTTTCATTTTGTCCCTTTGAATCAGAAACTATTTTCCCTTTGATTACCCTGTGGTATGGTATGTACAGAAAAGACAGGATAAATGTTTGAGTCTCTCTCTTCAATTTATTAGCTTTCAAATTTTTGAGTTTGTTACCTAGTGTCCTCCAAAGAGTACCAATGGTTTTGGGGCTTGGAGGGACTTTTTTTTTTTTTTTTTTTTTTTTTGGGCTGTGTGTGTGTTTTAGAATCACCGAAGGTTTAAGCATAATGGATGTGTTTTAAGTCATTGCAGTTATTATTTTATTGATGCTCAAATTGTCCTATCTTTGGTGTCAGAAAGCCTTTCCCAGTTGGTTCCAGAGTATTTTAGACATAACCCCAAAAGTAATTGACAGTGTCACTGCTCTTAGGTAGGATAAATTATTCTAGGTTCACTGTTATACATTTCCTGCCACAGATCTAGAATCAGTTCTTTCCCAAGGAGCTCTGATTCTTTTTAGGAGGGAATAGTATTGAGAGAACACAATCTGGGTTTTGAGCCTGGTTAATGAACATGTTCATTTTTACTGAGCTTGTCACTGTTTCCAGGTCTTTGCAGTGAGTAGAGCTAGGAAATCTGTATTGTTTTAGTATTAAAACAGATATTGATTAAAACACATCACAATTTCAGTTGACAATTATAAATTCCAGACTATGGGGTTTTTACTTAACATCCCTGATCTTACATTTGAATTGCCTTCTTCCATTCCCCAAATCTTAATTCCCAACACAAACATAATTTCTCACTTGTTTTATCCCATAGTACATACAACAGTCTCAAAAAAATGAGTAGAAGGAGGGAAGGAAAGAAGGAAAGAGAAGGAAGGAAGGAAGGAGACAAGGAAGGAAGGAAAGAGACAAAGGAAGGAAGGAAGGAAGGGAGGGAGGGAAGGAGGGAGGAAGGAAGGAAGGAGGTTCCAAATAGTAACAATACCATCACCAACAATAAAATTAAGAAAAAGACTTGACAATTTTTTAGACAATTTCTTAGCGTGTATCTATAGATAAATTCCTTTGTTACCTGAAATAATTCCTTTCTGCAATTAGGACTCTAATCTGAGGCTCAGGTTCACTTGCATCATTTTGCTCTCAATTTTTAGAGATTGCTTTGTCTTGTGATTAATTTTGTTTTATAATCACATTAAATATTTACATGTTTTTGAATCCAAAACAAAACCAGAATATATTCAAAGATATCTAACTTGGAATTCTGTCCCCTTTACCTCATTTCCCCCCTTCCCCATAAAGAACTTTTTCCTGAGAGGTTTTTATTTTTTTTCATATAACCAATTTTATATTCAGATGACCTTCTTAGATAAATATCAGAATGCCATAAACACTTCTTTCCTCCACGATTTTTTTTTTAACTTAACAAATTCTGGAGATCGTTCCATAAACTTATCGATTTTTTGGAAAAGTGTGTTTTTGTAGCCCAGGTGAAAAATTTGGCTATAAAATGGGGGTATTAGTAAGCAGCTGCTAGCAAAAGAAAGATTTAATCCTAATGTATTATAAAAAAGAAAAATGCAGATTGGAGCTTTGTAGTAAACCTTTATAAAATGACTCACCAAATTCACAGCATCGTGCTGGGAAAAATTAGAGTAGGTGGCTTTGCTTCTGAGAGGCATACACAGTGTACAATTTTACCCTGCAAAATGCTTTAGCTACTACAATTTTCTTTTGCTTTGCCTTTTTGAAAAGTAATGTTCCTTCCTATTTTAGCAGCACCATTTGCATTCCTATTATTCACTCCGAACTGGGATTTGCATTTTTATCTTTCTTTTGTTACTTGTTTTCATTCCAGCACTTTTCTTCGTGCTCTTTGCCTTTGGTCTATCTTGCCCTTAAATGGAGGCCTCATGCTATGGGAACCGAGCCATGAATTTCCTTGCCATCATGCCAGGCCTTGTCCCAATTTAATGATATAAGTTCCCTTGAACTATCGCCAGCAAAGCTAGGACATCCCACACGCATTTGCTATGGAAACACCTTCATGACTAATGGTCTCTCAAATTAAGGCATTTTAAAATTGATGCTAGAAGTGGTTTTCATTAAAAATATATATATATTCTGCAGCTGTGGGGAAAAAAATATAGCAATTCTCTAAAGTTGTGAGTTGCCATGTCAATATCCCCAGCTTATCTGACAGGTAGATTCCTACAACTCCAATCCCAAGGTATGTAGATAAGAAAGCAAGAATTTATGCACACTCATCCACGTCTTCGAGTGAGCAGCCTCTGTTCTCTTCTGCAGGGCACTTCTGAATTCAGGTGTTGGGCTCGTGCCAGTTTCTTTTCCTTAGAACACATGTCAAGACATTTAAGAACCTGTATGATTTGGATGCTGCCAACACCACATGATGTTCCCTTGCTTTCCCTTCGCATGTCATAAAAGCAAATTACATGGGCTTCTACCGATCCACCAGGCCATTTTGCCTTTGTTCAACCTATTGCTTTTGCTCAATAAATGATGCTTAATTAAATAATTGAATGAGTAAATGAGCATGGGATGTACTCTCCTAGGTGGGCAAGGGAGCTTACACTACCACTTAAATGCATGTTACATTTAAGTGTCTGTGTTTAGATTTCCTCTTTCATGTGTCTGTTGGAAAGGAATGGGGTTTTAATAGATATCTCTGATTTCTAACTTTGAAGAATAGCATAAATATGGTGGACACTATAGACAGAGGCAAGAACTTTGTTTTCACTTGGAAGAGGCCAAGTGGGCTTTGCCACTCTGTTCAAACCAGTCTTCAAAAGCACTCGGAGAACCATACTGAGAATCCCCTTCAGCCCACACAGGGTCTTCCTGTAGGAAGCCTCCTTGCCACCTGCCATCCAGGTCTTGCTTCTGCCAGGTCCTGCTAATCTCCACCTTCTGTCCCGCTCTCTGCCCCTAATCGAAGCCTGACCTGTCCTGCCAGGCATGTCCACAGATCTCAGGTGGTGAGTTGCTAATCTGATGAATTTGTCCCAGTGAAGGAAGACTAGAGGGGTGGTTCTTGGATGACTATAAGAATCACCTAGATAAAGTTACAGATGGCCAGGGCTTGTTCTGTGTTTTTAGTTAGTAGGTCTGGGTTTGACAAAGGATCTGTCTAGCCTTTTTAAAATACCTTGGTGATTCCAGTGCTGAGGCACGTTGTGAAACTGCCCGATGAGAACCACAGTCCCAATCCGGTGAGGCACACTACGATCTCTAAGGAAAGCCATTCAAAACACACCCTCAATGGCTATTGTCCGTTTCCTGGATAGAAATCAGTGACTCTGAGCTCAGTGGAGAAGACAGAAGGGAAACACCTTTCTTTGCAGTCAAGCTGCAGAAGTCACTGCTATATTAGTTGAGCCTTCAGACTATCCAAGTGCAGTGAATGAATTTGGGGTCAGCTCCCTGACCACAGACATGACATGTTATTTTTTATTCCGTGTAGGTCTTTGCTGTAGGTGCTATCTTTAGACACAAATTCACTGGAAGTTGATAAACACGTACAAAAAAATCATCTCTCAGCCCACCAGCCCCCTTTGGAAGGGGTGGATGAGACGTCCTAAATCCCAGTCCCTAGCACCATGGATGACTTCACCGACACTGTTTTTCCTCAGTATCAGATTATCATCATACCATTCCCCAACAGCTACCCTGCCTTCCCGACCATTGCTGCAAGGTTCAACAGAGCAGATCGCTCCTATGTGAAACAAGTGACTTTTTTCCCCCCACTCACTAATACCCTCCGCACTTCTAGTAAATTTAAGTTTGCCAAATATCCCAAAGGAATTAAAGACCTAATTTTAGAGCCGAGGGAAAGTGCATGCTCGAAGCAAGTGGGAGTACCCATCCTTACCCGTAAGAGTGACGAAGGGGGAGCAGGAGTGGCCCATTTCCTCAGTCTCACGGGGCAGCATCTTTACGAAAAATGAACTCAGCTGTTAACAGCCTGTGGAGGGCCTGCTATCTACCACATCACAGGCAGCAGAGAAGAACAGGATGTTATGAGTACAGCGTGAACCTCAGAGCTAGAGTCCAAACCAGGCTTGGGGCTTCCCAGCCTTGTGTTTACCTTGTTTTCTTCCAACTTTAAGAAAGAACTCTCCTGAGAATGGAGCAACACAGAACTGATAAATCTGGTTTTTATTTTATTCATGAAAAGAGAGCCCACTTGGTTTATGACAAAAAGTATTACTAAAGTGGCCTGTTGCTTCTCCTTGATTCTTTTTTTTTTTTTAAGGTTTTATTTACTTATTTGTCTGAGAGAGAGAGCACGAGCAGGAGCAGGGGAGCAGGAGACTCCCAGCTGAGCAAGTGGCCTGAGGCCGGATTCAATCCCAGGCCTCCTAGATCATGACCTGAGCCTAAAGCAAATGCTTAACTGCTTAGACCACTGAGCCACCCAGGCATCCCTTCTTCCTGATTCTTTAAAGGACCCAGATCTGCTCGCTTGCAGCTGAAGCAAGCCCCAGAGAAGCTGTAGTGTATGCACCTGGTTGGCTTGTCTCCCCCAGAGTCTTGGACTGTAACATGAACACGGTTGAGTTTCTTCTGTTAAACACTGTCGGTGGTCAGAAAGCAAAACAAAATAATAATAGGGGGGCACTGACAAGGAAACCGAAGGTAAAGAAAGTTTAACCCCTAAATTGGCCACAATTCCTAAGTACTCATTTATTATCCTCAGTGTATCCCTTTGGAAGTTGTAATTAAAAATAAACCATCCACCAGCTGTCAGTTGGTAGTATGCTAATTAAGAGCATAGGGTATTAGATATATCTGGGTTTGAATATAGATTTATTATACTTGTTGAGGGATCTTGTGCAGGTTACTTACCCTTTCTGAGTTTCAGTTTCCTTTCTTCAAAAGAACAAATGTAAGAACTATTATTTTTAAAAATTTTTTAAAGATTTTATTTTTATTTTATTCACGAGAGACAGAGAGAGAGAAAGAGAGGCAGAGGCAGAGGGAGAAGCAGGCTCCCAGGGGAGCCAGGAGCCAGAGGTGGGACTAGATTCCAGGACCCTGGGATCACGACTTGAGCCAAAGGCAGATGCTTAACTGACTGAGTCACCCAGGCTTCCGAAAAGAACTAATGTAGGTATTAAATAAGGATTTACACAGGGTCTGTGACTTCACAAGGGCTCAGTAAGTGTTATTCTTAAACCAGGATATTAATCAGGACCCAATTGGTTGTAAGTAAAAAAAACCCAACACAAACTGGCTTAAGCAAAAAAGCCAAATGATAGCCACACACATTTGGAAACTCCCATGGCAAGTTTGGTTCCAGCACACGTGAATCTGGGGGATCAGCAGAAGCCTCAGGACCTGACGATCCCAAGCCCAACCCCTTCTGCCTTCTCCCTTTCCCGAGCTCGGCTGTGCTGTTTGCCTTCATTCTTCTGCAGGCTCATTCCAGAACAATTCCAGCCTCATACTCACCCGGCTGAGAAATCTTGGTTGGAGAAATCTCTATCAAGAGCTCCCTCTTGGGCGCCTGGGTGGCTCAGTGGGTTAAAGCCGCTGCCTTCGGCTCAGGTCATGATCCCAGGGTCCTGGGATCGAGGCCCGCATGGGGCTCTCTGCTCAGCAGGGAGCCTGCTTCCTCCTCTCTCCTCTCTCCTCTCTCTCTGCCTGCCTCTCTGCCTACTTGTAATCTCTCTCTCTGTGTCAAATGAATAAATAAAATCTTTAAAAAAAAAAAAGAGCTCCCTCTTTGTATCTCATTGATGGGATCCTTCTGCCCATTATGGGACCACTCTCTGTGGCTTCAGAAAGAGACAGAACACTCGAAATTGAGCAGGCCTGAGTCACATGTTCATCCTGGAGCTGTAGGGTGATGCTGCCTCACAGAAGTCATGGCAACCAAGAGTGGGAGAAAGGGCTTCCCCACCCAGAGATGAAGGTGACTATTACCCAAGAAAGGGGGCATGAATGCAGAGTAGATATCTCTGTAGCCCCCTAATGAATTTCTCTTTCCTTAAAAACACTTGCCAATATACAGAAGATACACAAACTTTGAGGCACCTGCTGGCTCAGTCCGTTAAGTGTCTGCCTTCCAGCCTTCAGCTCTGGTCATGATCTCAGGGTCCTGGGATCGAGCCTGGTATCAGGATCCCTGATCAGCAGGGAGTCTGCTTCTCCCTCTCCCTCTTCCCCTCTCCCCCACTGTGCTCATTCTCTCAAATAAATAAATAAAATCTTTAAAAAATAAAAGATATGCAAACTTCACCTTCCAATTGAGACAGCAAGGTCTGCAAAGGTAGAATGAGTTCTTCCAAATGCCTCCTAAGGTGAAAGAAACGGGAATTTCAGACTCATGATCTCTCAAGACACTGAGTTGCTGGAAGTACCCTAAAGGCCATTCCAGCAGTGGAAACGCTGTTGATGTCAAGCTAAAGGTTATCTAAGGACTGGCTTGTCTTGGTCACCGTGTGTGGTCCTGGCATTTTTTAATCAGCTCTGATTCATTTGAATCTTAAAATGTTTTATCTGTGTACTTCATACTGAAAAGAAGTTTGTCAATACGGTACCTTTTTATTTGGCCCTAACTAAATCTTACTCAGAAATAGTGTGCCTAGTATTTCATCATTCAGTAGGTGGAATGGGGTGCCTGCATGACTCCATGGGTTAAGCGTCTGCCTTCCGCTCAGGTCATGACTGGGATCAACCCCAGCTTGATCTCTGCTCAGCCAAGAGCCTGTTTTCCCCTCTCCCTCTGCCTGCTGCTCTGCCTCCTTGTGCTCTCTCTCTGTCTCTCTGTCAAATAAAGAAATAAAATCTTAAAAAATAAAAAATAAAGAGGTGTGCTAAAAATGTCCTCAGGTTCCTAGCACACTTGCCAAAACTAATTACAGGTTGCTTTTCTTTTTTTTTTTTTAATTTAAACAAGCTTGGATGGCATATTTCTTCTTATAAATACAATGTGTATATAGTTATAGAAAAAGTTGGGAGTAACAAATAAACACACAGAGACTCTAATACCCCTCTCCCAGAAGGTATAGAAGCTGTTGTCAATATCCTCGAGTTCAGTTATCTATGATGGGGATCTGAACGCACTGTCCCAAAATATGGTATCCTGGCAAATTGAATATTTCAAGCTGAAGAAGTTTGAAAAAATAGCAGAAGCAGGAAGGTCGCCCTGACTTTTTACCCTGTACCCTTTTTCCGGTGAAACAGGCCATAAAGTCCTCACATGAGAGGTGCCTTCCCTACACCCGGAGGAAAGAAATACCTTTATCTCAGGAGACAAAGGGACACCAAGAAGAATCCAAACAAACAGGCCTTGCTACCTTGTCCCCAGTTTACCACACCTACCTCATACTTCTTAACTTATCACTCCACAAATGTGCACTCTTCATCAAACTTAGCATAAAATACTCAGGTCTAATTGTTTCTTTGGTTCTTCATTTCCTTTAGAAGTCTCTCATGCCACGTAAAACTTACATTAAATAAATGCGTGTGCTTTTCTCCTGGCAATCTGTCTCTGTTAATTTAATTTTCAGACCCAGCCAAAGATCTTAAGCGAGTCAAGAAAACTTTGTCCTTCCTAAACAAAACAAAACAAAACAACTAAAACTGTTAAACAAAAATGAGATTTTAGTGTTCTATAACTTGCTCCTTCTGCTATTCCCCACATCAGAACCGTTAATATTAATATTTATTTCTACTGTTTATTATACAAAGTGTCCTTCACCTTTCAATGGGAGACAAGTTTATGTTGAAATCCCCTGATAGTACATGAAAAGGTTGAGCCTGTACGTATTTTTCTGGGGAGATGGCTGATAGCTTCCATCAAGCTCTCCAGGATATCTACCATCTAAAATAAGAAACCCACTGTTTTATACCCTCATTTTACATGGGAATAGGTATATCTGGCAGAGAAAGGGACATACAAACAGACGTCGCGATTGATTTAACCAAATCCGTCTTATTGGACAGGTAAGTCCATTCCAGGTTTTGGCTGTTAGAAAGGATACCCAGTCAATGTAACTGTTGCTTTAAAGTTTAACCACATAACTATTTCCCCATGATGCTGCAGGATACAAAGTTGCTGAGAATTTTTCAAGTGTGGAGTAACCCAGACTGACAAATTGCCAAGCCCTTGGAAGGTGGCTTTTTACCCAGGAGAACCCTCCCCCATTGTTCAGACACCACAGCTTAAGGTCCTTAACACCCTGAACTGTTGACTTGGAGAGCCCACCTCCTGGAGGCACCAGCTGTGGGGGGAAGGAGCAAAGCTTCCTGCCTTTGTCTGGGGTTCTGACAAAGACCCCTGATCACTCTGGGGCAGAGTTGCCTGCCAAAAGTCTCCTGTTTACATTTTTTGGAGGACACGTGGGCAAGCCCAGGCAGAGCCCCACAGCACACTGTGCCTTGGTCACCCACTGGGCACCTGGTGATTCCCTTTGGGGAATTAGGATGATCTGAGCATCTGGGGCCTGTCAATGGGACATTTACACAGATGAAAGCCACAGGCCTCCTTCTAGCAGTTTCAGTAGGGTGAAGGAGGGAGGGGGAAGGACAAGTAAATAAGCAAGGAAGTGGTGATAGATAAGGGGTTCCTCTGAGTTTGGCTCCTATGTCTGAAGAGATTCAAACCAGTGTTTGAACATGTAGGCACTGGAAGTTAGGGAATCAAGACCGTTCTCTGAATTCAGATGTAGTGTCATCCCTGGGTCTTATTAAGGTGTTTACTAAAACAGCTTTAATCATCCAAATATAAATATTGATTGGGTCTGAGTGTGTTTACAAAAGTGTGTCTGGTCTGGGAGATGTAGGGCAATCTAGATCATCACAGAAGACAACAAAATCAGAGGGTGCCACGCTCCACATTTTCAAGGGCCGACAATAGAGTCTCGCCATTGTTAGAGTCTTGCGCAAAGCAGGTACAGGGCTGTGTTCAGCACCAAAGTCCCCCCCAGAGCAGCAGAATGCAATTATCTAGGTGTTATTGGTAATTTATCATGTGGAGCTGAGCTCATAAGAATTTGCCTTTTTTTTGAAATTGTGGGTAAGTTTAATATGGACTTTAGAATGACATTCTCATGATTTCAGTTTTTCCCATGGGGAAACTCATGAAAGCGCCATCCATGTCAGAAGTCACCTCCAAATGCATGAAATACCAGGGGTGACCCTCCCTTCCCTCAGGTCTGGTATTTCCCTGGCGAGGACTTTGGCTCCAACTCCTTGCCATCAAGTTGCTAGACCGCCTACAGATTGCAATCTCTCTAGCAAATAGTGATGCAAAGGTTTTTCCAAAAGGCTTTCCAGCAGCACACCTACCCTAACCTTTCTAATAGCACTTTTCTTAGAAGCCCAGCATGTGCTATCACGCCTTCGCAGATGGAGAAACGAAAACACAAAAAGATTAAACAGCCTATCTGAGATGACCTAGCAAGTCATCCACCAAGCGCGTGACTCCTGACAATGTGTGACACACAAGTGCTCTGACAACATGACCTCACCCTTGTTTCTGTGCACAAAAATACAGGGAGTCGTTTACTGGCCCCAAAGACCTCGCGATGCTATGAAGATAGCAAAGTCAATCAGACGCTCATTATCTAGATCCAAATCAGGCCTGACAGAGTCTTCGTTAGATCTAAAAATCCTGCCTGTTGAAACTCTGGGTCCTGGGACATGCTTATGTCACCATAAATTGGCTGTTCTAGTATCAGGAAGGGCTCCCAACAAAGTGCTTACAGATGATGGTCATCGTGTATGAAATTTAAAAAATGGTTTTAATTAGAAAAAAATGAATAATTATAACAAGACAGTGCAGCGGTGGCAAGATCTTATCACAGAAACAGTCTCTAGAATGACCTAGAAATGGGCAAAAGATAACCCAGTTATTGAAACAAACTGACCAAAAAAAGAAAATCATGAAGACATTATCCCAATCCCATCATGCAAACTAATGCAAACTTCTCTTTTGAAGCTGAATTTCATGTCAGCTAAGTTGCATTTCATATTATTTTATGTCCCAGATCAGAAAACAGCACCCTTCATATCTGAAAGAATTCGTCTAACCCCAGACAAGCCGTTTTCTTTCTTTCTTTCTTTTTCCCCCACAATGGAATCAAACTCTGTCACTTTTTTTCAAATGTGGTGCCAGTGAGACCAGCCCTTCAGATAAACAGAGTCAATGGCCATTGAGTTATTGTGACTTCAGAGGAGCCAAGAGGCCTGCCTGCCAAGGTGCCTAAGGCTCCCACCATTAAAGTCACTCCCATGAAGGGGCCGTTGCATTTCCAAAAATGCTCCTGTCACAGATACTAGCGTAGGCCTAGCACAGTGCCCGAGCCATCAGAGCCACTCAATGCTTATTGAACGAATAAAAGAATGACTGTTACCCAAGAAGGATAATAAGCTGTGATTATATTGGTTAGAGTCTATGCCAAAAATACAAAAGTATCTGGAACGTATTAACTCGTTTGCTCCCGCTGTACATGGTTGCGAAGTCCATCTTCAGACCTGCCATCTGCTAACCAGCCCCAGCCGGTGCTTAAAGACGAGAGGACAGCAGGCAGGGGAGGCAGCGGGCCGTGGGAGTCCGGGGCTGGAAGGATGCTGAGCTTTGGTAGAGGGAGAGGAAGCCCAGTGGGTAGCTCAGGGTCTGTGTACCCAGCATGGCACTGAGGCCCACACCGTTCTCCAGGGGATCTGGCTGAAGAGTTTGCCCATCATCAAGATGAACTGACTAGTGATTTTCACACAAGTTCAGGAGTTCAAACCCCTGCTCTCCTGCTTCCTAGATGTATGACTTAGGACCAAGTATGTAACCTTTGTTGCTCTGAAATGAGCATAGTATCTCTCTCCTTGGGATGCCTGGGTGGCTCAAATGGTTAAGCAGCTGCTTTCAGCTCGGGTCGTGATCCCAGGGTCCTAGGACTGAGTTCCACATCTGGCTCCCTGCTCGGTGGAGAGCCTGCTTCTCCCTCTGCCTGCCCTGCCTATCATTCCCCCTGCTTGTGCTCTCTTTCTCTCTGACAAATGAAAACACAAAAACAAAAAAAAAAAAAACTCTTTCCTTGGGCTGTTGGGAGGATTAAGTAAGATAATACCTATTAAGGGCTTAAAAGAATGGCCTGTCTGGCCTAGGAAGCACCCAGTTCACGGTAGTTCATATTATTTTCAGTAATAGGTCGACCATCTACTAGTGTAGAGTAAGATATGGGGAGTGGGCGGTTTGCGTCGTCCCGTTACAACTTCTACAAACGGATGACAGGTGAGCTGGCTGACGGCCTCAGCCCCCGTTGCCTCCCTGCTGCGTCCATGCGTGTGCGAGGGAAAGAGACGTGCATCTGCATTTATTCTCCTTAGGAAATGGGCAAAGACCAGGCCCTCTCCTGCCTCGGTTGCTCAACGGAAGAAATGGAGAATAGTGGTATTTGTCTCAAGTTGCTGGGGAAAGGAGTTAGATGAATTCATCCCCAAATAGAGTCTGGAACAGTGCCACACAGATAAAAACACGGTTATTGTTAGTGTGTGTGTGTGTGTGTGTGTGTGTGTGTGTGTGTGCGCGCGCGCGCACGCGCCTCACATTTTTCTAGGGATGAGTACAACATTGATAACCAATTTCCAACTTAAAACAAAACCTCCTGATACGTGGATATTTGCCGTACCTGATTCTTTCACAGGGTGGAATACAGCCGCGGCTGGTGGAAAAGGTGACAGAGACGCGGACGTCAGGCTCTGCGTTCTCTCTGAGCGGGTCTGAGCAGTCAGTCCCTTCCCCGGCCCGCTCTGGGCTGTGAAGCCGCGGTTGCTCGCTGCCACCTAAAAAGCTTACGGGCAGCCTTATGCTCGGGCTTGTAGCAGAGGGTGAGGCACAGCCCCCCCCCGGTTAGCAGTGCTCCCTTCCCGGGCCGCCCTGGGCTCCCACCTAGAAGCACAAACTGCGTCCAGCCTCAAGGCCCTCAGTGGCCCTCGAAGGCAAGAGATGAACATGCCCGTGTACTTCCAAATCAGTGAAATGGACTGGCTTTTTCCGACTTGGGGGAAATGCAGAAGTGGGAAGGGGGAGATAAGCAAAGGAAACAAGTGTGGGGTTTCTTCCCCCTCTGAATTTTAGAGTCCGTTTCCTGCGTAAAATATTACTATCTCCTTTCGGATTCTTACGGAAGCTTCCCTCATCTAGTGCATTCAGCTTTGAAAATGATTATTCGCAGCATAACTTCTGTAAAGGAAATAGATGCCTACATGTCTTTAAGATACTGGGGGTGGGCGATCTGCTCGAACCCTACAACTTGTACGAGCACACCACAGATAAGTCCTGTCACTGTCTCCGCAGCTGTGCTCCCAGCTTAGTACCGAATGTCTGTATGGGAGAGAGAGAGGATCCTGTGGGGCTAAGGTCCCCAAGTTAAGGAAAAGGCAGTGCCCCTAATAGTGACTGCAGAGAGATGTCCGCTCATTGATATGCAAATGACAATAGCAGGCATTCTGCTGTGTTTAGGGAATCCCATGACGGGTTTGACCACAAGCAGGTTATTAAAGTGAAACAAGGCTATTTTGTCCATTATGAAAAGCACTGCCCTGTCCCAGTGAGTGGCACATTCAGAGCTATTTACATTTCAACGGACAACCAACAATAAATCAATATAAATACTCCTTCAAATTCATTTTCTTTCTCGAAGAACAATAGCTGTTCAAAATCACGGGGTTAAGCAGGAATCCGAATCAAGCAGCAATCATAAAAAAATCCAGCATCTAACCAACCCGATCGATGTCTGTTAAATCATTCATAAGTAAGGCCCCTCAAAGCTCTGGAGTAAAGAGAACCCTCCATGTGCAGCGCCAGAAATTGAGGTCCACCTCTAAATTATAACAATAGCATGTAGCTCCATGTGTCATGTAATATGTCTATATGTATTTACTATGTGATGGAAAATACTGTACACCAGTCCGTATTATAGAAATGGGTGCATTGCACGCGTTACATCACTTAATCCCTGCGGTGACCTGAGAAGTACGTACCGTTATAATCCTCCTTTTTCAGATAAACTGCAGCTGAAAGAGGTTCTGTAACTTGTCCAAGACCAGAAACCCAGTATGTGAAAGATCCAGGTTTCTAATCCTACCTGCATTGGAGTGGGGCTCCTAACGACACCGACATATCCTCTCCAAGAGATGCAGGGATGGAATTGGATGATAGCTAGTAAAATATCCTGGGGACTTACAATATTTGGCCCAAATTTGACCAGAGATAAAAAGCTGTAGTTCAGTCTGTGAGAATACTATTAACTTTGATTTAAAAATCACTGGGAGCGAACATCTATAATAAAGTCTACCATTCATTCAGTTTTACATCAAACAAATAATCATTGAGTCATTAATAAGTGTGAGGTGCATGCCAGCACCCGAGGCTAGAGCAGTGAACCAGAGGCCTGATTTCATTTAATATACAGTCCTTTGGGGGAGAGAGATGTTTAAAAATCATCTTTCATTACAATTGTGACAAGTATGCAAAAGGAAAAGGCCTCAATGCAAGGAAAACAGATAAAAGGAAGACCCAAGCCTAGTCCACGAAAGTCAGAAGAAGCCTCTCTGAAGAGGGAACAGTTAAGAGGCCTGGAGACTAGATAAGAGTAAACCAGATATTAGAAGATCAGTACAGGGAAGGAGCAGGGGGGTTCAGGATGCTTTAAGTTGTCTGCAAGTCAAATAAAAATCACTGCAAATTCCCTTAAAACACTAAAAGGTATTCATTGGTACAGCTTCAGGCACAGTTTGATCAAGACTCTGGTTTTCATTTCTCTAAGAGTATCACTGTCCTACCAAATTTTATATGTTCATTTCAGTCACTTAGTTTCTATCTTGACAATGTCTACCAATGACAGTTTATTTGCTTATAGTCAGAGAAAGAAAGAGTTCCCTTCTTTAGGCTGATTAGGCAACCCCAAATCAATTCTTCAAAATACTGGATGCCTCTGTCTGACTTAAGTCTTGGTTATCTGCACTGATCATTTTGATAAGGAAATGGGATTTGCATAACCTTGGACTTTCGGAGTGAGTCCATTCCATCCAAATCATATGGCCACTAAACATAGAGGAGGCAACCACAAGTTCAATTCCAGACAGAGAGCTATTCAAATCAAAGATAGAAATAGGCATGGAGAAACTTAGGTGGTTTGATTACATGTTGGAGGATCTAAGTCCCATGCGAAAAACAGAAAATGAAAAGGAGATCAGCATGAGGGAGATAAGTTTGTACAGATCAGGCAGGGCCTTGAGGGCCATGTTGGAAATTTGGGGCCTGTTCCAAATGTTAATGGAGAGTTTCTGGTTTTTTGTGATGCTCAAACTTACATATTAAAAACACTCTCATACAAAAGAAAGATTCTATCAAAAATGTGTGTATATATCTGATACATCCATGTATATACATAGACTATGTCTGAAAAATATACAAGACACTGGTAAATGTGGTTGCTTATAGGAAGAAGTCCTTGGAAACCAGAGAGCTGACCAGCTATAGAGACTTTTCACAGCATGCACGTTGACCTTATCTATTTTTTTTCTTTTTAACTTATTCTTATCTTGTTCTTAGATTTAAAAATGCCAAGTTAATTGTTTCCAGTGAAAACTCTGTCCACTGTATGGAGAGAAAAATCGGAGGCAGGGAAGAGGGGAGGGAGATGAGGCAGGAGGGGCAGTTGCTTGGCTTCCCATGGGACAGGAACAGGTCACCTGCAGCCGAAGCTCTACGCTTCTTCATCGCCATAAGTAAGCCTTCTGTTCCCACAGAAGGCACACAGAGGTAGGACAGAGTGAAACGGCCACAGAGCCAGTGAC
Organism: Ailurus styani; assembly: GCA_002007465.1. Lineage (NCBI taxonomy): Eukaryota > Metazoa > Chordata > Mammalia > Carnivora > Ailuridae > Ailurus > Ailurus styani. The sequence continues at coordinate 1,452,526 of LNAC01000026.1, forward strand.
TTCTGAGCATGAGATGCAATGAGGAGAGGAGGCTTGAGAAAGAGCCAGAAGCCACAGGATGGTTATAAAAGGATGATGGGGGCCTGGGGAAAGGGAGCAAGTTTGTATTTGTTCAGAGGCACAAACGTATTTGACTTACCTGAGCTACTGATATCCCCAGCTGTCTAATTATGCAAATGTAACACCTCTGAAAAGGAGCCTCTGCATCTGAGGGGAACTTCTGGGATTCCAGATTGCTCACGGGAGCCTGGAAACCTCTCTAGGAGGCAGCCCACACCCAGCTAGAAAATGGGAAGCGGCAGCCTACTCCCACCCTGCAGCCTGACTTCATGTCCCTGCTGGGTCAAGTTGAACTGAGTGGAATGCAATGTTTCCACCTTACTGGCACAAGTAAATAATGAAACGATTATCAAAGGGACGAATGAATGCCAGCGGCAATTTTAGTGATAAGTGCATACAATTAGCAAAATATTAGCAAAATGTGAAATGAGTTTTGAGAGAACACAAACATTCAATCCATGGCTACAGGGAACTGTTTGTATCGTGCTTCTCTCTCACTATGCCTAATCCCTCCCTCCCATGTCACAAATCACGTCCTCCGTAAAGTCCCATTCTTATCCTTTATGCTGGTTGTAATCACACCTTTGAACCTCTCGTCATTTTGTAATACTCCCCTAATCTCATTTATGGGTACACTATAGCATAGCAGTAACAAGTGAGCCATCTGGAAAACTGAGTTTGTACTTTGGGTCTCCCATTTACTGCCTTTACAAGCTGTGTGACCTTGGAAGGTTTCCTTAACATTCCTGTGAATCCACTTCTTCATCTGTAAAATGGGGACAGTCATGTCATGTACTTTATGGTGTGGTTGTGAGGAATGAGCAGGTTAATATGTATGGATGTAATATGTGTATATATATATATATTTGTATATATACATGCCTATCAATTTGGGGTACATTATAAGCTGTATGTGGGAATTGGTTATTGTTAGTATTACAACTATTCATAATAGTCATTGGTATATTTGTCATATCTTTTATTTAGATTATGTTATTTCAAATTATCTGATAGACTTAGATTTTTTTTCTAACATAATTGGTCATCTAATATACCATGTGACAAACTACCCCAAAACTTATCAGTTTAAAGCAACAAACATTTAGTATCTCACAGTTCTTTTTTTCAGAGATTTTATTTAGTCATTCATTTGAGAGAAGAGCATGCACACATGACAGAGAGAGAGAGAGAGAGCCCACAAGCAGGAGGAGCAGCAGGCAGAGGGAGAGGGAGAACCTGACTCCCCGCTGAGCAGGGAGCCCAATGCAGGGCTCCATCCCAGGACCCTGGGATCATGACCTGATCTGGAGGCAGCCATTTAACTGACTGAGCCGCCCAGGCACCCCTGTCTCACAGTTTCTGTAAGTCAGAAATCTGGGGACGGCTCAGCATCTCCCAGGAGTATACAACTGAGGGCTCAACGAGGGAAGGAGCCACTCCCAAGCTCACTCATATGACTATGGGCAGCCATAGGTCTCCGCAGGATGGTGTCTGGAGATGTCTGTTCTCTGCTATGTGGTTCTCTCCATCGGGAGCTCAGAACATGGCAGCTGGCTTCCCCCAGAGCACGGGACCTGAAAGAGAGAGGAAACAGAACAGAATCCCAGGTTTTAGCAACCTAATCTCACAAGTGACAACCTACCATTTCTGCTATTTTCTTCCTGTGAGAAGTGAGTCAATATGTCCAGTCTACACTCTAGAGGAAGGGATTACACGAGGATAGGTATACAAGGAGGTGGTGGTCATGGGACCCCATCTTAGAGGCTGTCTCCCACACATAGTAAGAAAGAGGAAAATGAGCGTTTGTGGAATGTGCAAAGCTTACTGGAGAACCCTTGTGGTTCTGAAAGACCACCATCTAATGGACTGAGCAGGAGAGCTGCACAGGTAAATTATGTCTGGGAAACACTCGATGACTGGCTTATTCATTGAATAAACAGTGGTCAATCCCCACTGTTATGTCAGACACTGTGTGGAAAATGTGAAGGGATACAAATGTGTGGAAAATGAAGGATACAAAGATTTAAAAAAAATAAACTTTAAAGCTGGACAGGATCTGGCCCAACTTTCTCACTGAACAAGTAAGGAATCTGAGGCCCAGAGCAGACAGACTAGTTGTCCCAAGTCCCACCATAACACGAGCACTGCCAGGACCCAGATCTCCGATGGCTTTCTAATCTGATGGAAATACGGGAGTTCCCTGCTGCATCCTCCTGGGCGGCCTCTCCCCCCACTTCTGTGACTAGAAGAAAGACTATAAAAAAGAACTGAATCTATGGGAAATTCGTTATCTTTAAATGCATGTAGTTGTTTTTTTTTTTTTAAAGATTTTATTGATTTGTCAGAGAGAGAGAGGGAGGGAGGCAGAGCACAAAAAGGGAGACCTGCAGGCAGAGGGAGAAGGAGGTTCCCAGCTGAGCAAGAAGCCTGAAGCGGGACTCGATCCCAGGACCCTGGGATCATGACCTGAGCTGAAGGCAGAGGCTTAACTGACTGAGCCACTCAGACATCCCTAAATGCATGTAGTTTTATTAAATTCAGCCCCTCATATTAGGACATTCTTTAGATACAGACAAACTATAATCCCTGAAGTTCCTCCATACCTAACAGATTTTTGTGGGCTCCATTCCGCCGGTGCCCTGTCGTTCCTTGTGCTGACATTGCATTTAAGCTTCCACACACCACCTGACAAAGACAAGGACTTAGACATCACCCGAGCTGGACAAGCTCAGAGAGAGAGCCGAGTGCCCCTCTGCTGGGGACAGGACACAACTTGCCCCCAGACCATCCAAGCTACAGCTCTCGCCTTTTGCCTCCCGACTAAGACTGATGTTCATTTGTCTCTTTGTTTGGCTTGCGTTCAACCAGAAAGCACTGCTTCCATGTGTCAGACTCAACAAGGCCACTTTCCCCTTCTGGAAAAATAAAATAACCTCTGCCCTAGTCATGTCTGGGAATGGAATGCACTTCAAGAGGCAAATACAAGAATTTTATGTGATATAAATAGACTCCATCAGTTTAAGGAGCGGGTGTGGAAACTGAAACATTGACAGGTAATTATCAAAAGTACCTTAGAAAAGCAAGTTTCTGTGGACAGTAGCCACAATTTATTATTATTATTGTTGCTAGCCTCCCTGATGTTCTCCATTTATGATTCGAGTAATCTTGTCTCTTTTGATGAATGCACCTTTTGTTTTTCATTAAGGTGTCAATGCATTAGACAAAAGGCCTGCTGAGTACGACAAAACTCATGGTCACCTGACAGAGGAAAACAGGACTTTATACCTAGGAGCCAAAACACAATCGTCCCCGCAAGCTGCGAATGCACATGGACAAAACCACGTGTCCGCGTGCACATGCGTGAGGGCAGACAGGGGCGCACACGCAAACGTTGCCCTTGGCAGTTCTGGGCATGACGTTAGGAATCTTTTAGCCGGGTACAAGTGGTCTGTGGCAGGTTTGCCAGCTCCAGACCACGCCTGACTAACCGAAACCAGCCCCCTCCACACCTACTGACACCTTTATATCTGATTTTGTTGAGATCTTGCTGAATCCCTAGACCAATCAGAAAGGAGTAAGAATCTCTCTCCTTTAAAAATCCTCAGGCCCCCTCCCCTAATTAGAGATCCTGAGCTATACGTGGTTGGCCTTGAAGCATTATTTACTCCTAGACGGTCTGTTCCAAGGCTTCAAAGCACTACTCTTCCAAACCCTTCCCAGCTCCTATGGGGAGAGGGTTGGGGTGGGGGGGAAGTAGTTCAGCTGTCAGTGATAAGGGTCTGAGATAGGAGCAAACGGGACCCAGTGCTGGGTGTTTAGAAAAGCATTTCAGTTGGTTCTGAACTGGTCAGTCCACTGGGGTATGTGGATTTTCTTTTTATTATCAGTCTTGGATCCTGGGCCAGTGACACAATCTTGGACAGTTGTCAAGAGCTAATAACCTTTCACAATAATATCCTCGACAGGGAGGGGGAAATGGGATTTTCCAAGGCTCAAGGATGAATGACTGTAAAAAATTTTTAAAAGTATAGCAATTCAAAAAACACTTCGAAGAAAAGAGAAAGCAAATCAAACTCCCCCCACTCCCAACATAGAAAAAATTTTAAGCCTACATGTGCCACAAAAGAAAAAAAACTTTTCAAAGAAAAGCTCAGAATTTTCAATGTATACAGAACATTAATTTTGAGGTAATTAGAAAAAGCTATATTCTATCCATCAAAAACCAAAGGTATGTACATTCTGGATAAAGATTTGGCTACCAATTAATAAATTCATAGATATCCATGGAGTCTGAAACATGACGTCATATTATGTGGTACTTTGAAAACTACTCGGTCCTAAGAGAAATCCTAAAAGTGGAAAATCATTCTTTAAAGAAGGTATTTTTTTAAAGATTTTATTTATTTATTTGACAGAGAGAGAGAGAGAGAGAGAGAGAGAGAGGGAGAGAGAGAGAGCGCGCACAAGCAGGGGGAGCAGCAGGAAGAGGGAGAGGACGAAGCAGGCTCCCTGCCGAGCAGGGGCTGATGTGGGGCTCAATCCCAGAACCCTGGGGTCATGACCTGAGCTGAAGGCAGACACTTAACTAATTGAGCCACCCAGGCGCCCAAGAACCTGTTTTTCCCCCGTGCAACCTCCACTCCCATCCCTGTGTACTCACTCAAGAAAATATTTTAAAACAAAGAGTGAAACTAGAAATTGTATCCACTGCAATACTCCAACATTGTTTCCGTTCTTTTGTTCATTCATTTACTGGCTAGGCACTCACAGGGCTTCCCCTTTGGCTGTGCTGTAGTAGGAAATAAAAATGAGTGAATTACATAGCCCCTACTCAGAGGATCTCCCCTCTTAGTGAGAGTGACACACAGAGAAATAAACAATTATACTCTAAGGGCTACACCAAGACACAGCATTATTAAAGTCGAAAATGCTGAGTGTCTAAGACTAGGGGGTTTAAAACTGTCTCTACGGAGGAGGCGACATTTAAGCTGAGTCTTAAAATATAAGTAAGAGTTGGCTAGCTGGCAAGGGGGGAGCTTCACACATACTTCAGAGAGGATGAGGCATTTGCTCTGGTGGAAGCAGACTGTACATGCGGATGGATGGAGGAGGCGGGAGGAGATGAGGAAAAGTAGGAGCCAGCCTTTAAGTGACTCATACGCCATGCTGAGGTATTTGAACCTTATCCCACCTGCAACAGAAAGGTGCTAGAGATTCCGAGTGAGGAAAGATTTCCTTTATACTCAAATAATTCAGATGGTATCACAGAGGATGGAGAAGTTTTGGTTAGAATCGGTACTTTACATGGCTTCTCAGAAAGTCCCACCAACACCAAGCCTGGTTTCTGCCCAAGCTGAATCCTATGTGTTACCACAACTCCCTTTTTTTTCTTGGTAATCTTCATCCCATTCACCTTTATTTATCTTCTGCTGATTCATTCAATCAATCATTCCATCATTCAACAAATATTTGTCAAGCCCTTACTAGAAAGCCAGACACTGTGTAGGGACCAGTGATGAGTCCCTAAGAAGGACAGGGTCTGCACTCTGGCTAAGCTTAGAGTCTAGTAGTTCTGGCAGATTTATTTAAATACAAGTAACTGAAACGATGTATAAGGAGCAAGATGAAGGGAAGCTATGGGGGTTTCCCTAAGGAAGTGGTAGTTAGCGTGTGACCTGAAGGATGTATGTGTAAGACTTAACCAAAGTTCATGCATTGGAAAGAGGAGGAGGGAAAGGCAGAAATTACCGTGCAACTGGGAAATAACCAAAGGTAGGAGGAAGCATGGTACCTTGGAGGAAGTGAAAGGTGCCCTGTCTGCCTGGAGTGTTGAGCAAACTGGAGAAATGGGCTGGAGTTAGGGCCTGCGGGCCTATCTTGCCATGTGTACCAACCCAGTAGGCTAGGCTATCTGTAGAAATAGAACCCTAACGCTCAGGGGCTTAATTGACAAAAGATTTGTCTTTCTGTCAAGTAAATTCCAATGCAGTTCGGATGACATTCCAGGGCAGTTCTCCATGGAGTAATTCAGACACCAGGGATCCCACTATCTTTTGACATTGCCATCCCAACATGTGGCTCTCAGGGTCACTACAAGAGGTGAAGAGCATGTATGGCAGTGGCTCCTAAATACTTTGGCCTAAAAGAGACACGTTCATCCACTGCAGTCCAGAACTAGTCACAAAGACCCAACTAACTACAAGAGAAGCGCTGGAAAATGTAGGACACATATGGGCCATCTGGTGACACCCCCCCCCAATATCTCTGTCAAGGGATGGAGAACCATTACAGCCTTGTAAGCAGGAGACTGCTAGGATCAAGTTTATGTTGTAGAAATGACCCCAGCAATACTGTGGAGAATGAATTGGATGGACAAAGAAAGACCAGGTGGGAGATTTTTCAGAAGTTCAAGTAACAGAAGATGGTGGCTAAGAATACAGTGGCATCAGCCTCTCAGTTTAGTAAACACCTACATCCAGACATTTTTGTAAGAATCCTAATAAGAAATTGGTTTAAACTGGTACTTGTAACAGAGAAGAATTTTCTTAAGAGTAACAATAATAGAGGTGCCTAAGGGGTTCAGTTGATTAAGCTTCCCACTCTTGATTTCAGTTCAGGTCATGATCTCAGGGTTGTGAGATTGAGTCCTGCCTCTGGCTCACATGCTAGATGTGGAGCCTGCTTAAGATTCTCTCTCCCTCTCCCCCCATGCAGGCATGCTCCCTTTCTCTCTCTTAAAAAGAAGGAAGCGGAGGAGGAGGGGGAGAAGGAGGAGGAGGGGGAGGAGGAGGAGGAGGAGG